>VZTF01009746.1:736702-883128 GCA_013397755.1 Cnemophilus loriae | reverse complement strand
AAATCTTTACTCTAAATACATATATGTGCACTTTCCTACTAAAAAGCTTGGCCATGTAAAATTTCACTCAGCTCCTCCACACAGCCTTTTTATCTCAAAATAAGAACTTTGAATAGTTCCCAGATTTCCATAATCCTAAATTAGAAATTTTTGTTTATTTCAAATGACTTACAGAAGATCAGGAAACAAATAAGCCTGATCCTTCGGTTGTCCCATATGTGCTGTGTGATCACATTCAAGAGGATTTTTCCACGACCTTCCTGGGCCCTGAGGTCAGGCCTCTGGTTCCCTGGATCCTCTTCTGGCCATCCTGTGGATGGGTGTCACGCTGGCCAACCTCCAGTCGCCTGGGACCTCCCCAGTGAGCAGGACTGATGGTAAATAATAGAGTGGCTTAGCAAGCCGTGCTGCCACCTCCCTTTGGATGAATCCCACTTTCGAGTGTCTAAATGGCCCAGCAGGTCAGCTCCCAATTCCTGTCTACCAGCTAAGAGGACTGGCTACCCTTGTGACAAGCATTCCTAGTGCTGAAGATTGAGACAAAGAAAGCATTAAGTATTTCAGCCTTTCCCTCTTCCTTGGTGACAATGTTCTCTTCTGAATCCAACAATGGATGCAGATTTTCATTGGTCCTCTTTTTGTGGTTAGTCGATTTATAAAAACACCTTTTATTATCTTTCATATCAGTGGCCAGATTGAGTTCTCTTTCCATGACCTAGCAACATCCTTGTACTCTTCCCGAGCTGCCTGCCCTTCTTCCAAAGTTCTGTTACGGTTTAGGAATGGTATTCCCCAATTTAGTAGTCCCACAGAAAACACCCCAGACCATAGGCCACTGGCTCACTCTTTCCCTTCCCGTGTGGTGGGATGGGAGATGAGAACTGGAGGCACAAAAAGGTAGAAGTCACAGGCTGAGATAACAGTTTGCTGAAAACAGCAATGAAATAAGAACAGTGACAACAATACTAAAACCAAAGTGTATGAGACAGGCAGACAACTCACATGCATGTGCTTACCATGTGGAAACTGGTGTCATCCAGCTGCACATTCCAGCAAACCAGAAAAAAGATGGGATCCCTCCCTCACGTGGTGTGAGGGGGTATAGAATAGCCCCGGGGTCCTGGCCTTGCACTTCCCAGCTGCTGTAAAAGTTAACCCTTTCTGCCCAGAATCAGGACAAGGTCAAAAACTCTCTTTCTTTCCCCTTGAGTTCATGTGAAAACTCCCTGTTCAGCCAGGCCAGTCTTCTTCCCCAGTGGCACTTCTTTTGGTACGTGGGGACAGCCTGTTCTTGTGTCTGTAGGATTTTCTTCTTAATGTCCAGCCTTTCTGGATGCCTTTGTTATCAAGGACTATTTCTCAGGGGACTGTCTGAACCCATGTCCTAAACAGGACAAATTCCACACTCCTGAAATCCAAGGTAGACTCACTTCCTTACTTCACCAAGAACTGAAAACTCTATCACTTCATTATAATTACTTATATGACTGTAATTTGGGTCCAAACCACTTAAAAACATTTAGCTTTCTACTGCATAATTTTGTTTTCAAGATTCAGCTTAGGAATGCAACAAACAGTAATAAATGAGAGTCTCAGATGGCAAGAAATTCAACTGCCTATTTCCCCTAAATAATACAGAACTTTCAAACTGAGTGTTAAAAGTCCAGAGATTGGAAAAGAACAAAATATTACGGGGCAGAAGTCTAGTTCAATAGTCCATTACTCAGAAAGATGAGCATAACTGTATGAAACCACACATTAAAAAAATCATTAAGGTTTTTATTAACAACACTCAGAGCAACACTGTTTTATTTAGATGACTGTTAAAACCACTGCCACAAAGCAGTCATTTCCAATCAATGGTTTCGTTTACTACTATATAAAATGAGTCAGCAGTTAATATTATTGATATATGGAGCTTACTTTTCTAAGAGAAAGTTATGAGCAAAATTGCTTAGCTCGTGTTATGAACATTTTTATCCTTATTGAATATTTTCATGTAGAAAAGGAAAGATCTTGTTCAGGATGGGAAGGTTTTGAAACCTGTGTGTATATTTGCGAACGGGGAAAATGATGCATAAGGGCCTTAAAACAAACAACAGCTAACAGCAGTACTATAGGAAAAATATTTCCTCCTAAAGTTTGAGAGTTGTTAGTACAATATTTTTGTTAGCACCAAAATAATCTGCACAGCATTATACATTTATTAGAGGTCTCTGGGTTTTACAGCCACAGGAGACACAAAAGCAGCAAGACAAGAGCAACACAAGCCCCAGTGCTCATGCACTGATCTTACCCTCTCAAAACCCCACTGCTGATGGTCAGCGATGGCCTGCTCTTTCGCAGACACAGCTAGATGCTTACCACGGTAAATTGTGAAGTCTGAGCTCAGACCATTCTCAGGTGCCCAAGCTCCTCTGAAGTGAAGCCAGGCACTGTTTATGAAACATATTCATTTGTACAGAGCTTGGAGTCTAAAATTAATTGTTTTTAAATATTCCAAATTTCCATTCCAGCAAAAAAAAAGGTTATACTAAAGCATTTTAGCTGGTTTCATCCTCTCAGTAACATATTTTCAAAAGCAACACATAGAAAAGAAGAGCAATGAATTAGTGGTTTTACATATAAGGGACACAGAACTTCATATTCTGTCACAGAGATTGGCCAGAAACGTGTTTATGGAATGGGCTTGCATGAATGAAAATTCATGACTGTATTCTCTCAGATTGAGATGAGTCAATCTACCAGTGACTGAATACAGGTGTCCAAAAACTATAGCACACAGAAATGAAAAATTATACTGAACACAGCTAAGCACCTATAACAGTTTAGGGAAAAAAAAAATTAAGAAGAGCTTGACTGGGGTGCTGAGCACACCCCTAAGATGGTACGTGCGTACAGCACAGCAATACACTCTTCTGCCGAGTGTCTCATCCATGCCTTTAGCCTTGTCGTAACGTCAGCCAAGAAAGTCAGTCTCCTCACCGAGTGCCCTCACCTACAACAAACTATCACACAAAAGCCAAGTGAAGAGTGCAGCACCACATGCTGCCTTTTAGGACCTGTTCTTTAGGTGACTGGAAAGCAGAAAGGAAGAAGGAGAGGTATTCAGAGGAGAGCTAAGTGTGGGTCAGACAAGTTGCTGGACTTTTGCCTGCTTTGCCAACAACAGAGAAGAGGTTAAGTATAGAGATTTCACAGCTTGGTGATGTTTTCCGTAAAGTAAACATCTTGGTGATGTTTTCTATCATCTCCTTTAGGTTATTTTCCATTTACCACCACTTCATTTACTTGTTCACTTCCAGTCCTTATATTGGAAGAATAAAATTTTAAAAAAATTAAAAGGCAAATCATTAGCCTTTTCAATAAGAATATATCGTGAAGATGTAAGTTATTAATGTTGGAATGTGAAGCATTATCACTTTGCAACCTAAATGGATGAAATTAAACAAAGACTTAGCAAAATAATTCATTTAGCAGTTTAGAGTTGAACCTTATGCTACTGCAATAATTGCAATTAATTCCACAGTGGTGGAATAATAATTTTAATAAAAACTATTTTAACATTGACAGAAGGAAGCTTGACATATGCAGCAAGTCAAGAGTCAATATCAATTATGATCCTGGATAGAACTGCAATCTTCCTTCAAGTATTTGTCTAAGACAGGAGAAATCACAGAAGAGCCATAACAGAACATCATTAATTTACGAAGATTGGATTTATCCCAGCTATGCGTTCCAGGCGTATGGGTTCTATTCTGCTAGGATTGTAATCATCTAGTTGGTCACTCCTCTGAGGAGAACCTCTTCATGCCAAGGCTGCCTAAGTGAATTTTCACAGTACTAAATCAGTGATGGCAACAGAAAGCTTAATTACTCAGATGGCTGAGGCACTGGAACACTGGAAATCAAATCGTTGCTAGTTTTGTGCTTGACCTTCAAATGGCTTACTAAATATGGCCACGGTGCACATTGATTTTGGTATTCATAGGGTAGCAACAGAGATCACTGCAAGGACTGATGGATCTGCCAGGACCCTCCTGTGCAGTGACACCACAAGCAGGAGAAGCTGACAGCTGGACCACAGCTGAGCCTCAAGTTTGAAGCCATTTGCTTTCTCCAGGAGAGCAGATGGAGCTTGTTGTGGGATCAGCTGAGGCCCCTTCTTCACTCAGAGACAGCTAAACTAGATAATAGCGTTGTGGAGAACATACGTGTTGTGGAGACTTGTACTGAATTTAAAAGCAAGGATTACAATTCAAAGTGCATATTATTGATGAAGCATCACACATGAGGTGATTTGGCCACAATCGGAAGTGATACACAGTTGAATGGACTGTCTAAAGCCAGTCTGTGCCACCAGAGACTGAAAATAATAATGTTATTTGTGGAGAAACTTGGAGGAATTAAGAAATGGTGGAAAATGGAAAAGTGACTTCTTTTTACTCAGTTCTTGAGCTTTACGAATTGATGGAGCATAACTACTTCTCTAATCAGTAAGCAGGTCCTAAGCTGCAATGGAAGAGGGAAGAGCTCAGTCATGCTAATTACCAATATAAAAGGCAATACATTAAGGGTTATACAAAAATCAGCATTTTGCTGGTAGGCATCTTGTCCAAAGGAAAAGGGATAAGAGTGAGTGAACTAAAAGACTGAGTGTATGAAGTGAAAATGTAATGTTTCCTTTAATTTAAGGAAAAAATTGGAAAGACTTTTATAACCCTTATAAGGTGGGTTCTGAAGTTGGACCTTTGCTCATTTGCAGATCAATTAAACTCAAAGTTAATAAACTAGTTCACTGGTCAGTAGCATGGCATGCCTAAAAAGAAAAGCAGAACACTAGTGAACCAGTCCAGATGACTTATAGTCTGAATAATGATCTTGATTTCAATTGAAAACACTTTTAAATTTTTTTTTCCTCTACTATGTTTTTATTACCAGACAACAGAATAAAAGCTAGATATAAAATACAGAGACATCATATATTAAAACTGATCATGGACTGAAAATTTCTGGAAAACAAAAACATTTGCCTAACTATTATCTGGCCAATAAAAGTAATGCAGGTAATTCTGTGTTATTATGATGTGAGATCCAGCTATATTTTTACCACATGAATAGCATTCTTCTCAAAGAAGGAATAAGTAGGTTTTAGGAAGAATAGAAAAAAAATTAAGAGGGAATGCCAAGCAATGCACGGCTCTCCTTTGTTGTAAATTCTGGAGAGAATTTATATCAGTAGCACGAATTAGCACTAATATTCTGTGATTTTAACTCTCAGAAGGACCAGAAGTCTTCCAGCAGAGCC
The DNA here is from genome assembly GCA_013397755.1 of Cnemophilus loriae. Classification (NCBI taxonomy): domain Eukaryota; kingdom Metazoa; phylum Chordata; class Aves; order Passeriformes; family Corvidae; genus Cnemophilus; species Cnemophilus loriae. The sequence continues at coordinate 877,820 of VZTF01009746.1, read as the reverse complement.
TTTTAATCAGTATTCAGACATTCCTACCTCTCCTCACATGGGGTTATACATTTAAATTTGATTTATATTTATTGTACATCCAGTGTCATATTAATGTGCAGAAAAACTGCAATGTGGTAAACTGAATTTGACAGAGTTGAACTTAGCGTAAAGATACTTTCATCACTAAAGATACATTCTCCCCCTTTCCGCTTCAAAAACACGCCACTAAGGCCTTGGGTTTTCTATGAGTACCCACTTCTACAAGGAAATAAGAACAGACCCTAATGGCTGTTACCAGCTAAACTGCGTTTCTGCGCCAGAAAACTTGAAGCTTATAGAAATCTCTAACGACACATGCAGGCTCCTATTCTGTATAAGTACAAACCTGAAGTCAGAGTAACTTGCATCTTTTACTATAGTACCTGCTGCTTTGTCTCAGCAATCACACACCCATATCTCAGCAAACATTCTACTGACCCCAGGATACTTTAACCTAGGTTTACAGGCTAGATTTGGACAGCAGTCAAATATTGCAAGACATGATAGATTTTCAGTGTTCTGAGGTTTAGAGAGTGTAATTTTGATTCATTTCTTTTAGGAAGGAGAGTGCAGAGTGAAGCAGAACCAAAAGCACGTGGAAATAAACATTCTGATAGAAATGGCTGGGTTCCAGATGGCACAGCATTAGCATAAGCCTCGCATTTATTATGTACATGAATTATCTACTACACGAAATAATTCACCTTTTGTACATGACAGATGTTCTTTTTGATTGTTTTTGTTATTTTTCTGTACTATAATTTCTACACTACAAAAAAAGCCCACAAAATACACGTGCAGTGAACCTTTATCTAGGTCATATAACTTCCTTACTGCATATACTCCCTTCCCAACTCCGAGTGTTAAAACAGAAGGCATTGTTTAGTGTAAGACAATGGCTGAGGTCCTTGTCATTAAAAACCAGTCTGAGATGCTGTTTTACATGCATTTTGTCAGTTTCCCTCAGTTCTTAGAAATATCTGCCTTGCCTAGATATTGCAGCTTAGAAGGCTGCCTAAAAACAAAGCATTTCAACTGGAATAGATGTTGATTTTAATGAAAGAATAACAGACCACATAGTCATAAATCTAGTAAAATCAACTCTGTTGTAGATAAACTTGTTTCAAGATACATAGTCTTGTTCACAAAGCAAATTCTGACAAAAACATTCTTCCATGCCACTTTCAAAAATGTGTTTGGGAACAAAAACATTGCTTGATTAAGTGAATGAACCCCTAGTGGAATTTAGAAAATTTTACAAGAGACAGGCTGCAGCAAAAGAACACCTGCATCATTATGTCTTTTATGCAAACATACAAAATTAATGAGGCCACAGTCCCATTGCACACATGATTCTCCTAAAATCTCATTTTAACTAGTACTCACACACCATCCATTTTAATTGGGCCATTGCTGTCCTGGCCAAAAACCTGATTTTGCCATATAATTTTATAACTTCAAAGAAAATTAGGCCTACTAAGAGAAAATCTTCACACGAGAGATTTTGTAGTAAAAGTAAGCAGAGCAGCAACACTGTGAAATGAGCAGAAATCAATTACCTCTAAAGAGAAACAGAGACGACACTGAAAATCCAAGCTTTCTGAAAACTCTTACCTTTGGACTTACCCACTGGACTGTCTAAAAACCATTTTAAGTACTAAGTTTTCCAACATTAAAGTGATACATTACAAGAGAAAACCTTTTACAACTCCAATGATAAGGCATTAGTAAGACCTTATATATCCTTGCAATTTTAGATATCAGTGCTTCCTTACAATGCTTTGTTTAGGTTGAATCATCAAATAAAAATTATGCTACTGACAAACACAAATTCTCACAAGGGGCTTCTCTTGAGTGGGGGTTTTATTTTGGAGGGGATTTTTTGAGTATTTTTTCCTTGAGCTAGTATCACTGTTATAAGTAGATATAACTTTCGCGAAATTGACAGAATTTTCACTTTTTAAATGAGAGGTAAAGTACAACTAAATCTAACTCTAAGGAATTAAAAAGGAGTCTTATGATATAAACTGTGAGTGACAGGTTCTCTTTTAAAAATTTATCAAGTCTGTGCACCTACTGATGCATTTATCATTCAGACAAAGGAACCCTCTTCTCTTCACTGGTGAGACCCTAAATGGAGTATTTGTCTCTGGAGTCTTCAGCACAGGGAAGATACAGAACTGTTGAAGCAGACCCAGAGGAGGGCCACAAATATAATCAGAGGGGTGAAACACCTCTCCCATGAGGAAAGGGCAAGAAAGTTGGGATTAGTTAGCTTTCTCATCAGGAGATGAGAAGGTTCCAGGGAGACCTTATCGTGGCCTTTCGTACTTGTAAAGACCTCATAAGAAGGATGGGGACAAAGCTTTTAGTAGGACCTGTCGTGATAACACAAAAGGTAATAGTTTTAAACTAAAGGAGGGTAGATGCAGACTATATATAAGGAAGTAGGTTTTTACAATGAGAATGGTGAAATACTGGCACAGGTTGCCCAGAGAGGTGGGAGATGACCCATCCCTGGAAATATTCAAGGCCAGGTTGGATAGGGCTCTGAGCAACCTGATCAGGTTGAAGATGTCTCTGCTCATTGCAGGGAGGTTGGGCTAGATGACATCTAAAGATCCCCTCTCAAACCATTCTATGATTCAAAGATTTGGAGCTGCCATGAGCCAACAGAAAAAGAAACGGGTACCTGTGAAGAGAAAATAGATATGGGTATATATTCTGTATGTGCTTTCTAGTCTCCTGCCTACTAAAATTTTATATATCATCATGTCTCCTTAATTCCTTTTATTTAGAAAAAAAACCATTTCAGAATTACAATAAGCCTAAGGCTGGATGTATATGTACTGTAATTTAAGCCATGTCAGTTTGATTTATGCTTTCATGTCTCATTGATGTCAACTTGATTTATGTTTTTATACTTAGCTGATGCTTTGAGTATTTATTTAATGTAATGGCTCTGATAGTCAGAAAAGAATCCCGTTTAAAAGCTGCATTTTATTTTCTAAGCAGTTGTAAATAGGTAAGTGAGATAGCAGCCTGCAGTCTATGTTATAGCTGCACACTGGACTCAATAAAGGGATGATTCAACACTTTACTATCCTGCTGATGAGCTCCAAAATATTTATACAAATTTGTTTTGAGAGATTCATAAGCATTGTATGCAGGAATTGAGGTGGCATCCCTATTCTTCATAATTCACTGGTCAGCAAAATAAGAATGAAAATACTTTTTGGTAGCTCATATGGTCTACAGCTTACTGCAATCTTAGCATATATTAATGACATTCTCCTGTCACGCTGCCCATTGTATGGATAAAAAAAATATCAGTATTTTCACCATTCTCTTAAACCACCATATGAAGCAAGAAAAATTTCATAGAGCTCATGTCTTGCCAGGATGAGGATGCTCATCCAGTATGCTCACATTATAGTCTCAAAAAATATATTTTCTAATCCTGTAGATATTCTCTGTGTTGAATCAGGCACAAGTTATGAATAGCATGTCTTTTACACCTCTTAACCAGTTTTGTGCTCCAAAGAAAGAGAAATATTTTCAATCCTTCATATTAGGCTAGCGGAGAAAGTAGGATCCTACCAATGCCAGTATTAACAGGCATTAGATTTTCTTCCTCATTCAACATCTATGTTCCTTGCCCCTTTATTATAATCATTCTCACCACTTTCATTTCAGCGCTTTCCAGAACTTTTAGAATATTTATTTATGTGGATTATAATGTGGCAGGAAAAAAATGGTTCCTTCAAGAATTTACTCACTTTTTTTTTTCACTTATACGTTTTCACTTGTATGTTTCACTTATATCATGTAATATTTTCATGGGGATCTTTTGCTTGTTTTAAAGTTCACCAAATAAAGACAAGAAGAAGGAGATAAAATATTTAAGTTCTTTCCTGGTTTCCTGGACTACTAAATCTACTTCATCGTTATTATCTGCTTTACCCACAATCATTTGTTTTATTTGAAATTCAGGAGAAAATTCTGCAAATGTTTTCTTGAATAAAAGGGGGTTGTGATGGGGTGCAACCGTCGACACCCATCTTGCAACTCTCTTCCCCAGCAGGGATAAACTGGAGTTTAGTTCTCTTGATAGACTGTTTTTTGTTTTTCATCTGCTAGGCTTCTTCCATCTCCTATTCTTGTGCACATTGAAGGGTAATTAAATTATTTTCTTTTCCGGGATTGCATAACACCAAAATCTGGTTGGGAAACAGAGAGTCAAAAAATGACATCTGTTTATGATTCGATGTTGTTCCCAAACAGACATAAATCCCTACCGTATATCCTATAATCTGCTCACCTGCTCCCTGTAGTGTTTTCCTATTTATTTAAAAAGAGGAAGAAAACTTTTCACATTCATCATGAGCATGTGCCAAGAACGCAACAGAAGAAATAACATGCTTCCCTGACTCAGCATTGGCTGATGAACTAGAAAAGCCCCAAGAGCATCTCCAAGCTAGAATTAAGGTTTGTAGTTAGCGTGACATACAATATTTCTTTTTTTTGGTTTGGTACTGCTAAGAAATTTTGAGCATACAGAATTAAACTAATGAGAGAACACTATATTGTGACACGTATCCCAAGAAAAATATTTATGTCATCATTGTTATCAATTTTACAAAACCAAGCTGTTTCTGGTATCACAGCAGGTCACTTGACACTGAAGAAAGGTAAATGACATATTACTGAGTCTGCTGTCAAACAAGCAGGACAAAGCATTACAGGTATCTGATTGCATGTTCTTACTGCTCACAATTTAAAAAGAGTGTATTTTTTAATTGTGAAAAGACCTATTGAGAACTTAGGGTTGGTTTGTTTTTGTAAATGTGCATTATAAAGCAATCACAATTTACTATTTTTATCATGCAACACGTCAGAGGAAAGCTAAGAACTTGGAATTTAAATCCCACTTACTGGGCATTTGCCATTGACATCTAGGCTATACAGCTTTAAAGGCTCTGAAGAAAGTTCATAAAGAAAGCAGCCAAGAAGTCGCACAGGATAGAGGGAGCATGAACTAAAGGAGATAAAGGAGAGGATAACAGAACTATCAGTCTGGGGGTTGTCTCCAAAAGTCTCATTTTTAAAGGTACTGAGCATTTTACAGCAATTAAAAGTAATGGAGATTGTAATACTCAGCACTTACAGAGTTGTAAGAGCACTTACAAATAGCTTGGCTGTCTCATAAATCATTTGATGCTTTTGTTTCCCATTTTAAGATGCCTTTAAAATGTATTCAACAAATAACAATATCCTAAAAAGAAAAAGAAAGCAAAAAAGGTTTTCAAACCTGTGCACTCAGTCGCAGTTCTCTCTACTGCCAGTCATGCCTTGGAGGAGTCTCGGAGCCCAGTGTTTCAGCACTGGACACTGTGCAGCACATGAATCATGCAGTGCAAGGCACAAGACCTGTGTCTGAGGGCAGTATTGTAATTTCCACGACAGTCCAGAACAAATTACGTTAACATGAAATATATAAATCAAAACGTGCAAACAGCCCTTTCTTTATGTGACTGCATATTTCTTTGGTGAAAGGGCAATTATAGGAAGCAGTTATTCTACTTGCAGAGCCTCTGAGCTGCTGTGTTACTTTCTTATCTCTTGCTTCTAAGATGTACCTACACTATAAACCAAAGTTTAGATTAGAATTGTGGTTTTGAGGGTTACACAGACAAAATTTAATCAAAACCACCTGTTTTTCTTCGGAGGTATACTAGCTTCTTATCAAAAGCACTTCATGGAACACTAAAAGCTTAATTTAGATCAGTTGCTCCATGTTGTCCATCCATGTTTTTACTTCACCATCCTAAACCTGAACGTTCAAAGAACTTAAACCTTATAAGAACTGCTTCTCTTAATTGTAATTTTTTTCTTAATGGATTTTAGTAAGCTTTAGAATACAATGGTTAAAGTTTTTGTTTTGAAAACTGTATTTCATAATGCAAGCAGAGAAACTATGTTAATCAGATGCTTGGCATTCTCTAAAGCGGTACATGCAACATTCTTTAGTCTTACATTAAAAAAAAAAAATCCATGCTGGTCTTATTACTTTGTTTTTCTCTTTTATCCTTTTCCTCTTTAAGGCTTCTTCAACTTTTCCATGCCCTTCAACATTTCTCTTCTGATTCTATATTCCCCAGCCGTCCACTTGCCCCCACAGTCACAGACATTGTTAAGGATTCAAGCTTTTTACTCCTTTCCTCACATCTCCTGAGCTATGGATATTATTCTTCATGTAGAGCAAAGCATTCTTGATCTCCTGCTACGTGCACAGAAGATCTCCTAGTGGCTTGTCTTCCACAGGCAGCAACCTCTCCGCATACAAATATGTGCAAATTTGTTTGCTCTCTTGCTTGTGCATCAGTCCAAAGCAGCGCCCTTCCCTGACACTGGTATGTGCAAAGTTATAAACACTCTTTCTTTGTATTTTTCAAAGTGGTCAGAACAGAATTTTTGTTCTTTACCCACAGTATTTTCTGAATGTGGTGACAATAGTTTTTAATCCATATTTGGCCCTGAGTTTGTGGGTTTTAAAGCAAGAGCGAAGTAGCTGACAACTTTTACATTATTTATTGTTGCTGTTTTCTATTTCTAGGGAATTCAATAATTATAAATATTTATATAAATGAAAACAGCAAGCAGAAGGAGCAAGATGGTTTAGCTGAAAGTTTCAAAAATGATCCGTTTGGTAGATTTCCCAGAACACTGGGGACTGATCACCACAATAAAAATTTAGTTCCCATATGTAGGTGCTTCAGTCCTTCCGAACAATCAGAATGTTTCACAGCCAAGACACATTTTTCAGAACATTTATTCCCAATCTGCATTCAAAAAAACTACCTGCTGCTATAAATTTAATTTGAGGACATAAGAGGCTATCAACAGCTCACAAAATCAGACCCCTGGTGAAAAAAAAAATAGACTTAACCCCGTTAATTAAATTACTAAAATATTTTAAATGCAGTTTAATTGAAATGCAGTTAATTAATCTGCATTTTTCTAGTTCTAGTTATTTCTACTTTTTCAGAATAAATGATAATAAATAATAATCAACTAATACATTAGATGGATTGAAAGAAATAAATAGAATTAGAAATAATTCTAAATGCAAATTTCTGACAGAAACACACTCATGCATAAAGGTAGCAACAATTATTACAAAAGTAATTGGGATTCCATGTTTATTGTTTGGTGTTTTTCAAGAAAGCAATGATCTATGAATTCCATCCTTTTTATTACAGAGATATCTTTGTGGACATAGTTTATGACACAGGTTGTAGATTTAAAAAAAAAACAAAAACAAAACCAAACAACATTTTGAGGAAATTTACTTTAAAGTTTGGTAGACATTTTAAAGAGCAGACAAAAATCACTCGAGAATACGTAATAGCCACATACAAATAAAGGAGGAAACACGCAAATAACAAGTTAGTAGTTTCTGTAATAATAGAGTACAGTGCAAAAATGACTTAGAAGGTGTCTTGTTCCTGGCCTATCAGCCCTAAACCACTAGAAGGAAATCTGCTCCCTACACAAGAAGAAGCACGTCTGTACTCTTCAGTTGGAAAAAAAAACCTGCGACTAATAAATGATGGGGCATTTTCTTAAGGCACACAGAGAAACTGCAATTCTACCAACACAAAGCAAAGGAGTTCTTTATAACTTACAGCTTTGAGGAAAGTGCAGGTTTTTTCACAACACTATATATTTACCCTGACAACGGAGAAACGTTCAGCCTAAAGCAACTGGGAGAAAGGAGAAAAAGAAAACACATCAACTTTAGCTTTTGAGTACTTTCCTTAGGATCTTCTGGTTAATCTGAGCTTCTGAAGTTCAGCTGAAAGAACAGCAGTCCCTTGGAGAATCACCTAATCTGTTCATGATAGATCTCATAGAACGAATGTTTTTAACAACTTATTTCTTAAAACTTAATACTAATATTTCAAAGTCAAGCAATTACGTATCATTTTAGAAACTCAAGGACATTTCAAAGTAGATCTAATTTTTCAGAGGAATAACTGAATATATTCCACCACAGGTTGAAGGTAAATTTTCAGTAAAGGAGGAATAATGAAAATGAGAGATGAGTTGTAGATGCCCGACATTTACAGTTCACCTGCACTTTGCAAAACTGTCCCTTGTAGCACGAACGAGCTCTGGAAAAAAATCAAGATGGTTCCACCTTGCATGGGAAGACCCTGGAAGCGACCAGTGGGACCAGCTGTGGGAGCTGAAGCTGCGGGTGGCAGACATCTGTGTCCTCACAAACAAGGCACAGGCCCACCACATCCCAGTGAACAGAGTGGTGCAAGGCATGAGGCTGGGAACCAGCAGGCAAAGGATGAGTGCCCAAGCTGAAATCTCTCTGCCAAGCAAAGTCAGGAGGGCCCCAGGGAGGGTCCTTGCATGCTTTTCCCCCCAGCCAAAGAGGCATAGGCAATCACAGCAGGTATGATTTCAAAAGGCTTAGCAATTTTCCTGAAAAGAAATTCTGGGAATAGGTGCACAAGTACTTTTTGGGTTAATGGGTACATAAATGGAAAGACAGACAAAGTGAGAAATCAGGAGAAGAAGTATTTGACATTTTATTTTTAAACCAGCCTAAATTTATTTGTTATTGTTATTCAGAGTAATTCAACTTTTCTATTTCTAGAGATCTCCCCAGACAGAGAAACAAGTGCTACATGAAAGAGGGCCTAATCAATGCATTAGCTGAAGGGGAAGACTTGATCATGGAGTGAAAGTTAACTTCCCAAGTCAGGAGACCCAAATCTATATCCGCTCAAGAGATGCATCGTTCAAGAAGCTCCTTCCACTTTTCAAGTTATAACATAACATATGTTCAGTAGTAAAAATCAAGTTATTATAGGTACGTATGCAAAAGATTATGATACATGTATTTTTCCCAAGCTGGCACTGATCCAGCAGAGGATAAGGCAAACCCCTTCTAAAAAAACTCTGTGATTCACAAAAGTTCACGTACCAAATACTGTTCCTATGATTTCTGTATGGTCTACTCCAGTATGACTGATGAGATAAGTAGAAAAAAGTCTTTCCTGAAGCAAATATTATGAGACAGCAAAACATAAATGTAATGTCTTCTATTTAAGACATTTTATTACCTAGGACTTGCATTTACATATCCTCTAGAGTAGGGCATAAAAAGTGAAAGGTAACAACACAGAAATTTTAAAAGTAGGATACCTTGAAAGAAGATGTCTGATTTCACTAAAATGTCTGGATTGCACAAGCAAAGTCAACATGATGGAGTAGCTAGCCAAGATCTTGGGAATTAATCATGTATCTGAGCTACAAAATTGAAACACCAAACCAAAAGTAATTTTGTTTAATGCTTGAATTTGAAGCATTGTACTCAAATGTGAAATCTAACACCCCAAGTACTGACAGTATTAGTTTCTAGAGAAGTAATTAAAGCCACATATTAGAGAAATCTTTTAAAATTAGCTAGCAGTCCTACTTTTGAAATAACCTAACATCATCTTTCATCCTTTGCTTCCTTTGCTTTCATCCAATGGTTCTGTTCATTTCTGATTTGCAATGAGCATGAGCAGTAAATTAATCAATTGCCATGTCTTTATTTATTTTTGCATGTCTCCCTGTAAAAGTAAAAGCAGTAACTGTAAATCATGATCATAGCAATAGCATTATTTAATGGTATGGATAGGTAGTCAGCAAATTCTAATAAAAGAAGAACAAGAAAGGAATAAAAGTCATTAAGGGTACTGCAGGAGGAAACTCCATTCCAGATAATGTCCCTTCTTCCTGTAGAAGTCTGTAAACTTTTCTCTTCATTTCCAGCTTGAACAGGAGAGGAGCCCTTCAGCCAGCAGAGGAGTTGACTATTGTCAACCTAGGCATGTTGCTCACTACAGGTTTATACATTTATAGCTCCTTGCTTACAGTGAAACCAATGCTCACTGAGTCATTGACTCAGAGTTACTGTTTACAGCAATCAACAGGAAAAAGGTGTTGTGCAATACTGTAACAACAGCTCACCCCAGAGGCGAGGCACTGGTCAAAGCTCATTATACCTCTTCTTTTAAAGTACAACCTCAGACAAGGCATCTCTTCCAAACTATGCGTTTAAAGTCTCTTATCAAAGGAGACATAAGCGAGGTAAGAGTTCAATGGGATCATGACAATTAACGCTTCTAATCTAATATTTTCCCAAGACACTTTACATCATGTGATCTTGTCATCATGTGTGCTTCCACACTTGTTTCCTGGTCTGGTTTTCTTGGGATTTTCAGCACTCATGCAAGGAAATTTGGACCTTAGTTTTCTAGCTGGTTTTGTTACAGACTAGGAACTGCAGCTGACCTATTGAAGCAAAAGCATTTGTTTTATTCCTTCTAAGGTCAATGGAAAATGCTTAAATGTCAAGAATCCATTCTCAAGACGTTTCACTGAAGGACAAAGAACTGACATAGCATGTGGATTGAAGGACTGATATAACATATGCAGCTATGTTTTGAAATTCTGACAATTTTTACTCCCAAAAGTATTTATTCTGTTTCTGTGAAAGTGAGGAACCATTCCACTGAAATAAATGAAACTAATTACAACTGTTAATAGAATAGAATAGAATAGAATAGAATAGAATAGAATAGAATAGAATAGAATAGAATAGAATTCATGTGGAAGGGGCCTACAACAATAATCTAGTCCAACTACCTGGCCATTTCTGGGCTGACCAAAATTTAAAACACATTATTAGGGCATTGTCCAAATGCATGTTAAACACCACCAGGCTTGGGCCATCAACCATCTCTCTATTATAACATAAAGTTATAATTTTTGACCACCTTCTTGGTAAAGAAATATTCCTGATGTCCAGTCAAAATCTCCCCCGCTGCAGCTTTGAAAGATTTCCACGTATTTCATCACTGGATAACAGGGAGGAGACACCAGTAAAACATCAGCAAGTGATCTCACCAAGGGGAAAAGCAGCCTCATTTTAAATAATAATTAAAATTGAAGTAACAATCCTCCTTTACTATACAAGGAAAGTAATAAAAATATACAGACAATGTCTTTATTGCAACTTTAAATATATTTTCCCCACTGAAAAAAAAAAATTTACTTGCTTGATTAAACTAGCCTTGCAACCAGTACCATTTTTTACATTGGACAGCTGTATCTGATGACTTGTGCCAGGTCAATACCAATTCTTTATTGTGCAATTAATCTAAGTTGACTTATCCACCACATTAGTAAGGAGTTTGATTTCTAATGTATAGCTTCATTTCTGTGGATTTAGATCCTTCCATTACTGAAAGACTGCAGAGGCATAGCAACAATCTCACATCTCTGCGCCAGAAGAGCATTGAAATCTGAAGTTATCACAGAATTTTAAAATCTGAGTTAAAAATATTAATGTGTTTCAGGATTTTTTTTTTTCTTTTTTTCCTTTTTTTTTTTAAGATAAGAATAACTGTACAGTTCACTCTGTGACCCAGGTGTCTATGCTCTGGTACATCACCAGAAGGAGATGTACTTCCCTAGGCACCAAAAAAAGTTTTCTGGCCTATAAGTTTGGCATACCTGGAAGTTTTACATAAACTCCTCCTATATTTCACTACATCACTATAACAGTTTTACATTTTTACTTCTCCTATATTTCACTATATTCAGTTAAGAAAAGTGTATTCAGATTTTCATTTCGCCTTCTGTACTTAAGCCTTCTATAGGCTTAAATGTCAATAAATAAAATGTCAATCCATCAATATGCTTTTAGAAACAGGCAACTGGATATATGGTTGATGCTTAAATCTGAAAGGAGATGGAATTCTTAAAGCAATAAATTATTTGAAAATGAACCAAAGCTTTTTGACACTAAGGTTTTATGTTCATCTCCAGAATTACAGAAAACAGTACCAAACTGAGATATTGCCAGGAATAGTTAAATCACTGAACTGTATTAATGGGAAACAGCACTCTAAGTGGAGAGAAAAACATATGGAGAGTCTGCTCAGGGACTCACTTTCTCTAGATCCGCTTGTTTTAATTTCACTTTGTACCACACTAAGGCAAAACTAGTGAGCAGGTGAAAGTGGAAATTGTTTTCAAAAGCTTTAAAGTCTTAAACCACCAAACGTTCTCGACTTAGTTCAGTGCTGTGCATCACATTCAGGCCTAAAAACTACACATATTAATAAATCTTTCACTAGATCAGACTCTGGTATTTTGGATAAATTTATTTTTATGTTAGACTATACACGCAGTCAGATGAACCCAGATATTGCCTAGAGCATAAATAAGGAAAAATAGTTATGTACACTTATTTATATTTATTTTGAACTTTCAGGTTTGGATGCGTGTATCTTTTTTCACGTTTAGAAAATTTCCATATTTAGCATCTTTAGAGACATTAAATAAAAAGCACTTACGAAAAATGCAGGTCCATATATTTAGAATTCCCTGATAGACTGATGCTTCCATTGATTTTTAAAAACAATATTCTGAAGACATCCAGTACCTAATATGGTGTCTTTATCTGCAGGAATTAAGAAATCTCAGACACGGTCTATTATGAGAACAAACTCTGATAGAAGACAAGAACACAAAAGTGAGTGTCTGGGACTAGTGTACACTTCTGTAGAATTATTACAATCCACCTGTGGATTATTACAAGACCTGGGATATGACCAGTTTTGTCACTGTCATGTACTGATGTGTCCTATACGGTACACGAGGAAAAAGAATTTCAGAAAAACTGGCTATCGTGTCTTCACCGCTGAAGTATCTTTCCACCAGCTACAAAATGGTGTTTTTCCATGGCACCCTGGGCCATTAATCATCTTTAAGTAGGTAAGAAAGTGATCCAGTATTTAAAAGAAACATTTTTAATATTTACTATAGCTATTGGAGGTCCAAACAGCTACATAGATGAATGGAAATGAATGGAAATGAACATTTAATGAGAGACATCAGCAATAGATACTGATAAACATTTGTGCATAACATTGTTTTTTCACAGTCAGTAGAAAGAATTCTTACTTATTGCTGCAGTTTAGAATGATTTTCCTTGAAAAATGAAGGCCAGTAGTTTGTGTTAGTACACCATCTTGTGGATAACTCATCTAATTGGGAGTGTTGCTGCAACAGCCAGCAGAGCGTCCAAGTGCTGGAAGCAACGGGATTGCTTCTTATTCATCCAGTGCTTATGGTCACAGCAAACCTCTCTTTCATAGGCATCATGACTCCTTTCCAAATCTGCTTGTGAAGAGCTAAATCATTGAATGTGAAAGAAGATGTACCTATATGAAGAAAGATTAGTTATTGTTAAATATGTAACTTAAGACATAGTTACAACTGTGTTTGTAAGAAATCACAGGTATCAAGCTCTTTAGCCCACTATACAATATATACAATAACCCCAGAAATTGCAAACTAACTATCTAATCCACTATGAATACACTCTTATAGTCCTTTATGGTCATCACTGGCCCCTTGGACTGCTCTTGCGTTCATTGGAAAGTAAATGCTAGCTTTGAAAGCACCTGTTGTTCTTCAGTACCAAAGATGCTACAGCCCTTCTTCATAACTCAGACATTAAATCCAAATGTCTTCCACAATCTCTGGTGCTTCCAAAGCATTATTCATAAAAACCTCTATCTTATTTCAGACCACTGAGAAATAAAAAAGTATAGGCTAAGCAGAAGGTCTGGGAAAGTTTCAAGATTTTCATATTCTTCATTTTTATACATCTATGATCAATGATCTCATTCTTTGCCATTGGCAGTTACAGGCATATGAAAGTGATTTAATTTGATTTTAATTCCTACAGGTTGGTTTCCTTGGCAGGGACCATCCAGAAATATTGCAGAGAATATGAGATATCCTAACTTACATGTGCCAAAATGGAGGTCTCTAGCTATTTTAATCCTGTACTGGATTAGTGCATCAAGATACATGAATTTTCATTCTACAGGACAAATTTTCACGATGAAGACAGTGAAGCAGTGGAACAGGCTGCCTTCAGAGAGTGTATAGTCAACATAAAGCTAGAATAGTGCAAAAGCAATTTGAAATTATGTAAAGGTTACTATCAGCAATATATCTGTTTGGAACAACTACAGGGTCCAAAACAGCACAGAATATAGTTTATTGAACTTAATTTCTGTGTAAGCTGCCTTTTTTGCCCTCTCTTCACTCTGCAGGAAAACACAAAGGACTTGAAAAAGTATTTCAAGGTCCCAGTGGTGTAATTACCTGCCATGAGCAATATACACACACTGCTCTCACAGACCATATAGCCTCTCTGTTATCGTTCTCAAAGCAATTCACACAAAATACTAGAAATGACAAAGGAAATAAGATCAATTGTTCCATTTACCACCCATTAAAATTCGTGTAGAGAAAAAAACTTCTAATCAAATATTCTTCCAAAATGCTCCTCCAACATCCCTATAGTTTCTGTATTTTAGAGAGGAGTTCTCTTGGAACCCTTCCCTTGCATTCTCTGCTGTTACTTCTGGCTAAAATGAAGATTGATCAAAACTGTAAACAAGAAGGGATAAAAAAATCTTAAACAAAGAAGAATCAGTACCTACAACTTCCATGTCCGTAGCTTTGTGTTGCTTGCTGCATTTCATCTTCTACAAACATGGACAAATTAACTGATATTTCTTATGTAATAAAATAACTGGATATTTGGTGACACAAGTGAATTGAGTCCAGTGTGCTTTCCTGCATTCTGTAATATTACAAAAAAACATTTAGTAGGGTACTTTTTTTTTTTCTTTCTTTCCCTTACAGGTTTACTGTTTAGGTGTGGATTATTTTTTAGAAGCCATATTGTTTGATATTGTATTTTTCTGAGACTATGTCTGATCTATAATGAATATGCTTAAAACACCAAGAGAGATATAACACTGGGATGTTTTACCTGTTCATGATGTCAAACTGGGCAAAGAATCAATCAGTACAATCAGTTAGATTGTTTTGGAAACCAGCACAAACGAGTAAATAGATGTATTATTACGTGGCTGAATGCATAGTAATTACAGGTCTTTCAAACAGGGATTAAAACCTGAGTGCACTGAAGTAAAAAATATTCTGAAGTAAATAATGGTTCTATAATGTTATTCAGCACTATTTAAATTGCCAGAATTAGAGGGAAATGGCAGAAAACACAGAAAAGAAACCAGAGCCAATTAAATTGAATAGATTTCCTTTATGACAGTTTTTCATTCTGTGCTCTGCTGCATACTTACTCAACAGGCTTAAAGTAAAAAGAAGGTTGCTTCACAAAGTTACCTCATAACTTGCTGGCATTTTAACTTACCTAATTTCACAGTTAGAAGAAATTAAGCCTGAGATGAAGTGTAAAAAAATCACGGTTTTAGAAAGACAGCAAAACAGTTCTAGAGCTTCAGTTGGTTGGCCAAACAGAAATACAGACAAAACATTCAGATCAACATGTAATGATAATTTTTTCATTTCAGAAAATAAATAGGCAGAATTTTATTTGATAAAGCTAATTCTATTTTCATTCCAGAATAAAATATTTTGTGTTTCACTTTTCCTCTGTAATGAAAGAAAGAAGTGTAACCTCTGATTACATTGTTATTGTGTCACCGTTTTCAGTTTCTAAAACTAGACCTCAAAATAAGAGTTAAAGTGGTTCACTTGAAAAATTTCCAAAGGCCATTCCAAAAATGACAATCATTCAGTTTTGACTCTTCTGTAAGCAGTTTAATCCTGTTTTCTCTATGCACGCTCATAGGTGGGCTTGTGGCATTTTCTAGTTTTGATTTTCCCAAGTGTTCCACTGTAAAATCATCATAATCCCATTATTGACAACTTTGCAGTTTCTGGATGTTTTTTTTGTTTGTGCTGGCTCTTTCTGGGGCTGTCAAAGACTGTCCCAAACCGTCCTCTTTGGAGAAGAAGGGATCGCTTCACATATTCTGAGTGAAGACCTGGCAGAGTTTAACTGCTTATCTATTTCCTGATTCTGTCTCCTAATGATGAATGGACTGTGCATAACCTCATGCGTCGAGCAGCTGGGCATGACCAGTCCTTTCCATGAGTGCATCTGCAACAAGGAAAGAAGACAGGGTAAGATGGGAAGAGTTCACAGGCTGGACGGCAGCTGACATAAGAAAGTGCACTGACCCGTGCCGTTATCCAGAGTCTGAAGGGAAAACAGGACTCTTATTCGTCACTGCTCCTTTGATATCCAGATACATTTGTGGAAGCACTGGGAAAATATATCGAAGGTGTCTTTACAGCTGCTCCACATTCAAATGAAGTGCAGTGGAGATCAGTTAATTTTGTTAACTCAAGGGGTGGAGTCCATTCTCATTCTTCTATCAAATAACACTGACACTAACACAATGTGATGGTGTGCCACAGAATTTCTTTCTCCTTCTTCAATAATAAATTAGCAGTCACAAATCAAGAGTTCAAGAACAAAGTGTTTATCTGCAAAAGTTGTTTGACTTTATTATGACTTCACACTGACAATTAATATTTGCATTGGTAGTGCTTTTAGAATTAATCATGCTATGGAGTAAAGACGACATAAAAACTACGTTTTGTTGATTTCATTTTCACAGAAACTTAAAAGACTTTTAATGAACTGGCTAAGCAGGAAATAATTAAGACTGTCAATACTGTCCTGGAGGATTGGAGACGTCTATTTCAATTTCCTATGTATTGTTGTACAAATCACCTCAAAAAAGGTTATCAGATAGGATCTTTCTTTTGGTGTGTGAATTACTTGTTCCGATTTTTAGAGTGGATGAACAGGTCACAACTGCAACTGAAAATTGTAGAAACTTCTTTAAAAAAATCTAAATCATGTCCAGCCATTTAAAATGGGGCACTGGGAAGGACTATGCAATTTCTGACTTTCATGTGTGACGATGAGAAAACTGTAAATCATGTGATTCTGAAATGGGAATAAACACTCAGATTCCTGAGGTTTTGGATCATGTAATTAATGTTTGTGAACCAGATACTATAGTTATAATCAATACAGAAAAGCCCCAGGAAATGAATTCTTCTGCTTTCTGATACCTGCTGAACAACAAAGACAAAATGCAATATTAAACATCTCATATTTTTATGTGAGCATCATCTGTCCTGTGTTTTGAGCGAACCAGAAATTGTGCAAGAGAATAGTATGGTAATGATAAAATGAAGTCTCTCTCAAGACAAATGAACAATAGGAGAGGGTTTCTACTGTGCTTTAACTTTGTCATTTCCTAGCTTCTAACATTGTGACTGCAAACTGAATGTTTCAATATGCTGAAGAAGGGAAAAAGTCATTAGACAAAGCGATTATAAAACAATGCAGTTATAAGACAGTGCAGTGATATCTCAAGAATAATTCATCCCAGTGAACAAGAAACTGGGGAAAAAGGGCAAGAGTTCACCTGTGTGGGTGAACAATGAACTTCTGTCAAAACCCAAGCACAAGCAGGAGACACACAGAAGACGGAAGCACGCATAAGCCACTTTGAATGAACATTGAGATGCTGTCAGATTATGAAGAAATGAGATGAGGAAAGACAAGACCCATCTGGGATTAAGTTTAGCCAAGGATGTCAAGGACAGCAAGAAGGGCTTCTTCAAATATATCAATAACAAAAGGAAAACTAAGGAAAATGTGGGCCCATTACTAAACGGAGCAGCAACCCTGGTGACAGAGGATGCAGAGAAGGCAGAGGCAGTGAATGGCTTCTTTGCATAGGTTGCCACCGACAAGGACAGCCCTCAGGAATCTCCCAGGAGACCAAGGAGGAATGGCTGATCCCCCAGAACGCTGTGAAGCCATTCAGAAGGATCTGGACAGGCTGGAGAGCTGGGCATTTAGTAGTGGGCCCATATCCTAGACATAGAAAGATAGCATGGATAGTGCATTTGCAGCAGCATCCATGCGCCTGAAAAACCTTATTAAAAAAAGTTAGTGTCTGTATTAATACAGCCAGGAACAGAGAGAAGTTTCTCCCTTATGTGAATCTATGCAGATTAATTATGATCTAGAAAATGCAGTAGGAAATCCTTTTAAATACCCACTGAATAGATCTCATCAACTCACTGATAGCAGTTACAATACCTGCTCCCAGAATGCTTTTAAAACTACACATTTAAGAGATACTAATAAATAATTTCCGGTTCAGGAAAACAATGAATAATGCATGACATTACCCTTTAAAGGTGAGAATTTCTGTGCCTCTACAGAAAATCTACGTAATTCCAAACCTTTTACAGAAGATCTTATATAATCCAGTTCTTTTAAACTGTTTAAGAACTATGTAGCTCCAAAAATTTATCTTCCCCCCTTCTTCCCATAATATAGCAGATTGAATCTTAGATATTTCCTTCTGGCCTCTCTCTATTACAGTACTCTAAAGCTACAGCTATGGTTTCCATGCAGAAGGCATGAGAGGTAAGAATTTATTACATAGTTCTCTTTACTTCACTAGAAATATTCTTGCAAAATGGAAGAGTAGGCTTTCAACAGCCTACTTCAGCAAGGGCTCTGCCAGCCTCCAACTGCCTTCAATAGCAGTCTGAGAGCCCCAGCCCTTGTCCTATTGCACACACAGAAGTGAATCTGGCACTGCCAATTCATTCACTTATCTTAAAACCGTGCTTCTCTACCTCCTCATACCTTATTCACTGTCTGAAGAAAAGGGGAACATGGCAATGAATAGAATCCCCACTTTATTTTATGCACTACAACACTGTTGTCTGCTTTTCTAGTGCCCTCCTCTTAAGCCTCTTTTAAATCCATATCACTGGGCTTAAGTGGCATGGAGAGACATGAATAAGGTCTTTCCAATCAAATTAATCAATAGGGAAGACTCAAGGTTTGTAGAGTATCACTGAAATGATAGAAGTATTTTTTAATTGCCTGAGAATAAGAATAATATTCTGGGAATCTGCTTTTTATGACAAGATTTCTGACAAGAAGCTAATGGTGAGGGAAGATCTTCGGCACCCAGTACAGCTTTCACACATGGGAAGAACAGCTTTTTGTCATTTAAGAAAAAGAAGACCAATGCAAGAGGAAAGATAAAGTCCAAATAGAGTTCAAAAGGCTTTAGTTAAATTGCCTTTACAGGGGCATGGTACACCTTGTTTGCAAATATTTAATTATTTTTTTAGTATTATTTAGTATATTATTTTTTACAGTAAAGCATAGTGTTGGAAAATGCATAATCAGCCCACCTGGAAAACACTGAGCAAAAGCCCTTAGAATAAAGGACTGGGACATGGTATCAAAAGATTTAACCTAAGTATCCTGGACACCAAAACCATTATTTATCATTCAGAAGATCACTTGCTTTGCTAAAGCTTAAAAACAAGGGGTAGCATGTTGACCAAAAACATCCAAATCTTGCCAGTATGCCACTTTGACCCAGAAAAATATCTATTATGGTCAAGGAACCATATTTACTAGCTGGAGAGTGGACATAGCTGATGAAATATTCTCTGCCACACATTCAATTTATCCGTTATGGAAAGAATAGTCTATTACTACACCTATTTCTTAGTATTCTAGGCAGATCTTGCTCTTTTGTCTTCTTTGTTACCACAAGGTTTCTCACCATGACTGGCATTATTCCATTTTACCTTGTGCAACTAACTATAAGCATTAAAACATTGTCACTAGGATTTTTAAAATACCTGTCTGTTCATCACTAGGAACTTGCACCTTGGATGGATTAACAGATCAAAACTAATGAGCTGAACACCTCACCAAGGTGAGCACTTCAAAAGATAAAAGCAGAAAGTAATTGAGAAATATAAGAGGTTCTGGTACAAAGGTCTCTTGAGCTTGGAGAATAGATCAGTGTTGTGGGAGAACAGTTAGTGAAGTCTCTTGTGTGTGGATATAGAAAAGCATGTGTAAATAGAGACAATACAGCGTGGACCTTTGATACTTAGTCATCTGCCAACACATATATCTCCTAAATTATTCACTATAAATTGATTCAGCATATCCTAATGAATTCCATTTACAGATATATGTAGTATAAATATTACGCAAAACTTCTCAAATGAGAGTACTTCAAAACAACAGCACAAAAATCCAAACCAGTACTTCTCTGGGGTCTTAAAAACTATATCCTGAAAACATTTCTGTA
Source organism: Cnemophilus loriae (assembly GCA_013397755.1). NCBI lineage: Eukaryota > Metazoa > Chordata > Aves > Passeriformes > Corvidae > Cnemophilus > Cnemophilus loriae. Next base: position 857,649 of record VZTF01009746.1, on the reverse strand, counting down.
GTATTTTATCATTCAGTCTGGTTCTGGTTTACTGCAGTGATTAATATTTCAACAAGTGATTCATGTTTAATATTTTTCGTATCCCAAATGTCTTTCATATAATCAGAAGGTTTCGAATAAAATAATTTTATATTATACCTAAATGAAATTACCTCAGAAAGAAAAAGAAATGCTTTGTATTTGTAGAAGCAAACTTGCTCCTTTGTAATCTACTGATTTAGAGGACTTAATCTGCATAACCACTTTCTGGCTATTTTTTATTCATTTACAGGGTACTCATCAATGATCTGAGCAAAAGAAAAAATCAGAATGCAGTGATTTGCATAATCCATGCCAGTACACGCCAGTCTTCCTATTATGGTTGGTTATTTTAGCTATGTGTTTGAAATCAGCACACTAAGAAGCGCTTGAGAAGACAGAAAACACATTCATATACCACTTTTCCATGCTGGTCCAGACAGCTTTCTTGTGTTCTGATTTTTCATGTGTTTCACTGGGTTTTAACACGAAAATTTTGTAGATTCCATGTAACAAAAGAGCAAAACTAAGAAATAAAACCTTTATAAACTAGTAGTAACATGAAACAAGAAACATGGTTATTTAAAAAAAAATACTCAGTAAACAGCAGCAATATGGGCCCTTCTAACTGATCAAATACTCCTCTTCCTCCAATGGAGATCTTCAAAACACTGATCAGCCATAGAAGTGGTTGAAAAAATTTTGCACAAGCTTTTGTATAGGGAAAAGGTTTCCTGAAAACTTATTGATCTGCCAATCAAGTATTCTACTTCATAGTAGGTTACATGCATGTTTAAAAGATATGGAGAATAAACAAATGCTGCCTGTCACAATTAAAAACCTCATATTTTTAAAATATACCTTGTAGATAACCCTTCTTTTATTGATACAAACACATCTCCAAAAGTGGAATGAAGGAACAAAATGAAGTGACCAGGAAAATTATTACAGTTACTTAAAAAAAAAATTAATGAACACTACTGTGCCATTTAACAAAGATGATTGATGACAAAGAAAAGGAAAAAAAAATCCACCATGAATATTTTGTATCTCTTATCTAGATATCATAGGAAATGTAGTTATGCTGGTAGAAGACCTTAATATAGACAAAATGCAAAAGCCTCTACAGAGAACTAATTTAATGTTGTAGAAAAATAAACAAGAATTGCAATTTATGGTGTAAACTCTGAGTTAATATGTCTTTGTAAAGAATTTATTCAGAAAAATAAAAATAATAAACAGGAAACATAAATTTATATGTATCACAATTGTATGATGTACTGACAAGAGATAACAAAGGTTTTGATGCCAGCAGCATGACACATACGTGTCAACACTGTCTAAAACAGGTAGCACGTAGTCTAAAAGAAACAGGCTGCAGTTTGATAGTCTAGACTGGTCTTGTCTGTGCACAGCTATCCACCTGGGCTTCACTGCAGGCTGCCTGCCTGGCCAGGTGTCAGCCCTGCCTCAGGGTAGTGACCCACATTCTGACCTGTGCCCACAGCCACTCCCCTCCTCTGCAAGTGGACAGGGTTTGGATTTGTGAGCCCTCTGCCCTGGTGGCTGCTGTCATACCCAAATCCACCTCCTTTGTTGGCTCTGGACATACTCAGTATGAGTCTGACAAGGCCTATGAGTTTATTGGTAAAATTAGACAGATAGTCTACCTGATGTCGTTCAGTGCTCATGCACTGAAATACTAGTGTCTTCCTTTACAAAGTATGCACCTTGTTTACATCTCTCATAATTATGGTAATATTTCACCTTTCTAACAATTTACTTGCAGAATAAAATATGAAAAAGGAAAAGGAAACCAAAAGTTAGTAAAAATTATGGATCCTTTTTTCATTCATTATGCGAAGTAAATGGCCACAGAGGAAAAAAATCAATAACTAAAGACTGTTGGTAGGAAGGAGAGCATCTGAAAAAAGTCAACAGCTCAAATTTGAAGAGAGTTCATATGAAACAACAGACCTTTTATCTCTGACCTCTTATCAGAGAGGCATGAATCAAAAAATGAATCATATAAATAATGCAAAATAGATTTTATTGCAGAAAAGAAAGATGGAGGCAATCGAAATGGTACAGACTACACTGATTGCTCAGGCATCTGAAGAAGTATAGATATTTAATGAATAACTTCAGTTCAGCTCCCTTCTTGACTGCAGAATCTACAAAGCTGACGATGCTCACTGCAACTAAGAATTTATGAAGAAGTGCCTGAAAAACAGCTGATCCAAAAGATTAGAGTCTTCTTTAGAAATCACAGACAACCACAAAGAGCATCAATACATGCTCCTCTTCTGCAGTGCAGGAAACGTAATAAAATTTCTGAACCCAGATCTAAAAAGGACCTAGATGCCCAGAATGGCACCTAAGTATCAGACTTAAGTACTGGAAATTAGGTACCAAAAGTCCAAACTTCAGCTGCCTAATCTGTTAGTTACAACCCACAGACGGATGAATGTTGATTAGAGAGAAGCAAGATCCCCAGCCAGAATAGCTAGAAAGGCTGTGGATTTAAATGAACATTGAATTTCACTCCTGTGCAGTCCAGCATGACAGGCTTTTTTCCCCTGAAAATGCAGAGGCACCTTATAACGGGACATTGAGACACGTGGTGATAATTACATGCTTTAAAGGCACATGGCTTCTGTAGAAGGTGATTGTCTCAGGATGAAGCTCATTCAGCTCTTAGGAAAAACGGCTTCAGGAGAAAGTTCAGGGCCAGTGATGCTGTTTTGCAAAAGCCATCCAATGGAGAAATTTAAGACTAATGTCTCTGTTACCTCACTGGCTGACTCTCATGGTGCATTTGCTCAGCAGGTTGCAAGGCTCCAGGCCTCCCTCGATTTGCAGCCAGAGGTGGTAAAGGCAGAGCAGGCACACAATGCTGGGCCATTCCACTTGAGAGGCCATGCACCAAAAAGTTCAGTGTTGAAATGCAAGTTCTACTTATTCAAGTATTTTTACTCTTATTCCAATTCCTGCTATGCTTCTCCTTAAATAAAAAATGATAGGTTGGTGGGGGGGGAGCTTTTTTTTTCATGGGGGTTGATAGATATCCTCTCACTGCCATTACTTGACCTAAATAAAAGTCCAATCTAATTTACCACCTTAAAGAGATTGAAATCAGCTTTAAGGTCATATTACCTATAAGTAACAGATAGAACATCAGCAGTACAGGATATCAGATTGCAAATGGCTATGCCAGACAGAAATGTCAAACCTAACCTGTAGGCATACACAAAGACAAGGCATTGGGGCTCACATGTATGTTTTTTCACTATGCTGAATCCTAAAAGACAGTGACTTCCCCACAACCATGGTCACTTTTTAATGAGAAGTAGAGAAGTCTCTTCCCACCATGTTTAAAATATCTATGGAGAAACAATGCTAGAGAAAGCAAAATGAGGCTGCAAGCTACATTTTTCCATTAATGGAAAAGAATTTGAGAAGTTCAAATTTAGTCACCAGGAAACCTTTCTATATATGTTTAAGTAACTGGAAGTGCTGCCAACACTGGATTAGCACTGTACCACATGCAATTCTTCATGCCATACACCAGAGAATATATGGAGTGATGGGAATAAATTAAAATTTATTCTTTCATTTTTGTCTGTCATTTTTTCAGAACCTGCTAAGAGGCTGTTTATACAGAACTCAAACAGAAATCTTTTAGCTATGCTGAAGGGAAGCCAGAAAGTTTTGCTATTTTCTGTACCCTGAAAAGACAGGAAGTTTGGACTCTCTCTGTGGTCATTAGTCTACAGTTGATTTCATGTTCAAATGAATATTGGTTTAGAACTTTTTAACTGAAATTAATGAGATAACTAGTTATATTTTCTGGAAAACTTAGGGAAATCCTCTTATCAGTGTCCGTTTGGAAAAAACTAGAAAGAAACATAACCTTATTCTCTCACCCAAGACTAAAAGAATTTTAATACTAATAAATGCTCATTTGCGGTATGACTTTCTAATGTACATCATATTAATGCAATAAAAATCTTCAACCTCATCAACCAGATAAGAATAGGCATCAGAGGTTTTTCACACCTTAGTGTTCCCCCACCAACCAGATGACTGCTTCTACAGACATAACTCAAAATTCCATCATCTTATAATGGGTACATTACTGAAACAGAACACCCGTAATTTACCATAAATAGTATGTTTTTGTGGTTCCTCTTACCAAAAACTAAAATACTGGAAAGTCTTATTCTGGGACAGACATAGATTCAGTAATGTTAATGGAAGATTTGTTACTCTGTCTATCCCTCTTCTGGATCTCAGAAATGTGCAAAACAACATTATTCATAGTTTCTCACCCACACAAATTAAAAGGATGAATAAGTCCCTGTTATAAACCAATATGAGTTGGCAGTGGTGCAGTGCTCCTTAAATAAAAGAATAAAATTATACTGTGCTACCAATTTACCTGCCTTGTATTAATCTTTTTCCAGCACTTGAAATGTTTAAAATTAAGCACAGAAAGTATGCCAGATAAAAGAAAGGTATGCTACAGAGACACTGGAACTCTTTCTATTCTCATTTACACATACATGAAGAACAAGTGGAAAATCAGGGGAATTGTATAAAAATACGTGGGACAGGAGAGGAGTTCAGCACATTGTACAACATATAGACTGAAGTTAATCTGCTGCATGATTCTTAGGTGTACCAATGCACCACAGCAGAGGAGCACACAAAGTTGTCTTTGACTGATCTAGCACCTAAGCTGGAGGAGGATGGAACATCCCTATCAACTCCGTGCATGCTGGGCCGTTACAGGCAGAACATGCACACAGGCAGGAAAAGAGGTCGCAGCACACGCAAAACAAAAGCCTTTATTAGGCTTTTCATTTGATTTTAGGAAGATTATGTTTATTTTATTGAGAAAGCTTCTCTGTACACACTGATGCAGCCTAGCCATTTATGTGAATGGAACTGAGCCAATTCAGAGCCGAGGGCATGACTGAATTCCCTTCCAGCTTCTACCATTGCATGTGTCAGAGGGAATTGTTACTGTGTAAACTGTCAGTTCAGATGCCCCCTTGGTGTTGCCCCTACAAATGTGAGTAGAATACTTCATGATCAACTCTGTGCAACTACAGCAAACCTGCTAAAGATCAAGGGCATTCAAAGGCAGCAGTGACATTTATCAAAAATTTTACATTTGATTAAAGAAGACAAAAATTGTGCTTGATAGGCAGAACTAGAAGCACTAGATGCTAAATTATTCTGTATAATTCTGTGGTTCAGAAACACAAATTAGCTGATGCTTGAGGCAGTGAACTGTTGAAGTTTAAATGTGAAAAGTTCTGCCTATTCCTATTAGCAAGAAATGAAGTATTTGTCAATACCTCTCTCACACATTCCTTATACATCCATGCAATGACATCCAGCAGGACACGGGTACTAACTATGCAACTGCAATTTCTTCTGAAATATTCCATAACACATGGCAAGATTTTTCATCATTCTTACACTTACTTCGAGATAACAAAAAATACATGGTGATGAAAAGGGCAGTGAACTTCAGATTTAAGATTAACCTCTGTTTTGAATATACATTGGGGAGTTATGATTAGGACAAGATCCATCAAAATGTTGCAAATATCACAGTAACAGAGCAATGAGATCACAACATGATCATACATCCACTCTATCAGTATTAGTGTAGTAGCAGTACTTCTTGCCACGTAATAATTACCTGGGGTAAAGGAAGCAATTAAAGTATAAAGTAATTTTTTAAAAAATTTACGTGTAAGTATGAGCTTAAATTGTTAATGAATGATGACATTGATATTCCTCCTTAAAATATTGTCAGTGCTAAGAAAAAAAGATCAGGCTTGCCTATTTTAGACAAAAGAGTACCATGATGGTATTCTGCATTTGAGCCCACACTTTGTCCATTTATCTTGTCTAAAATTATAAATTGAAGTTTTGCAAATAATATTTGGCTTATCTTCTGAGGCTTTAGCTCTTTAAAACACTTCTATATTGTAATATGAATTTCTATTTACTTAATTTTATCTCACTTAATTAGTTTTAATTTTCAGAAGGTCTGTTTTCCTTTGGATTTTTGGTCTAATTTCAAGTAAATCAATATCCAATTCAAAATAAAACAGCAGTCGCAGAAACGACACAAAAACTAGTTGTATTTATATGTTATACTACTGGATTCATGCTATAGTTATTGCGATCCTTCACAATATGGATTACCTATTTGTTCTTGAAAAAACTCTTACTGGTTAATCCAGAAAGTGTATTTATAATCATTGAGCCATAATTTTGAAAAAGGTCAGAGAATATTAGTATAGTACATTTTAAAGCAGAGAAATCATCCATTTCCATTTTACAAGATCAATTCTCCTACGGCATAAGGTCACAAAAATGTAATCCATTAGCACTTCTATTGCTTCTTTTTAAATAATTAATCTCTTTGCTTTAAGAGTTCATAGTATCAAGATACGCATCCTGAAGGATTGTCTTCATAGTCTAATATTGACAAAAAATATAACTTTTAATCTCGTCAGTGAAGACCTACAAAAAATTACCAAGTCTATTTTCTTTTCAAAATTGAGATATGAGTGTAACTAACTATATTTGCAGTTTTCAGATCAAATATTTAGAAACTTCAATTCTCAAGGCTTCACATGTCAATTTTTTTTTTACATTGCAGTGAAAAGCAAAATTCCAGTTGACCTCAGTGAAGTTCTGGAATATCTCATAGGTAAATTTTAAAAACCACTCAAAATCTACAAACAATAATGCAGAAATATCTGTTATGCTTTTGTTAAGTACACTGAAAAACATTAGTTTGCATGTCTTTCAAATAATACTTAAGCTGTATTTTAGTAAACCATTCTGGAATCTCTTTATCAAAATCTTCTCATAACTGAAGTTAATAAGGTTTTGACATTTTTGAAAACTGCATTTTTCCCTTCTATAACTTTCAAGCATTTCTTGTATCTGTCAAAACAGCACACGGACAGAAAAATGTTTAAAGTAATATACTCAGATAAACATTTTGCATCACATTTGTGTTATCCTAAATCAAAAACCAGGAAAACTATTTTAAGCTGAAGCATTGTAGTAAGAATGGCATCTTGATTATTAAAAGACTACCTTCTGCAGACGGTAGAAAATGATAAAGAGTGATTATATTTTCTCCTTTCTCTAGACATTAATTGGCTCATCTTTTATTTTACTATAAGATATCTCACTGCTATTGTTCCTTGCTTATTCATTACTTGAAAGTTTGATCTTTATTTTCATTTCTCCATTTCAAAAATTCATTGAGCATGAATAATAACAAGCAGGAGGTTACTGATTACAGAAAAAGAAGAAAAAAATTGTCCTAGACCATATTATATACAGTTCTGTTTCTACGGCAGGAAGACTTATTTTAGCAGGATTCTGGTTATAGTGAAATTAATGGCAAAAAATACAGCTATTTCAGAGTGATCAAGTCTTGGAATAAAGTGGCATCAAACCTTTGCAGTGTTTTTCAGGTTACACAAGAGAAATTATTTCAAAATAATTCATACTTACTGAAAGACTGCTGATAATTCATTTAGGTATAAATGTTTTTTGAAGAAATTTCAGGTGTTACCTGAAGTAATGTTACAGAAAAGTAATGTCCCTACTAGCTGTTTCCTGGCCTAGAAATCATTATAACTGTGATATATTTAGCATCAGCAAATGATTATTCATTTTTTCTCCCACATGCACTAAATTATTTGAAATTTCACTGTTATTCTATTCCTCATTTGTACCACTCTGCCATAATGCATATGTTCTATAGCATTGTTCTTGAAGTTCTGACATTAAAAAACAATACCTTCAAGATCTTCTCACATTGATATTAATACTGCATATAGTTTGGAACTATGCTACTGTTATCTTTGTCCCAGATAATTTGTAATACCTTGATTTTCTAATGTGTATATATGATGATCCCAAAATAAGTTTGTATGGCGATCTGCTGGTCACACCCTTGTGAATTTACCATTACTTATCCGTGTAACACGCGCCACAAATGACACCTTTAACAGCAGACATATAGGAGCTTAATATCCAGCTTTAAGTGTCACTTGATGTATGGGAAGAGCTAATAGCTCATCACAGCCAAAAAAAATTACAAGGATTTACTATCTTCTTGCCTAAGAATAAGAAATTAAGTATAGGGCAGAATGCCCGAAGTAATGTTTTCCCCACTGCTTGGATGTGGTTAAAACTGAGAATTCTTGAAAGGTGCTCAGTCCCACAGCAAAACTCAGATCACCAAAAGGCTTCTGTATTCACTACTGAGTGTTCATGTTCATTAATTCATTGATTTGCAAACCGGTCCTTGATTCTATCACCTTTGTTGCCAACATTTGAGCTGTTTGAGATTATATTTGACCTAATTGAGTCCTGCTTCTCTGAAATTATTTGTATACAACTTGACAGTTTGATTTGAGATCCTGTGATTTGTTGGGTAGAAATGCCATGCCACTGGGCTGCATAAGCCCCAGTGAGCACGTCAGACACAGCTTGGCTGTTTTGAAGGATTGTATGTATGTGTAAAAAAAATGTTTATGAGAGCCAGCCTACGGTACATTCCTACTTCTGGTTAGTCACTCTAGCCAAACACTTCTCTCACTGCTTCTGCAACACAAAGCAATGTGTTGAAAGCTGTACTCAGCTTTTAATGACACAAAAAGCTACAATAAACATCATGAAATCAGTACTGGGCAAGATAAATGTTGGGGAATAAGGATAGTAAAGTTTAATGTGAGGAAGATTCCAAGATTTTGAGCTGAGAAAAGAGATGGCAACTACACTGAAAAAAATAAAAATCTGCAGTTAAAGTAGATCAGCAAATACTTCACTTGGTGATAACATAAAAGCTCTCCAGCCAATCACTGAAGTAACTTGTTAGGCACGTATTAACCTGTCTGAAGCATGTTATTTAAAACCTCATCTGCAATTCTTACTCTAGAAAACCATCTTAGTTTCTTGCTTTTATACTGTTTATACACTGTTCTTCTAAAGAAGTTGGTACTTGAGATGACAAAGCAGAGATTCAAGACCAGGTATTGCACTGGAGTGGTAGCCCAGCCATAGGGACTGACAGCGTCCAGATCCAGCAGATCCACTGAAGAAATTGTAATCAGCTGCCAATTGTGAGGCTGAACCTGAACTTCTAACTCAACATATAATTTTACATCCATTTTCATTGCTAAAACCTACTCAACCATTATACATACTTTTTCTGGGTTTACTTCCACTCCTCAAAACCATCTCATTTTGGTTCTGAATGTGACCCTATTTTGACTAATTTTTGAGCAGCACAACTTCACTAGCTTCAGGGAAACTGAACTTGATTTACAAACGGTGGAGTTACATTAGAGTTAAACCAATGATTTTGACATTATCATTGTCAATGTAAGCTTCATTTTTCAAAAAGCGGATTTCCCCCCCTATTTGCTGTCACTATGGCAACAACATCCAGTGACTTGCTGTGACAGGATAGGCAGGAGTGGTGAAGACGAAGCCATTAAAATACCCTTTTTGCAGCAAACAAAATCTGAAGCAGAATCATATTACTATTTTCTCTCTATAAATCTATCTTTTCCAAACTATCTTTCCACTAGATTTTTAAAAATCCCTGTTGGCTATTTCTATCCTTTTGATACATGAATAATTTTTGCTTCGGCACTTTTAAAATTGGAGAGTGCTGATGCAGAGTTCTCAGGCTAATAAATTCAGGATTTAGCATTTATGTTGGCTCTTTAAGGCAATATTTTATTCCTTCTTATAATTACAGGAAAGCCCTGAGGGGGCCTTGGGTGATATATACAATATAAATATGAATATTGATCCACTCAGTCAATCAGCCAGACATTTTTTTATATAGTACATCTACCTTTCAGTGTTTACCTTTGGTCACTGTAGATAAATAATGCAAAAGGAATTAGAACCATAAATAAAGACTTCATACAAAGGATAGTTCTGACAGAAGATGTAGTATGTAATAAATATGTACATGGGCAACTTATTAATAAGATAACTAGTATTCTAGCTTCTGTAGCAGCTCCCTCAATCATGCCATGAACCAGATGCCAACCACATTCCCCAAAGGCGAGCTATTAATTCCTTGGCTAAGCAGCAATATAAGCAACATTACTTTAAACACAGGCTGTTTCTCCTCTACTCTTTAACTATCCCACAGTGCTGAAATCGTAATGAGAAGAGATCTGGAGCTCAGCCAGACAGCCATTTGCCATCCAGCCAAATGGATGTTACTGCACACAGATTTTTTTTTTTTTTCTTTTTATGCTTTGTATCAAATTAAGGTTTCATACACCCACTTCCTTAAAATTTCTCCTTTCACTCCTGTTAAGTATGTGGATTTTAAAAGTGGCCTCCTTATTTGTAGATCTACAAATTGGATAGAACACATGCTGCATGGTGCCAGTCCAGAAAAATAATAAAATGCATTCTTAACTTCATGTGTAATCCGACTCCCATTGAATCAAACATTAAGTCTCATTTTTGACAATGTTAGCTAAGTTTGGAGTGAAATACATGTATAAATGCTTTGCTAGATAAGTTATAAAGTTTTGCATTTCCAGTATTTCCTTGACAAATAATTGACACTAAAAAACCCCCAAAATTAAAAACTGTCAGTGGTATGTGCATCTGGTGAAGTGAAGTGAAATCTGGTTAAGTTCTGAATGTTACAGTAAATATTGTAACAGTAAGTAAGAATAGAAGTTTACTGGTTTTTCAACTCTCAAAACCGCATTCATATTTAGCAACACACTGTGCTGGATTGGCCCTTGATGGTAGGGAAGTCCTCACCTCATTGCTCACTCACTTACCCCTGGAGCAAGATAGGGAAGAGAACTGGAGGAGCATGAATGTGCTAAGACAAATTAAAAGCAAAGGAAAGAAGTAGGAAAAAAACCCGAAAACAAACTACAAGCTTCAAAGACACCTACCACCTCCCACAAACATAATGATGAACAAGCAGTTCCCGAGCAATGGCTACCTACCCAAAACCCATCTCTCCTACGGCTTTAATTATGCTCATGGTGTAATATGGTATGGAACATCCCTACCGCGAGTTGATGTCAGTTGTCGGCACTGTGTTCCTTCCCAATCACTTGTCCACCACAACCTTCTGCTGACCAGAGTTAGAGGCAGAGAAGGCCTTGGCACTGTACAAGTCCTACCCAGCAATAGTCAAAACATCAGTGTAATCATCAGTGTTTTGGTAACAAATCCAAAACAGGGTACCATAAGGGCTGCTATGCAGAAAGTTAACTCCACCAGGTTTCTGGAATGCCTTGATGATAACTTCCTTCTCCAAGTGATAGAGGACTTAAAGAGGAGAGGTGTTAGGCTGGATTTTGTTCACACCAATAAAGGGAGGCTGGTGGTGGGTGTGAAGCTCAAGGGCAGCCTTGGCTGCAGTGACCATGAAATGGAGTCCAAGATCTTAGAGCAGTGAGAAGTGTGCACAGAAAGCTTGCTACCCTGGAACTCAAGAGAGCTGACTTAGCCTCTTCAGGGATCTGTTTGGTAAAGTGCCTTGGGATAAAGCCTTGGAGGGAAGATGGGCCGAGGAAAGCTGGTTATTTGTCAAGCATTTCTTCCCCCAAGGTCAAGAAGATAAAGAGGCAATCTTATTATTGCATACAAATAAGGACAAGTGTCAAAAAGATAGGCCCAGGCTCTTCTCAATTTTAATGTGACAAAGCAGTAGAGAAAAGCTTCTCCATTCAGTTATGTGGATGATTACTTTTAGATTCATTGCTAATAAACTATCTAAATATTGTCAATGCAGTATATAATATAAATAGGTCTAAAGAGATAAAATATAAACAGATTGCCCCAGAAATGTACAGGCTTTGGCCTTGCAGAATGCACAGCTACAAAGTAACAAAGTACCTATGGAACTACTTCAAGATTTTATCTCTGTAGGTGATCAGGATCTCAATAATTTTCTTTATCCATTCAAAAGTGAGTCTTTCCAGTGTTATGGCTTGATGTACCTGGCAGACATCCCTGCCTAGAGGTGGGGGAGAAAGATGCGGGGAGTGAAGGGAATGGTGTGGGTGGGGGCAGATCCATCTGGAAGCTGCCTGCAACCTCAGGAGACCGGTGGGCTCAGTCTCCAGCAGCATTTTATACCCTTTTGCAGGCCAGTGTGCACCAAAGCCCATGATAACCATCACAACTCCCTCATCTCTGAAATTAATTCATTATGTGATCATCCTGAGTCCCCCCTGCAATTCACACTTGGTATTCTTATATTAGGACAAATCATATTGCCCATCAGAGACAACTGGAAGGGAGAGAAGGTGTGAGCACAGGGAGAATGAGGGAGAAGGCATTTTGTCACCAGCCTACAACACTAAATACTTTTAAAGAAGTATGAATCAATTCCTGACCACTTAGTTGTTACTCTGTTTGGTAAGCCTTTGTGGAATTCTTAAATAAAAGCTGAATGAATAACGGAGTTAATCTAGGAAAGACTAATTTACTAAATTACTTCAAAGTGGCGTTTACCAGAGTGAAAAGCCCATTATTGTGTTACTTTCCCCAGCATACTGAAATAAAAAGTACTCTTTGGAGAGGTCAATAGCATTTAACTTGATTGAGTTAAATTGATTTGATTTCTTATTTGATGGTTGCTCTTCACACCTTAAAAACTAAGCCTATCCAACTGTATCAGCAGGCAGGACTTTAACAGTAAAGGGAACAGAATGTAAATATCTCCATATTTTCCATTCAAGCATACATATACTGAAAATTATATAACTGCTGTGATGCAAGGATATTCCATGAAATATGTCACGGAGTTTCAGCATTAAAATAAATTTGAATTCTTATTGATTTATGTAACAATTTGTTTAATTTATAATTTTTATTTTACAAGAGTGGTATGATTCTGGAAACATTTTTGTTTACTTGCCAGAGCTGACCAACAGGTTACTATTCTCAAAATCCCTAGAGCACCCAAACGCAGGCGCAGATATCCTCAAAAATCAGCACTAATTTCCTATGAAGAGAGTGTCTTACTTGTCTTTGCTTTTGAAAAATGTCAGGCTTATAACAAATGAACATCATTACTAGCATCATAACTCTGCCAGGATGATGGAATACTGAATAATTTAAAAATATCATGCATGAGTCTCATTTAAGTCTTCATTGAGAAGATCCAGTCTGCCCAAGATCTAGTTGCACAGACTGTATAAACCACTTCCAACCTTTTAGAAAAATTAACTCTCTTTACTCATACATTGTTAGAGGAGAATGTCAACATTTCTAATTGCCATTAAGAAGGACAAAAGGTGGTGGGTTGGGAAATGTCACCACAGAAATCTTGCTGCATACCTCCTAAATTCTGGCTGCTTTGGAAAAAAATAGACTTTCAGACTCTCTCATCTCTGTTATTTGAAGTATATAGAGACTTCAGAAGTAATGAATACTCTTCTCCAAGTAAGGCCAGTGAAAGTTTAAGATGTTCAAAGATGTAGCCCAGAATTTTACAGGATGAAGCTGAAGGCCACCATACTGTACAGGAAGAAGGCAGGCATGCCTCTTGGAAACTGGTTATGTACACTGACTCCAAATACCACAATAAGCCTAGTCAGACCTGTCCACGCTCTCTCTTCTCCCTAAAATGCCTCACTCATAATCCCTGGCAAGTTGCAATGATACAGTTTAAGAGTTTACCCTTCTCATTGTTTTTCCCAGCCCTTGCACTTAGCCAGAGACAACAAAACAGACAGAATATGAGGGTCATTCTGGTAGGGAGGTAACACAATACATTGTCAGCCTCCTTGCTGCCCATACTGACACTACACAGTCTGTTCACTACTGTCATAGCTTCCTCCTCTGAAACTCAAGCAGGACCAATATCTTTTCCAGAGGGTGAGAAGCGACACGTAATCCCTGAACCCCACAACCTGGACAGCAACATCCACCTTCCAAAACACCAGCTAGAGACTTTTTCTGATGAAGAACTAGATGATCAGGAAACACCTATCAGATTCAGACTCACACAGGAGCAACTAAAAGAAGAAGTCCAAATCTAAACAAAGCAAGGGCTAGTGGTCTGCAGCATGAAGCATGTTCCTGACTCTTGCAGAAAGGCTGGGAGCTCCTGTAGGAAAGGTCCCTGCCTGCAGCTACCCTCAGCCTGGCACACACCTATACTGCACCCAATGCTGAGCCTCCAGTGAGGACCAAAGATGTATGTGGGCTTCAGAAAGACCCTGCAGTGGACTATGGGGGCAAGCAACCTTGTTCAAGCATTGACAGTCTTTCTCACAATTAGACAAATGCAGGTTGAAGGCCACTTCCAAGGTAGTCTCATGTTGACCACTCACTGTGCTCTCCATGCAGCCACTTTGGTCCTACACAGAGAGGGCTGCTGTCCTGCACGTGGCCTGCTGCCCACCTCGCTGGGCAAGCAGTGCTGACTCTGCTTCTCCTGGGGGCTCTGCTCACCCCTTTCCCTTCTCCTTCCCCTCTTGTTCCTGCATATCTCCTTCACATCATCTCTGGAGCCAAGTTGGCCATGTGGCAAATGGGCTACCTGGCAAGCAAAAAAGATTACTTTCTTACCGAGTGAAAGACAGGATGGGAAGATGTATCTGGTATCAGAAGAAAGTCAACAGTGGAGACAAAAGGACCATCATCTTGGGTTGTTATAACTATGTTTTTCAAATCAGACTTGGCAAAAAATGCTAGTCTGTTATTATACCTGACATGGCTATTGTGGGAACAGTAGGTATGAAGTATGGAGTGTAAAACATTTTCCTCTTTCACTCTGATCATGGTTATAGACAAATTTATGGGTTTTATATGGAAAAAAAAAAAGACAATTCTTTACCACAAATTTGAAACGCCCACATACTTAAGAACATATATCCTAGGACATTCTTCTTTAAGACATTATTCATGCTTCCTTGTTTCTGGTACATAAAAAGAAATTACATTGGAATTTGCCTTGTTCTAAGTTTGAGAGAGATTTATCTGTGTGTGAATGAAAAAGGATGATGTACTCTTTTCTAGTGAAATCCCTGCTTTAAAAATCTGCTTAACAAATTTGTACACAACATTCATAAGTCAATATTCAGCCACGGTGGCTTACGATCAGAGTTATCTGTTAAAACTCTTCAACAGCTATCAGAAACACTAGATTAAGGTGGCTTGACATGATACTCTTAGTATAAATACAGAATTAAAGAGCTCTAGAGATTACTAGAATGTATAAATCAGCTTTAGCAGATAATTGGAACAATCAAGCCCCCAGTGGAGGACGCTGGTTTTGTGAAGGGTTTCGGTATGCCAATTTATGATGAACAAAATATTTGAACAAAACACAACAAATTTCTCTACTCAGGCTGCACAAAGTTATGTCTCCATCTTGGATATTTGTTTCTTAACAACTCCCATCTAGATATCTGATTATTCCTGAAGCCACAGTCTTCATGCAGATCTAGTGATTTTGCCAGACTGGCACACATACAAGCGCCTAATTAGATTCCAATACAATAAAAATGTTTATAAACATAAACACTGGTTAGATAAATGCAGAAAAACACTTTACTCTCCATAAACAGAAACATGTAGTTGAAGAGTTGATATTGTCTGTCCAGAAGAACTGTCAAGAACTTGCCAGCAAACACACTAATAGGTGGCGTCCATCTATTGCTCATACTTCAGAGTTTGAATAAAGTAGTAACCACAAAACACCCCTTGTACAACATCCAAGTTGCACTGATGTAGCAGTACCATCAGAGCTGGAAAAGAGAACAATCGCAGAATATAAACATAGTTTTATTATGTGAAAAGCTTTTTGAGGGAAGAATGTATACCCTCCGAAAACACAGGGATAGGACACTGCACTCATACTAGGGAGTATAGTTGTAAATATTTGAGTAAAATAGCACATCCATGACTCTGATAATCACACCAATTTAAAATGTGTACATTATCTCAAGGACTAAAAGCTTTTCCATTATTTTCATATGTAAGTTAAATCTGAGGACAAACTGTACTGTTCTGCAAGACGAGAACAGACAAGCTGGATTCATTTCTAATGAATCTAAAAAGCAGAAATTTGAACTGAATGCACTAGTTCCACCAGCTGCTTACAAGATGTAAGAAAATTTGGTTCCATTTATTTCATTGTTTTCTTATTCTAAATTAATGATATTATTGTAAGGGTGAAGTTAAAATGCAGCTCTGTTCTCAAAAGAAAATACGTAAATATTGTTTTATTATGTTTCTCCAACTGCAAACTACCACATTACTCTTTCTAATTAACAGCACTAATATAATTAATCTGAGATGCATTTAAAGGCAAAAGAGATTTGCCGCAAAGCTACCATTTTGCAACTGAAAGTTATTAAAAAACTAATATGAAATACAAACTGATTTGCAGATACAAATCACTCCAGACCACTTCTCTATAATTTTCACTATTAATTTTTAACAAACATTAACACTATTTCCCTCCTTATTTCTGTAAGTAAAGAGACAAAGCTTGGAACACATACAGGTAATAAAAAAAAACTTAATTGCTTTATCAAGATTCTACTTACTTCATAAAAAAGTATATTTAAGGCTACTCAAAATGTAGCTAAAATGATTTGTTCTTATGTGTGGAGTTTCACTAAACCAGTTACAAAATTGCAACTTATTATCTCAGGTTTATTCAGGGCAGGGTCCTGTACACTGCCCAATGTCAATTATGACTGCTGAAGGTAAAAAAGACCTCAGACCACTGCACCAACCCTTGTCTCTGTTGAGAGTGGAATGTGTGAACATGTGAGAACCATAAACAGAAATCTACCAGTCAATATTTCAGTTGAAACAACCTGTACTCCATATTCCTCCTTGAGATATACATCTAAAGTCACACTTCAAATCAGTACATGTGACTTTTAGAGATACGAAACATTAGGGTGAAATCCGAAATCAAGTGCCAGAAGTGCACGTGGTTAAATTGATCTCTGTATGGCAATATTAAACACAGGACTGTCGTCAACAGAAAAAAATTTGTACAATTTCATGCCTCCAGTATACCACTATATAAGAATCAAGGAGAGCCTCAGGGCTTACAGAAGGTCAGCATGTTTGTTTAACTGTGGTTTCGTTTCCACTATAATGTCATTAAGATGAACTGAGTAAGAACTCAAACCCTTAAACAGGCTCAGGACTCTCTTAAGCAAACCATGGGCCATTTCTATGTCAGACTTAAATAAACCCTTAATTCAAGGAATGGTTTTGTTCATCTAGACTATTCTAGAACTCAGCGTTTTCCAAAGTGCTAGATGATAATGGGCCAGAGTTAATGCATGTACTTCATATTCTCTCAGGCTGTTCAGACTTTCACTTGTGGACCTTGGCTGCCCAAAGCAGTTAAGTAACTACTTTCAGAATCGTGGTGTCACAATTAGGTCAGGTGCTAGAATACTGGATGAAGAAAAAATGAAATGCAGTAGCTTTGTAGGAAAAAAACTCCACAATAAAGGTCAAAAAATGCAAATGAGATGAATAAAAATCATAACTTTACAAAGATCTAACTGACCATTGCAGCACAAAATGTTATTACACTGTCATCCAATAAAATTCCTGTGACTGATAGGAAAAGAAGTTAATTTTTATCTCCTGTCATGAACTATTAAAGCATTAGAAGAAGCTATGTAAGTAATAAAGAGACTGTTCAGCTTTATCAGTTTTGACAGCTAACCCCAGGAAACATTTGCCTTCACAATAGCTGGATGTTCCCATTTATTTTGTGGTTTATATTTTTTTTATCCTGATCAGCTCTCCTTCAGCTGTCCAAACAGCTAATAAAGCTGTTCTGTAGAGATTCCTAACTACAATCTTTTTGGTCTCTCCTCCACCATATCCAGTCTGCTGTTGTTTGCCATTAACTTCCATAAAATCCATGGGGTTTGCAATACCTGTGATTAAAATTCTCTTTGGTCTTCTATAGCAATTTTACTGCCCCTTATCTAGGTTATTATTACCTTCCATTTGTTCCTTTACAGTGTAGACAGTCACTGTCAGAATCATCTTGCACACTTACAAACCCTAGAACATCTCCCTTTTTTATGTTTATCAGCTTCTGATTTCTTGTCATACAATTTCTGACTTCTCGTTAATATGTCATCCTCCTTAATTTCTCTTACTGTTTGTTTTTCCCCAGTAACCTCAACATCTTACCAGTTCTTCAGTGTTACACTTTTGCCTAATTATGACTTCACACTTTCCAAGACAGGGCTCCAACACAAGCCGTAATCGACTGAAAAATGCCACATCAGACAAATGGGTACAGTAGTGTATATAAGATCTATAATTTTAAGTGCATGAGAACAGGCCAGTAAAACCATTCTGCATATCAGAAGTGTGTCAGACAAGAAATCTATGCTTCAAACACCTAGAACAGTCAGCCTGTTCTTCTGTTCCTTAGAAATGGACTGCACGTACTCATTTTCTTCATTGTTGTTATGAGTTATGTACCTATTTCTCATATCTTGTACAAATAGCAAAACCTTTGGAACAAGAAACATACACTTTACCCATGTTGACAAAATTATCATTTATAGGGCCCCTAGAGAGATGTGCTAGCCATGATTATTTACTAAGGTCTTCAGTGAGATCTTCAAGCTTATTTCATGTGCAGTGAGCTGTAACGCAAAATTTAACACTTCGCTAGCTTTAATCAGCATTTTGTTCTGGACTTGGCTGTAGATATCCAAAGATTAAGCTGTTTTTCTAATCCACCTTTTTTATCTGAACCTGTGTAACTACTGCTAAAAACCAACAATGCGTAAACAAGTAAATTTTCATAAGAAGTGAATTTGGCCCCTAATGTTTTGCATGGTCTTTTATACAGAATGAACATTGGGCAAGTGGAAAAGTTATTCAGTCTTAGGCTTTCCAAGCTGATATTCTTCCCATGATTCATTTCTTCTTACCATCTAAAAGTAAATCACAGAATCCTAGAACCATAGAATGGTTCGGGTTAGAAAGGATCTAAAAGATCCTCTAGTTCCAACCTCACCACCACGGGCAGGGCACACCCTCAATTAGACCATATTGCTTGAAGCCTCATCCAGCCCGGCCTTGAACATTCCCAGGGATGGGGCATCCACGTCTGCTCTGAACAACCTATTCCAGTGCCTCACGACCCTCATAGTAAAGAACTTCCAACCTCCAATTCTAAACCTACTGTTTTTCAATTTAAAACCATTGCCCATTACTAAGTCATAGTAAGTAAGCCTAAAATATTAATCTTGCATACATACATTTCTATAAAAAAACCAATAATTTTAAAAAATGTATGCATTTACTGTCATTATATTATTCTGCTTCACTTTCAATCCTTTATCACCTATGCTTTATTACCCATTAAAGAAGCATGGCTTACTCATAGCTTCCCTCTTGGGAAAATTAGTTCTAATACTGCAACCATTTAATTTTTTACTATCACCTTCATTTTAACTTAGATTTCACCTTGAATTGTTAATATCTTCTTCCCTTCACTCATTTTCACTTAAACAAAGGTAAATTGGCAATGCAATGTCATTTCCTGACTTCTATATTTGTTCATTAATTTTAATCTATTTCACTTATTTTATTATTTTTTTTTTATTTTGAAATGGGTTTAATATTTTTCAAGGTTCTCTTCATCTAGAAATTATTTCCTTGACTCAGTTTCAACAGAAACGCAAATAGCTGATGGTCTGGAGTCTGTTTTCTCATTAGCTAATGGAGATGCTTCTCCACTTCACAGTCTTTCTGTTTCTTATTTCAAATCAAAGCAAGAAAGCTTCATTTTAATGCAAAATAATGTTTGACAGTGATTTCTTTTGTAGGTTTGCTTTTTGCAGTAGTCTTCTTAGTTAATTAGAAAATGAAAAAGACAATCTAAATGAGTTAAACTGTACAGTGAACAACATGTGAATTAACCTCTTGCAGAAAGGTGTTCTTTGAAAGTAGAGAGTACTCATTAGATCCTCTACACAAAAAGAAAAGTAAAGCAAATGGTGAATCCTTCACTGAGAAAAGAGTGGCAATAAATCTCTTTAGATTAGTCAGAATTGAGCAGTTCGAAATAAGAAGCAAAAGCCAACAGCTCATCCCCTGCTTGTGTTTATCTCCATGCAGCATGCTCAGTCTACTAACTCAGAGAAGACTGAATGAATATATAATCAAATTCATCAGCTAGAATTGAAATATGACATTACTAAGATACTACAATTATTTTTTAGAGAACTTACAGGAATTTAAACTTTTCTTATAAATTGAATGTAGAGAGATGGAAAAAAATAGATACAGCAGCAGGGAAGTTTAATTTTCCAGTACCCATGAGATCATAAGCTATTTTTAAGGTAATGTCTTATAGGGACTACTGGCAGCGGTAATTAGCTAAAATTGACAAGACACTCATTGTGACATATTATGACAGGGAAGAATTTGTATTACAGCTCTACTTTAGCACTTCAACGTATTAGAATAAATTAGCCTTATGGTCTCAAAAGGATATTCAAGGGTATTCCTCTCTTTTAATGTTCTGTAACTCCATCAGCTTTTTGAACGTATTACGATGAGTATTTCTACACCATCTTTACCATTAGAGAAGACTCGCTATAAAATGTTGTTTACATCTGCTAACCACACTGACTTGATGACTTTTATCTCAATGCACAGCCATATAGAGGAGTTTTTGCTAAAGCATGAAAGTCTTGCAGCATAATATCCTGGCTACCTTGAAATAACAGAAATCTTTGATACTTCAGAAGCACTTATTCTAAGTTTGGGGCTTTTGATTTGTTATTTGTTTGGGAATTAATGAAGTTTAGATCTTTTTGCTTTTTATTATTGCTGCATTTTGATATATCTCTGAGAAAGGCAGAGAAAAAGAGTTTAAGATTGCTTTAAAGCCGACTCAATACTGTGCTTGCTTGAAGCTATTAATGACACATCATAAGAAACACTAGATGCCTCCCTAAACTTTACACTAATGTCTCTTAGATGAAAGGATTTTTCAGCATGCAAAACAGCACAGACAGGCAGCCTAAGAGTAATTACAAGATCATACTGCATTTCACTTTCTTTAAACTGGTCTCTAAAGAAAAAGGTGGTTTTCTGACTTTGACTGTTATGTACCAGTGCAGGGGAAAGTGAAAAGTGGTTTTTCCTTCACCAGTAGGTGCAATCCCTACTAACATAAACACTGTGGAAGTCTTCAAAAACAGATTCTATAAGTTATTGTTGTTCCAGAAATAGTTCAGTGTCCTCAGCTTGTTTGGAAGCTGTCCAACACCGGCAATGTATAATCAAGTATTTAAGGAAATTAGTGAGACCAAAAAAAAAAAAAATCTGCCTTTAAAACTTAGAACTCAGGGAGCACAGATACATCTTTGTTCTGTGCAAGATTCTTTTACAATTCAACAGCTTTTTATGAAAATTACCACTTAAAAACCTTGATACATATAAAAAATTGTAATTTTTAATTAGAAAGCTGTTACAATATGTAACATTTAAGAGTTTATTTTGGGTAAATGCAATAATCTAGCCCAATTAAAAGAGAATTGCTTCAACGGCACTTTTTGTTTTCATTAAATGAATGGAGGGCAACCTCCTTTTGACACTCATTTGTCTCAATAATAAATCACAAAGTCTAAGTTCTTTGAATAAAAATAATTAATTTGGCTAGCATCAGCAATATCTTTTCATTCAGACTCTACAGGGCTGCCAGTTCAATTCCTTCCAAAAGCTAGTAAAGCAGCTCTTCAACTGGTGGAAGGCTAGTAGAAATTCTAGGTGATAACGCTTAACCTATTTCCACAGCTGTAGCTCACAAATGTCAGGTTTGAAACACAGATCTTGTTTTAAAATCACATTCTTTGCCACATCATAAAAAATGCTTAATTAGGAAAAGTCTTCATTTGTGTTTCAGATCCCGTGCAAGAATTTAACGGTTTTAGTGAAGAGAAAATTTCAGGGTGACCTAATTGAGGCCTTCCAGTAGCTGAAGGGAGCCTACAAAAAAGATGGAGATACTTTTTACAAGGGTATGTAGTGACAGGACATAGGGGAATGGCTTTAAACTGAGAGTAGCTTTAGATTAGACTTTTAGGAAAAATTTTTTACTGTGAGGGTGGTGAGGCACTAGAACAGGTTGCTCAGAGAAGTTGTTGATGTCGCATCCCTGGGAGCGTTCAAGGCCAGGTTGGATGGGAGTTTGAGCAGCTTGGTGTAGTTGAAGGTCCACAGCAGGGTGGGTGGAACTAGATTGTCTTTAAGGTCTCTTCCAACACAAACCACCCTATGATTCCATGTGGAAAGCTGTCATAAAACAGCCTGAGCAGAACTGATGATGGGGTCTGTGAAAATACTACTAGCCTTGTTTAAGCAGTAATAAAATTCAGAATTTCCAGATGCTAAGTCTTGTAACATAACACTTACAGCACTGAGCAAGGAATTTCCTGCACACATAACAGAAGACTCAATTGCACATGCCGCTTGTTTAGAATCTGTGGTGTGGTAACTCACAGACTTTGATCACACTGCTACTTTGATTCACAAGAGCTACTGAAACCTGAACTTCTGAAGCAAGTTCTTTTTAAAAGTCTTTTTACTGTTGCTTCACCAGTGTTTGTCTCCTGATGTTCATCTAGTAACACAGGATAAACACATCAGCCCACACATTACCTTCAGGAGATTCAGACTTAACAGGAAAAGTCTGAAGTAATGAACTATACCAAACCAATCCTTTTCTTTCTTCAGCTGTGTACTAAGAAAACACACAGAAATAGGAGATATGGTCTTGAAAAGGTCATCTGGTTAAGTCAGAGGACTGGTATTCAAGAACTTTGAGTCCTTTCCTTAGCTCTGTCTCAGGCCGTTAATTACCTTGGGATGTTTTTTGCATCTGAAAACGATGATAATAACTACCTAGCAGCCTCAGAAAGTATTTGTGGTGCTTTATTCTTCAGTGCTATTAAGAGCAATGAAGTGTTTGTCATAAGACAATAAAATACACAGCATTATTCTTTCACATGAAGCAGACTATAAGAACTATGACCTCTGTCAGTATGACTACGTTTCCTCCCTGGTTCATGCCTACAAGTATTTAAGTCTGATACATGGGCCTCTCCTACTTTTAACAATTTTTTGAAGTATCACTTAAGTTCTGTGCTTCTCTGAGCAGAAACTGAGAAGGCCCTACCTGCTACCCACAGGTTTCTCTGTTTTACAGAAGTAACGTAAGATTATTGACTACTAAAATCCTTTATCCTTGTCTGCTATTGTTTTCAAACTATGCAGATAACTTTTAACATACAACTGGCATACCTCTACACTAAGGAGTATTGTCTTGCTTGCAAGACAGAATTGTGACAACAAAGTTGCAAACTGTGAACGTGTATAAATCAATCCACATTTGAGGATGAAACTAGGGAGATGTTATCTATGGAACTGACTGAATAACAGCTCAAAATTGCAGTAATCCCAGAAAACATAAGTTTCTAGTTAAAAACATTTTCAGACTAAGTAATTGTTGAGGGAATTATGTCTACAAATGTTTCAAGATCAAAATTTGGAACAACTGGATCCTGTACATAAGGACCATAAGCGGGGGGGAAAGAGGAGTCTGTGATTCATTGTTTTTTGTGATTCATTGTTTTTTGTATGTTTATGGTTGACATGGGAAACTCTTCTCCATTCAGTGTACTCCTCCATGACAGAAATTGTATCTAGTTTTTACAAATAAGTTCCCTATTAATTTTAACTAGAAAGAACATAACTGATGCTAGATCACCAGTTTCTACTGAAATATTTGTCTTCCTGAAGGCTCTTGGATTCAAATTAAAAAAGAATTTACTAGAGCTAGCACAGTTCCACATATTTAGTGAATAAAGAGTTGCTTAACTAATATTAATACTAAAGATCATTGTGAATTTTCCACAGGAACACTGTTTTTCTTACATAAAGTCAAAATCAAATATTTTATTGTGGGTCTCTCTGACTCATATATCTTATAATGCACCCAAAAGGAAACGTCCTTTTGACACAAAAAAATATTAACCAGCATTTCCCAGCCTCTATACTGCATTATGGAAATTATATCTCAGGCATCCATTTCAGCCAAGGCTCTCCAAATACCATGTCCCACAAGGCAATGTGAACTTCTCTCTCTTCGACATGACTGGTGCTATATGATTGAAAAATTTGAATTCATCATAGAAGGAACTGGAAAGCAGAGAAGACCAAGGATGCAAAGGCATTGCATAATGGGTACGAAACAGTCTTTTCCTCCCTTGTAAACTACTGAAACATTGAAATGTCATCAAATACTGACTTACAAAAAAAACCAACCAACAAACCAAAAAAACCAAAAAAACCCAAAAAACCCCCCAAAAAAACCCAAAAAACCAAAAAAACCCAAAAAAAAAAACCAAAAAAAACCCCCAAAACCTGAGAGCTGGCTCTCAAAGCAGTATCTAGCTGAACTTCTGTGGGCACAAAACAGATTTTAGCCTCCTCTAATCTCCCTTTACCATACTTTGTTCATAGCATTTTAACTCCTAGCAGATTTCACTTTCAGTGTTGCACCATTTTTGGGTTGATTTTGGTTGTAGATTGAATGGGTTTAGATTTTTGTTTGCTTTTTCTCTGTGTGCTTTAACCATCTAGTAAGTAGCAGGGTGAACCATAGCAATGAATTTTGAAATGCTTTCGCTTTTACACTAACCTTGCTTTTGCCAATACCTTTGCCAGTGATTCTTTAAGCAACCCTAAAACACACATTCACGACACAAGTCTTTGGAATATTGGCTCTTCAAGGTAAGTGCTCTCAAAAGGACTGCTGCCCACTGAGTCTCGGTAAATTACTTTCCTTTGAAAGATGACTTAGTCTAGATCAATAGACTGGAAGATCTATTTGCAGACCACAATGTCTAAAACATCTTCTGGAACCTGGAATCATGTATCAGCCTTTCTTGCTTCTTTTCTTCTGTCATAAAGTTGGCTAGAGCTTTTCCTGCAAGAAAAAATACAGAATAAGAGAGAGCGCATGTTCAAATGTCTGGTGGTATAAAAAGAAAATATTGCAGAACATTGCTGCCTGACCAGAGTTTCAAGGGACCTGAAACTTCCTTTTTCTTTCTTTTCCCTTTTGGCAGCTCTGTTTCACAGTGAGGCCCAGACAGGGCAGGAAAATAAAGGAGTACAGAAAGTTCAAATGAGAAACAGATGTTGGGAACAAGTGTTGAAACAATACTCAATGCCCCAACAGCCATTTGCTTCAATACCCTGAACACCCCAGGAATTTAGTAAGAATAAATTATAACAATGCATATATAAGTACAGTGATGGAAAATAATAACACCTCAGCTCTTAAAAGTAACCTCATTCAGTAAAAAGTATCTGAAAACAGCATTCCATATTCCAAAACTATTTATGAACTAATTAATTTATGATTTACATAACTGAATTCTAACTTAACAATACAGAACTTGGTAATATGATTTTTTAAGTTACTAGACAACAAATTATTCTACAATTAAATTCAAAGGCAAAAACATTATTGAAATGAGAGTTAGAAATTAAATGCCAACTTTCCAGCAGCTCCAGGAGGAGCTTTTGCGACTGTCATGGGGTTAGTACCTGTAAAGTATAATGCCATAATATAAATTCATTTATGACTATGAAGATCGAACTGAAATCTGATTATATTTCAAAAGTCACGATGTAGGCTGACCTAAGTAAGGATATTCATATACCACTTCTCTGTACAGATGTGCACAGAAATGTCTCCAGTGAGGACCTCAGAGCACGTATGGCAAGACAAATTTTCTACCACACCATAATATGTACTTCGCACTCCATATGATATGAGTTTGAGAAGAGAACATGTCTTATGGAATCATTGCTCCTTCATCTTCTTCTCTTGCAAGAGGTTTATATCATAATATGTTGCACCCAGGTGGCTGTGGGTGGTTGTTATGCTATCTAAGGCGTTTTCAAGGACATTTTGCCCAGTTGTATTTTCCTGAAGAGACTGCCACCTCAGTCTCATTCATAACTGCTTGGTGATGTTCCTTGTAAAGAAGTGAAAAGGAACTGAACAAACATATTTCTTACCTTGGTTGAGCTGTATCTGATTATATATCTGACTGTTTCATATATTTCTTGTATTGGCTGAGCTGTATTAAAGTCTGTATCTCACTACTTCAAATACTGTAATCTGGAGTTTTGCCACCTTTCATGCAGTACTGAAGAGGTCTTTGAGCAACACTATCCTCTAACTTCAGATGCTGAAATCTGATGTCACTATTTTGCTTTTAGCTACTGCTACAAACCATACTGGCAACTACTGTTAGTAATGACAGCTCTCCTATAGAGAGCTCCTGCAATAACCACCCTGGTATCAAGCAATTTGGAATGAATCAATAGTCATATTCTCGTTAGTACAATTCTGCTCCTCACATTTCTTATTCTGCTGAGAATTACAGATTACAGACATGAGCTGGTCTTCGCATCTAAAATTGAGTAACAGTGGCTGTAGATAGAAGGATTGATTTTACATATTTTGGAAAACCATATTCTGAACTGCAATTGATTTTTACTTATAAGAAGGCGAATAATAAAGTAACCTTTAAGCAAACCTTAAATAAAGGTGCTCTCCTTAAATAAAAGGAAAGCATAGTATTTAAGGATGTATGTACAATACTGATTTCTACCGACATACAAAGTTCCAAGGTATTCTGTAAGAAAACTGTTTTGCAACTAAGTCCTCGCTGTTCATAAAAACTTTGAAATACATCCTTAAAGTCAAGATCATATCATATTCTTACATTACATTGTAAGCATATATGCATTTTATACCTGTGCTATTATATAATTTATATTATATGTAAATAATATATATTCTAAATAAACCAGAGCCTAAATTTTGGGAGACCAGATGTTAAACTTGTAATACTACAGACTATTTTCTTCTAATCAAAGTAAAATCTCCTGGCCAGTTTCTCATAACCTCCAGTAGTATCAAGAATCTCGTCATTGAACTTAAATTTCAAAAAAATATTCATAGATTTTTAACTTACTTATCTGGGTCTCAGATATTATACACAGTTAAGAGAAGAAACTCAAGGGCAGCAAAATCAGCTAATGATACACACATGTTAAGAGTTTTGTAATCATGAAAAAGGACTCTCTCTCAACGTGAACATCTCTGCACCTTGCCCCTGCTGTCAAGATGACCAAAAAAAAAATTTCCATTAAACAGTGTGAACTTTCAGAAAAAATAGTGTGAACTTTTAGAAAGCTGTCCCTTTTAGCAGTTAAAAGTCCTTTAAGTCCAACAGTAGTTTTACTTTTGTTTCTTATAAACAAAAGAATTTTGGTATCAACAGAACAAAAGATAGGACACATATGCCTATAAACACCTGAAAGTTTCCTTCAATCAGTGAACACTGTCTTCCCAAAGGTGCTTCCAGCTTATGACAGTAGAAGACAGGCTGTTTATTTATTAGTGGGCAAAATTTGTAAAAATAGCTGAAATTACATGATCAGATCTGACTGTTGAGTGACATCTGAAGGCATTGCTTGGTGATATTAAAAGCTGAACTTCTTTCATATCCACCTTAATTAGTAGTTGCATGACATAAAGTTACAAATATGAGCTTTACATTTTCACTCTTTCTTAGAGAAAGAAAACACCTCCTGTTCCAATATATGTGGTGCATCCCACCACCTGTTTTATGTGGATAACTATATTCACAGGCTATTATATGGAATTACATACATCAGAAAAATTACTTAAAACCTGCTCACCATAATTTAGCAAGCACTTGCATGGACTTGTATTCATAAAATGGATAGAATTTTTTCAGTATTACATTAAAATTTCTATAAACTGTTTTGTCTCTCCCGATTTAAGCATACTGAAAATCCATTTGATTAACATACACCTAAAAATATGCTACAAAATGCATCTGAACAGCCATGTAAATAAATGTTAGTGGGTTTTGGACCTCTTAGTTGTAATAGCCAACAACAAACTGTAACATTTCCTCACCTACACACCTTATCCTGAACTGCATATAGGCCTTCTGCAAGCCAGATAAACTAAAGTTTTGCAAGATTCGTGCATTTTTTTCATCTTTCAGACTATCAGGGGAAGTACTGACTTCTTTTGCCAGTACAGTCATTCCTCAATGCACTGTATATGTTCAAAATGCACATGTAACAATTCTTGCTATTGAACTGACAAACATAACAATGAAAGAGGTTTAGTTATAGAGGGTCTAAATGATATGCTGTAGGGATGAACAAATTTTATTAAAGTATTTGTTGAAAAGTCCAGCAGTAACGAACTCAGAGCTATCAAAAAACCCAAACCCCATTGGGTTAAACTTCCTAATTTCAGAGAAGTAAACCAGAGGAATAGAAGCTGGAATTCAGAAACAAAGGGAGATGAGATTCTATCATTTACTCAAAATCCGATGGTTGGGTCTATTTCTACTTTATCCTTTACCACAGACACCAAAACAGCTATTTCAGTACATAACACAGAGAATACCAAAACCTGAACTCTTGACATTGCTGTACTTGGAGCAAATCTGTATAACTGTAGAAGGCAAAGCAATTCACAGAAGATATTAGAAGTTAATACACAAGATCTATGAGAACTAGCCAAGAGAACCTGCAACTCCTAATGCATGGTCAAATTAAAATTAAATTGCTATAACTGAGTTGAAGAAAATATTCAAATGACTGTAATATTAATGTCATTAACATTAATTAAGCATGTGAGGGGATATCTTCTTTTGTATCAAGAACACACAGTCTTCCTCTAATATTCAGGATGTGGAAAGAAACCTGCTGAAAATATCTAAATTTTTAGAAAATCAGAAAATGAGAATTTGTCCCTTAGAAACGACAATATTACAAGCATAATCTACCGTACACAACCCAAATCAGGGTTCTCAGGTGGAGCTTGCATCTCATGAGTCAATAACAGAATCATCCAAAGCATCACATATGGAAGAAACGGGGATTTTTACCCATTCGGACATCTGTTACAAAACCAATACAGCTAAACAAACACTGTAGAGCAACTTCTTTGAATAAAGAAGTCGTATTTATTGATAACTTTTCCACAAACTCTCTGACAATAATACAAAGAAAGGTACAGCAAGAAATTTTTTCTTTTCTAGATGTTCTTCCAAGTGTTGTTCTACACAACAGGAAAGTTGGTTTAAACAGTAAGTGGAAAATTGGTGTAAATAACCATTATTTTAAATTTACAACCAGGTAATTTTGAACTCTTTTCCTTCATGTTTCTGGTTTGACACCAGGGCACAAAAATAAATTATTCACAGAGTGCTTTTCAGGCTATGTGTGCAAGGTGAATGTCCTCATTCCTCTTGTTGTACTTGCACAGTTCGCAGACACCCATGTATTACTTTAATGACTATATAAACATTCAAAAAGCAGTGTGGAAATTGGCTTCTGGTCTTTTTCACCAATTTTTCATTTTAATGGCATCATAAAAGAACTCATCATCTCTGTAAGAAGTATCTCCTCCTGTTAGTAGAAAAATCCCCATCGGTCAGACCATTATAATGAGACTAACCCTGTGCCATTCCCAAACCACTCAGCTTGACTCTAGAGTAATGTTTATTTTTGAGCTTTAATGAGATACTTGAATTTAAGTTGTATAAAAAAAGATATAGCTAAGTGGATGAATTATTTACATGAGCTGAAGCCAAACTTTTTATGTGTGAAGCCTATGCACCAAGGTGCTTTTGCGCTGCAGATTTCCAGTATGATTTCAGCCTAGATTTTCTGGTTCCCAGTTGAGATATGCTCAGCAAGGAATTTTTGTCAGTTTTGAACATCCAGCAGACCTGCAATTGGCTTTCTTGACCTTCACATAAATTATATCATCCTAATAGCCTCCTGCCACCAACTGCAGAGAACAATTCAGTGGCTAAGGACTATCCTGACCTCGCTTCTTTCCCAAGGAGCTCCCATGTCAGGGTGAGGAGTACAATCAGAATCCATTAGCACTAATTGACCCCTAGAAGTTATGCAGAGTAGTCATATGGAGGCTGAGCTATCAACTTGCTATCTGCCTTCCAAAACTATTGCACTGCACAAATGTCATGCAGAGTCACATCTTTCACCTATCAACAAAATGAATGAGAAATCCGAATGACTGACATAACCTTTCCCTTGGAAATCAGAGCCTAAAATGTTGCTAATGCAGTAGATAGGGCACAAAGCTAAAAGCATAAACCAAATTCATTCATTCAGAGTGGTAATCACCCCAACTTATGGATATTTACTTCTGGTGACCATTTTCAGAACTCATATGCAAATTTACTTACTATATCAAGCCAGTCATCCCAATAGAAAACTAATAAAACCCAAAAATATCGTGACTGAAAGATTGCCTGACATTGTTGTCAACACCATTGAGAGTTTTCTACTGCAACAGCTGTAGCAGAAAAGCCAGGTAATTCACTTAGCTCCTCTCTTACTCTATTTGCTTCAAAAGAAGCAAAATCTATGAAGAGCTATGTCTGGACTAAGTCAGCCAGAGGCTGCTGCAGTAGTCTTACGGAGACCTTGTGAATGAATTCCTCTAAATTTTTCAGTAGTGCAAAAGACTTTTCTATTTATTTTCTCATGCAGTAACAAAGCAAAGTCACAGATCCACAACATCCATGTGCACACACACACACACACACACAAATATCAAAGCAGTGAAAAAAAACCCCACTAATGTTTTATTAGCAAGCTTAACAAATTTGCTAATGCTAAAAAAATCAAGAAAAAAAGCAAAGAAGTAATTAGAATATTCTTTCTACAGTTACAGTAAATTAAAATACAGAGGTTAATAAAATTGCTGGAGTGCTCATTAGAAACTTCAGTGAAATGCAAGAAAAATAAAAGAAATCCATGCCAACAGACGTAATTACTTTCATATTCTATTTCACAGCTTACGGCATCTAAGACAGGCTTTTATTTCAGAAATGGAAGTTAGACCTAGTTAGAAACAAGAACAGATGTATATAATTTGGGCAATTTGAAAAAGAGACAGGCAGAAAAACCGGGAAGTCCCTGACAACCACCACATGGAATCTCTATTCAGAATAGTCTTCAGTGGACTGAAAAGCCAGGCCTAATTTGGAGACTGTGAAGAAAACCACGGCAGGTGCCTAATATGTTTATGCAGTAACAACATCCTTGAGTCTTACATGTTCTAGCATATTACTCACTTGCTACAAAAAAGAAAGTCCACCTTTCCACAAAATCACATCAGAAAACAAACAAACAAACAAAAAAAAAAAAAAAACAAAACCAAAGCAAAAGGAGTGCATTCTCTTTTGTTCAAATCATTCAAGTCTGTTGGCTAACATCTTTTTATCACTCTAGCAGTGTTCTTCTGACCAAAATACGAGATTTTACCATTGATGTGTTCCTTCAAGATATGACAAAGTTGCTCAAAAAACCCCAAAGAACTGAGATACAAACATGGATCAGTTAGGAACCGCATACTCTTCTTCCCATCACTTACCTGTTTCAATATAGAATAATAAACACCAAAAACTTACTTATACACTGGGTTTTGATATTATTATCAATTTGCACCCACTGCCTCTTGTCCTATCAAGTAGGCACCACTACATCCCTCACATAGCTATATTAATTGCTAAGACCCCCCGAGCTTTCTCAAGGCTGAGCAGTCCCAGCTGTCTTGCATGCTCCTTGATGATGTGGTCCTGTAGTCATCTTCCACTTGACTTGATCCAGGATGTCGATGTCTTTCTTGCACTGGGAAGCCTAGAACTGGACTGACAGCTTCAGATGTGTCTCACATGTGACAAAGGGGAAGGAACACTACCCTCAACCTACCGCCAGGCAATGCCTTTCCTAATATAACCCAGGAGGCTTCTGGCCTTTTTTGCTATGAAGGTGCATTGCTGGCTCATGGTCAACTAGTGTCCACCAGGACACCAAGGTGTCTTCCTGCCAAGTTGCTTTCCACCATGTCAGCCCCAAGTTTTTAGAATTCAGAAAATTATCTTGTTTTTTGTGGTTTCACAGCAAACTTTCAACAACAGCTTCGACATTGGAAAGATGCCAGATTTTCTCCATCATTTTCTGGCTTGAAAGCTCAGTATGTTTCATCTTTGCCAAAATATCACGTTACATAAACTCTGGGTATATCACATAATGTACTCTTTTGCAATGACACAGAGTGCTTTTAAATGAAACACTTTTTACAGGTTGTGCTGGTTCAATAACCTTGTAAATTAAAAAGACTTAATAATTTTTCATCTGTATTTTTCAACTCCACTTTTAAAAACCTTGAAACACAATTCTGCTAATAGTGCTGGAGCTGAAAATTCATGAGTTGGAATTTTCACCACAGACTCTTACTCTCAAATTTGCATCATAAAATTATGTTTAGGTGTTAACATTAGCTTTCTAAGACTAATTGTAAAGTAATTCTAAGCTAGGAGCACACACACACAAAAGAACCAAAAAAACACTATCCAACTTTAAAGCACAAAGTCTCCCAGCTGTTTTGTTCCTATAAATTGTACAAAACAAAAATCAGCCTGGTTCATAAACCACATATTGAGCAGAAATTATCAAAAATTATTCTAACCTTTTGCTCATTTTGATGAAAGAAATGATGCAGTTATCCTCGAAAACTTGATACTACAAATGAGTATGCACTGATTGGACTCACATGCTTGCAAGTAGAACTTTCTGCTCTCAAGTTGCTACAATCCATCTGTTATATTACATGTATCCTGAAATTGACCAGTAATGTACCTTCCTATTCAAAGATGTAACAGATGGTCAGGTGAAGATATACAAGGGTAACTTTTGAAATAAAATGCATATGAGACCATAATATGCACTATGAACCTAATACTGCAGCTTTTACTCATGTTCTTGGCTACCAAAACTTTTTAGAACTTCCATTAATTCTGTGATTATGCTCATAACCTAAGTGACAGCAGCTGTTTCTTCAAAGTCAAAAGACCAGTGACAGAAAATTTGAGTGTTCCAAGAACTACTGTGCATAACTAATTATTTTAAGAAAACTTAAGCGCATTCCAAACTTCTGTTTATGTTTTGTTGATTTTCATGGAGAAAAAATTTAGTTTACTTTGAGAATACGATATATGGAAACAATGCCTTTAAAAAAACTCAGGTTAAAATGCCACAATCCTTTGCACATTCTGGTAAAAATAACTGTTAACTAGTAGACTAATGGAAATTCAGAGAACTTACATTGTTAAAATTTGTTCTTGTAAGTCTTTTATCTTTTTCATATATCAAAAATATTAGTATCAATACTGAAACATGATTTTGATTAATCACCACATAACAGCATAGTGCAAATATGCAATTTCCAAAGTAGTACTCTTTGTACTTTAATCATTTGATTTACGAAACTAAAGCTTTGCTTTAGAAGTGAGGAAGCTTCATAGATCACCTTCTGATCTGAGTTTGATGAGTTTCTTTGACTGGACTCCTGAGGGAGGAATCCTACCTGAATTCTGCTTAGCTTTAGACTTAACTCCTACATCAGTTCCAAAGGGGAAAGGAAATAGAGAGTAATCTTGATAAGTCAGGTGCCCACTGGAATACACTATGAGACTCCAATTCTCCAGCTGCTTTGGTACATGAACCTGATGAAAGATGACACTGACTCAAAGGCTTTTAATTACTGCAGGGAGCACTCAAGAATCACCTTGTTGTATCTGGAGTAAATCACATCTGTTTATGGTTTCAGACTTAGGTAGAGAGTAAGTACTAATTTCTCTCTCTATATTTCTCAGCTTTTCTTCACAACTACAATGACACCCACGCCAAGATTCATCCTACCTAACTAATTTTTAATTGAGGCATTTAGGTTAAGAAACTAGTCACTCTAGAATTCTGTTACCCTCAGCAACACAATCTTAGACAAGCTTAAGTGCTCTTTGGAAGTATCCCTGTGTCTCCCTCTGAAGGGAATGGACGGACGTAAGAAATAATCCTGATCTGACTCCTGCCTGATTAAGCATCCTGTTTAAAAGCCTAACACTGGGTGTGACAAACTTTGGCCTTCAGACTTTTCTATACAGAAAATTTATGCTTACCAAATTTAAATTCTGGAACAAAACAATTTCTGAATTGGCAGAGTAAAATTAAACAATGATGCTTTGTTTTACATTTTCACATAAGTAACTAAAATTATTATACGGATGAGAAAATCTCTTCCATTTTAGCCAAGAAGTTTCTCCTCTACTTGTCTGTTCACAACTCTCTACTTGTAGTAATCATTCCATGCTACTCCTGATCCCACTTACTAAAAATTTCATACTGCAATTTACCCTTTTCTTGCCCACTCATTCTCTGCAGCTTTTTCTTTGCAATACAGACTGCAGACAGTCCCATTAATCCCATCAGTCACTCCAGTTCTATCCCATAGACCACTTCCCCATCCATTTCTAAGCTCCATCACCCACTGCCAAATTCCTTTTCAGGGACTTGGTACGAGGACTCATCCTATGTAGCTCTAACTGTGGACACCAATGGTGTGCACTCCCTGTGCATCTTTTACTGTGAATTACAACAACCTCTCTCTGTGAATGAGTCAGACCTACTTCATTCTCATCCTTCCCAGCACATCTATGGTTTGAGTGCCATGACAAAGACCCACTGTCCATCTTTTGCTCATGGGATCTCTTCAGAGTGCTTCTGCAGTTTATTTTCAAGTGTTCCTCCTGCAAGGGATCAGAGAGAGCTTGGTCTTTTGTTTTTTTCTCCCCCTGAATCTTACCTTTGAGTAGTCTTTTCTGCTATCATAAATCCAGCAGTCATCTCCGGACTGAAACATAGAGGTGTTTTTTCCTACTCCAAACTCACCAACCAGGTCGTAACAATTCTTGGACATGGAATGTTTTGGGTGACCCACGACACTTATATGGGAAATTATTTTTTTTTAATTTATAATAATACTTAAGGACTCTAGCTGACATTAGGATCCCATTTTTTACTTAACACTTTACCTTTGTGTAATAAGAGAAAATTTTGGCCTCACACAAGAAGCAACTGAAATAGTCAGCTGAACTACCGCAATTGCTTCTTAAAAAAGGAAAATGTAGGATATAGGAATTATTCAGTGATGTGTTTATGATGGGTTGTAGGAGAAAACAATGTGCTTTACACACTTAAACTTAATATCCCAGGTTGGAGTTCACCACAGAATCTTTTTTCCAAGCTCTGTTTTCATATACATTAAAATAATCATTAAATTCAGACGTTTTTTAAATTTAAATTTTCAAAGTGTTGCTGAATGTTGAATGGATTCTAAGTAGGAAGGAATCTCAATGTTAATTATGCTTTCTTAATAACAGCAGGATACGATCTCTTATGATGTAAATGTAGTGAGTTTCATGAAAGTGTGTGTTCTAATGCGTACATAAGGACAGTAACACATGTAAGCATGTATGAAGACTCAAAAGCGAGGAAAGTAGTAAGGAAAATAACTGCAAAAATAAGAGCAAATTTTTCTATTCTGTCTTAAAAGTCAAAACAACTCATTTCTTAGAACACGTTTATAGATGATGAGGGTATTTTTTACAACATATTTTTTCAACAATTTTCCTGTGTAAATAAGAACTCGTATCTTGAGGAAGAGGCGGACACCATTTTCCCTTTGTCTCCCTATACGCGGTTGGCAGCGGGGGCCACCATCATGGGAGGGGGCAATACCCCACCATTTTGGGTGTCTCCTCATTCCCATGGGGTTCCTGAGATGTAGCAATTTTGTGTTAAATGATTACTTACTGGTTTTTGGGGTGTTTTTTGCCTGTTGATGTTTTGCATGTTAGTAAACAGTTATTTTTTCACTTATATCTACTCATTTGTGGTCCTTATTGGCGGAAAGGGATTGGCTGAAGTTAAGGTGAGGTAACTCATTTAGAGCATCCACATCTTTAAACTGTCAAGACAAAAAGAAAAGGAGCAGGCCCAGAACAGACGTCTTGGTATCAGTAAAAAGAAACTCCCTTGGAAAAAGTCAAAGCACAAGCTGCAGGAAACTACAAGCTGCAGAAAACCTTCTGTTTTTTGTCCTCAATGTCTACTTAGCACTACTGGCACTTCTTTCTGTGAAACTTGTTGAAGTTTAGATTTGATTCGCAAAGCATGAAAGATTAATTGAAATTTCTAAGATTTACTTATTGTCATTTTCAACACAAAACAAACTTCATACGTATTTCAGTACATCTGTACTGAGCATACAAATGCAAGTGTCTACAATAATCACATATTTCAGTAAATATTCAAAAAATATAACTTTTATGCATGGCCTCTGGGATCAAGGCCAATTGTAGCTACAAGATGGTCTACACAGCTGCTACCACATCACATGAACCTGAAGAGTGCCAAGATAAAGGGAGAGAAATAGGACCCAGCCATAATCTCCTCTTTCTTTAAATAGTTTTCCATTTCAAATCCCCTGTATTGTTCTGCAACAACTTATGTCCTACAAATAGAATCATAGAATTGTAAAATATCCTGAGTTGGAAGGGATCCATCAGGATCACTGAAGTCCAGCTCCTGGCCTTGCACAGGACACCCCAAGAATCACACCAAATGCCTTAGAGCATTCTATAAACACTTCTTGAACTCTGTCAGGCTTAGTGCTGTGACCACTGCCCTGGGGAGCCTGTTCAGCCACCCTCTGGGTGAAAAACCCTTTTCTGATATCCAGCCTAAAGCACCCATGACACATCTTCAGGCCGTTCCCTCAGCTCCTGTCACTGGTCACCACAGAGAAGAGATCAGTGCCTGCCCCTCCACTTCTCCTCATGAGGAAGTTGTAACTGCAGTGAGGTCTCCCCTCTTCTCTTCTCCATGCTGAACAGACTAAGTGACCTCAGCTGCTCCTTGTATGGCTTCCCCCTCTAGGCCCTTCACCATCTTCTTAGCCCATAAATACATGCTGCCCTGCAACATGCATACACAGACAGTTGTTTTCAAAGGAGAGAAAATGGTTCAGAAATATGCATTCCAACACTGAGAATATGTGCCAAAATATTGGCATGAAGTACTGACACGACAGGAAGAAATGTCAGAACAAAGCATCAAAGTACAAAAGTGTTATATGGGGCAATGCCTCAAAGCATTCTGACTGTGACAAGCTGACAAGAAAATCTTGACTTAGAATGCATTTAAGTCAAAAAATAGTACGACAGAGGGCCAACAAAGAAGCTATGAGCGACAAAGATTCTTATACTTTGGAAGGCCACTGAGGTTTAAAAAGAGAGAAAGAAATAAACCTACTTATTTTCAGCAATGACCAACTAAGTGAGAAAAAACCAAAATTGTTGGATGAAGAAAGGCCAGAAGTATGTCACCAGGGCCTACAAGAACTTTCAAAGCAAGTGATTTCAGTGTTCAGAGGAAATGGAAAGGAAAATTGAAGTTATGACCCGTAGGCTACACAGACAGGGAACAACTCTAGTTGATATGAGGCCAGGCTGGAACTGGTTGGATTCACAGAACCACAGCTGGCTCCCTGGTCCTGCATTTGTCCTTCTCTTTGCTAAGATGCACAACGGAATTAAGACTGGCATATGTAGGCATTAGTTTTGCATGAAATATCAAGACAAAAGGAAGGAGCTCTTTATTTTCCTTGGGAGATCTTTCCTGCTGGAGTTTTTTGCATCCAATCTAACACTCGGTGCGAACAAATCCAATCAAGATGTGAGATTATATCCAGTAATTCTTAAAAGTATATTGACAGCATTGTGTGTATCACATCCAAGACTAATCTGTATTCAGATATAGTCAAATTCAGCTCCTTTCCACGTAGATCACTACAGCTGCCTGACACTGGTGGTACTACAAATAAAAGATCACTCTGTGATGGTTGGCTGACTTTTGGTAAACTGGATATAACAGTCCAAGTCAGAATTTTTATGAAGCAGCAGCTGTGGTAAACACTCCTCATCTGCAGTGAGAGTCAAAGCACTTTCAGAAAACATATGCTTTAAATGAAATTCAGCCCCTGTTGAAACAAAATTCCTCTACTACAAGATGAAGGGATGAGTTCAAAGTGTTTTCAGTTGGCTCTTTACTGATCCAAATGAAACCCAGACTGCTACTGAACACCCAGCATCACTTTCAGAAACATCCTAAATAGAACTCAAAAGTAATACTTTGAAAGGACTAGCTTGGCCTAACCTCACTCGCGTGTAAGACTTGATAAAAAATGTAGTCAAAGGTGATTTTGCTGCAGTTCACTCACAGGAGATGCCTAGGCGCCAGTTAGAAATCAAACATTAAAATATAACAAGATCCAAATGCTAGGTCCTGCAGATAAAACGCATTACAGAGACAGCTGATAACAGTTGTATTTGTTTAAATATTCAGACTTCAAAGCAGAATTCTAGGCACAACAGTGCCATCCAGGGGCCAGCTAATTGCTGGTAAATGTCCAAAGAATTTCCTGTAACTGGTTTTTGGGGGGCTTTTTGGTTGTGGTTTTTTTTTTTTAATAGAAACAAAACCGGGTTTGTTTAAAACAATTTCCCCAAATATTTTCAAGTATGACCTCAGTTCTTTCGAATACTGCAACAGATAAACAACAATGTGAAAAAAACTCAACCTGATTCATTCTCTAGACATGCTAAGCTTTGCTTACATTTAAGCATGTGTTTTGCAAAAGTTTCATTTCAACAGAAGAATATTTGCAGCAATTTAAATCAACAAGTCCTTCTAGCACAATAAACTGGCAATGATGAGGAAAGCGCTGATGAAATTTTGCCAAACTTTTCAGACGGAGACATCATGCAGTCCAAAACACATGCTCAGCCACATTTCTCCACAGCTATTTAAAATGAATTATGTATATAAAATTTCACACAAAGTTTCCGAAGGTACAGTTTCTACACAACCCTAAATCTTCCTGCACGAATGGAAAACTCAATCTTAAAATTGTAAAGCACTTTGAAAATGGAGGCTGTTTTCTCATGGATAGAGCAAAGTCTAGAGACACGGCAGCAGTCACGTTTACCCCTGTAACGCGTTCCACTCAGCAGCAACAAGGGGGGAAAAGCAAGAACCCCCAAAATATTTCTAAGATTATAAACTACTCGTGGGGGCAGAGGCCACTACAGCTTAAGGATTTACAAGCCTACATCCCCTGAGGCTTTGGACTCAGCCAGGCAGCTGGCGATGCCATCCACACTGCATCGCAGAGCACAACGCCGCGCTGCGAAGCGTTAAGTTCCACCTCACGAGATGCGACCTCTTTAGGAGCGGCCCCTCACGCCTCGGGCACACCGGGGCTCCACATCCGCCTCCTGCCCGCGCAGCTCATCACGCGCGAGCACAAGAGAAAAACACGCCAAGCAAAGCTCTTTAACCCCACTTTCGACTGAGGGTTCCGGCTGGGGCGGGGCCGGCGCTGCAGCGGCCCCGCGGCGCCTGCGCGCGGTTTCGGTTCGCGCGGCGGCGTGGGCAGCGCTCGNGAAGGGCCGGGGCGGCGGTCAGCGGCGGCGGATCGCCCTGCGAGCGAGCCGGCTCGGGGCCCACCCTCCCCGCAGCCGGCGTGGCTGCCTGGAGCCGTAGGGAAGGCCCCAGGTGGCTGCCGCCGTCCCTCGGCGTGGGAAGGCGCATCCCATTGTGCTGGCGCTCAGCTGTGATGGGAGCAAACATTCGTCTTGTGAAGATAAGCTGCTTCTAGGGGGTGCCGCGCGATTTCGACACGTGTAGCTCTGTGCGACGTCCTGCCCATGAGTGCCGTTTCATCACGCCTGTCTCGCTGTGTTTGTGTTCACACTGAAGTTTTGCAGGTGGTCTAGCGGACCCACCAC
This sequence comes from Cnemophilus loriae, assembly GCA_013397755.1. NCBI lineage: Eukaryota > Metazoa > Chordata > Aves > Passeriformes > Corvidae > Cnemophilus > Cnemophilus loriae. The sequence goes on along the minus strand of VZTF01009746.1, from coordinate 817,687 downwards.
AGCCCCAGCTGCCTGCCTCCTGGATGGTAAAGATATGGCATTGCCTTATTTTCTTAGAGATGGAGGGGCTGAAAATGAAAAATTAATGGGTTACAGCTAATTTCTAACTGTTTTGTAGGAAGTTTGGTGTTTCATATTTATTTCAGAATATTTTTTTCCTCTTTATAATGCGAATTCCATTATTTTTGGTTCTTGCTGTTGACAAATGTAAGATTAGAAATGAGTGATTTGACATTGAAATATACCCATAAATCATCAAGGAAAGAAGTGGATATTTCATTCATTGTTCTAGTGTGGACTTTTTTTCTGATTGATTCATGTTCGGGTGATGTTTCATAGTCTTTCACCACAAAGATGCTACTATAACAAGGGATGAAAACAAGCATTATTTGGCTGAGGAGTTCTTTAGAGAAAGAGTACAATAAGTTTCTGTACAAAAGATTGAAAAATTTAGGTAGGGACACTGGGAATGTCCTTTCATCTTATACTTCAACTGTTACCTTCTCCTAAGAGTAAACTGAAAGTAAGTTCTGGAGGCGGTAACTTTCACCAGTTTCTGTAAAAAGTAGACACTTTGTAATAATAGATCCATCTGGGATGTAAGGTAGGACAGAGACTGAAATCCTGGATGGCATCTCTTCAAGAGGGACAGAAGGTCAGTTTGGCTTAGAATAGGATGGAGACCTAGTGTGAATAGATTAGAAAATGTTTGCCATTTCTATGCCTATGCCCTTCTGTAAGTGTTAGAGCTGTATTAATTATTGCGGTGTTTAGTTATAAAATGTGAAATAAATTATTTATCAATACCTGTATATTTCCTATCTCTGTAAGAGATATCCTCTGTGTATTTCTTACAGAGATGCCCTTGTAAGAATCCATTTTAAGAGTAAAAACTGTATCTTCCTCTAATAAGAGATGAAATGGAGGAATTTTATTTAGGACCATGTTTAAAGGAATAATTTTTGAAAATGTTATCTATTAAATAAACATTTGTTGTGTATTCTTCCAGTTTGCTAAAGGAAAGCAAACTACTGAGCAGCTCTATTCTGTGCACCTTCAGCTTTTCACGATCAGACAGTACTAGGGATCATACAGATTTTTTTTCCCCATTGGGCCGTATACAGTAGGCATGATGGTATTTGTTGCAGAGATGACCTTGTGACCCTTATATGGCGGATAAAATTGCTTGTCTTTGCTGGATTTACAGGAGTCCGCTCTCTGAAGGGCTACAAAAAGGCTGGAGAGAGACTTTTCAAAAGGCTGGAGAGAGACTTTTCTCAAAGGCATGTAGAGATAGTACAAGAGGCAATGGTTTTAAATTGAAAGAGAGTAGATTTAGATTAAATATTTGGAAGAATTTCTATGCTGTGAGGGTGGTGAGGCACTAGTGTGTGCTGGCCTGTGAATATGTGGATGCTCTGTCTCTGGAGGTGTTTAAGGCTGGGTTGGATGTGCTCCGAGTAACCTGGTCCAGTGGGAGGTGTCCCTGCCCATTGCAGCAAAGTTGGAACCAGGTGATCTTTAAGGCCCCTTTCAACCCAAACCATTCTGTGAAATTCTCCTGTATTATACTTACGTGTTTCAGGTTTTAATTCTAGCAAAGAAAGACTTCTGCTATTAATTAACATAAAATACCATGTCCTGCTAAATGGTGGAATCTTAAGAAATTCTAGGATGATAGATTTCAGATTTTTTTTTTTTTACCAATTCATACTTTGTTTACAGGAAGAGCAAATAGTCTTAAGACCAGTGTTTCTTAGTGATAGAAACCGGCACTTACCTTAATGTTAATTGACCTTTATTTTAATAGCTTACTGGTTTATGTTTAATATTAGTAGCTAACAAAACAAGTAGTTATAAGTGTCAAAAAATTGTATTTGTTCTGCAGTGTCTACTACATGAAGTGTGTATGTGCTTTGAAGCTAGAGGACATTTAATTTCATGATGATGAGTGATGGTGATGATGATTATTATTAAGAAAATCCTCCAGGGAAATGAAATAAATAGTGAACTGTAATGTCTGTCTCCTTTCTGAGAGCTTTTGAACACACTGGCTAGTTTCAGAGAAATTGGAAAGGAGTAGAAACCTCAAAAGTCATTGGGATTTGGTTTTTTGAAAATTGTAATTCGGTTAAAAAATAGTACCTCCATGGAGCAATAGTCTCCCAAATCTTCTGATCTAATAAGGAACGAAGAATGAAAATGTTGTAGTGTTTAGGTGGCTGTATGAATGAGAGATTTGGTGTAAGTGTACAGTGTCAAGGATGCAGGCTGAAAAGAGGAAATTGCAATTGGTCTGATAAGGTGAAATAAGACAGAAAATAATAAGAAACCAATCATAATCAATTATTCACAAATAATTAGTGTAGACATTTCATTAATCTTTCTTTTCATGGAAAGTTGTTTATAGCAATGTAAATGCTTCAAAACGTCACACTATTTCCACGTTATCATGTAGGACTTGTGCCAAAAGCGTATAAATGTTTTCTTCCTTTTTCTCTAATTGAAGATATACCTAGATAATAACAGAAAAAAAATAAGGTCTTGGCAGGACCCACATTCAGCAAGGTCCAGTAATTTTAGGAAGCCATCTTGCTGCTGGTAAATAGTGTGGTACAGTTTCAGTGTTACCGCAAGACTGAAAAATTGAGATTGAAAAGGGTTAAGAAACACAATTTTTTTGTAGTTCGCACATCCTATTACTGTATGGGATTGCTGCATTTTGATTACTGCTTAAGGAAGAATTGAGATAGGAGGGAGGGTGGGTGGATGCAAAAGAAATAAAAAACATAGAAAGTTGGAACAAAGTGAAACAGTGAAGACTAGAGTTTTTGAGAAAGAAGAAAATGCAGTATTTCTTACAATTTTCTACTCATTGCATTCTTTGAAACAAAGGAAAGCATAAGTTGTAGAATGAAAATTTCAGTTTTGCAATTCCATATTCACTGTATATGATCTTACTTTTGAAGTGTTTGTCTGTATTAAGCCTAATTGTATTCTCCAATTGTGCTTGCTCTTACAAGCATGCAGGCTGAAGGAATCGTTTGAAAAACCTGGTGCTGTCTCAGAAATGTTTCCTATTTTAAAAAGTTTTCTAAGAAATTTCAGGTGTCTTGCCACAGAATAGCTTCCAAAGTTAAACTTTTGTGGAAACATTTGCTAGATGGCAGCACGTAATCATCAACTGCTACAGACAAGGGCAAGTTTAAAGGGAAATAGCTCATGTTTAATGTGAAAAATTATCCTTGTTGATCAGCAGTACACAGTAATATGAAACAGAAGCTGTTGAATGGGAACCCTACAGATTTCTAGGGTTTTTTTCAGAACCTGTTCTTCTTAAATTATGTTGTTCTGTTTTTACAGTCATAAGCTATTATCAATATTGTATTAGTGCAACAAATGCAATTGTCTTTCTACCCTCCTTTTTTTTTTTAAATTATAATCTGTTTGCAGCTACCTCAAGGAGCTACACTGCAGAAAGGTCATGAAGCTAATGCAAATGAAGTCTGTATACAGTGTTTTAAAAATAAGTGTTCTAGTGTGTATCTCTATGAATGCTGTAATAGATAAAGTTGAATATTAGTAAGGCATCATATTATATAAATCAAATTCTTAGAGTTGAGAGTTGTTTCTGTCTATGGAACATGTGAATCAAATTTTCCAAACTTGATTGGATATCGAAACTTTGGTATCAGGTAAATTTTTCTCTTAAATTTGTAATAATTAATCGTGTGGAGACAAAATGTTTTTTCTCTGTATTTACAAGGCTACGGGTTTTAGATAATAAAAGCTGATATCTGCATAATGCTTGCAATCCACAATAGAATTTTTCTTTTTTTTTTCCTGAAAGGTAGAATCGAGATAACACCATATCTTGAGAGTGATGTGTGTGCACACATACTTTTCAGTCTGCCAAGCAAAGTCCAGAATTAAAATTTTTATGTAGGGAGCTTAGTAATGAAACTCAAGGTGATGAATTCCATTCATAGTGTTTTGGGTTCCAGCTCCTTGTGTTGTGACATGGTATACTCAGCTCTTTTACTCTTTAGATTTAGGGCTGACATCCTGGCCTCTGATTTAGCTGGGTAGCTGTTTAGGTGAGTGGCACATTTAGAAAGCAGTCTGGACATGTGAATTAAGAATTTAGGGCGGTGTATGGCAAAGTCAAGTATGAGTAGCGTGGCTGATAATGAAAAAAAACAGACAAAAAGCCATGGGAAATAATCTTAACTTATGGAGAAAGACTGACATACAGTCTCTGGAAGCCTGAAACTGCAGTCTTGAGTTTTAGCTGTAGTTCAGTAATTGTACGGAACTGTATCTGTAATTATTGAATCTTTTATCACAGTACAAACAGAAGTAAATGTATATTTAAAGATGCTTATATAAAAACTGAGTTGTCTTGGTTTAGCATGGGTAGGTGTTGTGTTTGTCCTTAGGTGGTCAGGCACAACTAAGATAAAAAACACAAAAAGGAAGGAGCTGTTGAAATTGCATTTATACTTGTCTTCGTTCACAGATTGCGGGAAGTTCGAGTACATCTTTTTGTAAGTAAATAATTTTTAGTCATCAAAGTTTCTGTATAACAGTGAAGAGAATGTGATCTGAATGGAATATCAGGAAAGATTAGGAAGGAGAAAATTTGAGTGGGTCATTCATTCTTCCTGAAGCTGAATTGACTTCTATAACCAAGAACTGCCTCTCGATTTTTGTAAGGTGCACTAAATGTGAGATTTGAGTACTTACCCATGCTAGTCCTTAGTGTATTGTATATTTCTAATTTTTGTACAGTAGGTCCAGCATGCTTGTATAAATATTTTTGAATTGCTACAAAATAAAATTAACTTAAAGTTTTTTAGTCTTTGAATGGTCACCATTTTTGCAAGAAGCATTCTGTACAAAGTTAGTTTAAGACTTCCCCATGGTATTTATTTGTAGTTATTTAAGATCTTACTTATTTTCGGCCTTATTCAGCATTATGTATGACTAGCTTATCACTCAGATGTGATATACCTCTGTGTATTTTTGTTGACTTAGGATGATAAATTAGACATACAATTCAAAATTTTATTTATTAATGGTCTGGTTCTTTACCCACATTTTATTCTATTGAAACTGAGGCAATTTTTAACATTGAAGTGCCTTTCGTAAAAGGTTTTTTTTGGAGATTTGCTTTGCAGTTCAGACAGATGCGACGTGCCCCTGAAGGAGTGTGATTCTCCAATTGTGGTTTCTCAAGCATTTGGACTTGCTGCTTCTGAGTCTGGGGCTTCTCATTCTCATTGCTCTTCACCCATTCCAGCCACATGGTCTTGCCTCCCTTCTCTGTGATCGTAGGAAATTTGTTGCTAGGGTGGTTTTCTACTACGGATTGAAGGTAGCCAGGTCTTAAAAGTGAGTAGGAGCAGCAGGAATGTGGGACCAGAGATGAATGGGATGGGCACAGAGGAGAGGTGGAGAGATGGACTATCCCACCACAGTGAGCGAGCTATTTGGCTGGCTGATAGAGTTGTGCTGTTTTTCATCTCACTTTGTTGTTTCTCTTTAAGGAGTGGCTTTCTGTGAAATAAACATAGGATTTGGGAAGGATATTGAACCAGCAAAACTTGAAATAGGGTGATATATAATGTGCAGTTAAGTTGTCTGGCAGGTGTTACAGTAGTTAACTAGTGGTCCAGGCTGTAAAGGCAGGAGACTTAGAGAGTTCAGAAGGGAAGCCAAAGGAGCCCTTATATTTGTCTAATCTTGATAGCTTTACATAATGAGTTCATAGGAGACTAGTTACAAATCCGCTTGAAAGAAGAATCTTACAATTCCAGTGATGTCTAGGTGTACAGGTGCCTAGGATGCTCTGTGGTCAGAATTGAAGCAGTGGCTGGATACTGGCACTGCCAAGATCTGTTTATCTCTGACTAATTCTTGATCTTAAATACTTCCTTGAAGCTGGTTACACAGTCTCTTATGTGTCGCTAAGTTTATGTTTATTTTTTTGGAAATATGACTAAGGGTATATCAAAGTGGGGAAAAAAGTGGTCTCTCACCTGTTGCAGAAGAACAAGTTCAGTCCAGTAATAAGTAGAGGAAAATGTAATATCTGAGTTGTATTTCCAACAGTAATTAAGAAATTAACACTTTGGCTTTCGTAGGCTTTCTTTAAAAATGCTTTTCACTATCATGGGCAAATTGATGTGAGCATTCAGATTATTAGTGTATTAGATCCAAAGATCCAAATGGCTTCTATTACCTAAGGTATGTTGTGATATTTTAAAGTATATATCTAAGCATTCCTTACAGTGATGAAAAAGGATCCTAGATGGAAACTCCTCAGATAACACTGGCGGAGTGCTGTCGACATTACTGTGTGTAAAGCAGTTTGAAATACTGGGCAGCCAGTCCAGTGCAGTGATCTAGCGTCTCACTGAAATAAAGTAGCTATCCCCAAGGGTCTATCTGTGTGCTATCGCCTGGGCCATGTGGTAATCGAGGAGTCCCTTAGGGCAATTTAATATTTGTGTCTGCTGTCTTTATATAAAGGGGAAGTGAGACTTGAGGTAAGGCATCTGACCAGTTACCTGGCTTTGGACTGAGCTGTGAGATGTCCTACTGCTCCTAATTCAAAATATAGTCTTGTCCTTTAAGGCATGACGCTGTCTGATGGGGGAAAATTTTTAGTTTAATGGCTTAGTTGTTATAAGACTTTCCAGTAATTGAGAAAGCTGATGTATAAGTTCCCTCAGTCTGAAGTGAGTTGAGTCCTGTGAATCTCAATGACCAGCAGAGTGCACTAATCACAAATACTAACAGACACTTTTGCTGGGCTACTGTCTGGCGAAGAAGCGTGATTTTATGGAGTGAGGGGAGCCTGGTGGTGTATTTCACCAGTGGGAGCATTTCCGTAGGAAAAGTCCTTGGCAGTGCTCCAAGGGCTGCTTATCCAACAATTAGCATAAAATACATGAGCTCCCTGAAAGGAAAAACTGGAACTCAGAATTCTTTACTCCTGAGAAAATTCTTATTGCTGGTCTATAAATGAGTTCTCTTTTGCTATTTTCTCTTTGGTTTATGAGCTTTTTTTCGTCCAGCACCTATACAGTATGCTGGCCAAGCCATTTTCTGAAGTAAAAGTATTTACCCTAGACTCCTATACTAGGTTTTTCAATTCTGTTAAGTGCCCCAGCATCTAGACTGTTCCTCAGATGGTGGACACCAGTTCTTGTACTCTTTTGAGCAATCTGCCGGTATGGTTCAGCTGTATCACAGAGTCTCTGTCTCTTGGTCAACTTAAGCCAGCTTTAAGTTAATCTCTTACCACTTCCAAATTGTTCTTAAGGTAGTGTGGCTAGCACTTGGAGACTTTTGAAAAAGTATGGGTGTTTAGGATGCTTTGTGGTCAAATTGGAGCTGTGGATGACTATTGGCACTGCCAAGATCTGTGTATCCTTGGCTTGCACATGGTCTTAAATACTTCCTTGAAGCTGGTTCTGCAGTCTCTTAAATGTCACCAAAGTCAGTCTACAGTCTTGGAAAGGCAAATAAACTAGTAATGAGAGCTGAGAAAAGATAAATTTCTACACAATTCAAACCTAAATAGCTAATCTTTTCCTTCAGTTCATTTCTTAGGATACTGGCAAATCACTACGTTTTTTCTGTATATTACAAGTCTATGCAAAGTTGGAAAGCAAACACGGCTTTCTTTTTAAACTCTGGAATAATTGGCAGTGGTCATTTTAGCTCTATGGAAATGCATGTAAAAATTCTTGCATTAGCTGTGTTACTAATAAATAATTCTAGGCACAACAGTTTCTTGAAAAAGGAGAAGGAAGTTGTGCTACATAGGGCTTGATTCCTGCTTAAAACAGTTCAAGTGTTAAATTGCTGACATTCTTTTACAGACCATGTAAATGTCCTAAGGAAAAGGTCTTTTGAAAGCTTGTGAAATTTCCAAACTTATACTCTGTGAGATAGAATTCTGAGGAATTGTGGCTTTTTTTTTTCCCTAGGAGCTGTTCCAGCAGCTGTTTCTAAAGTTTCTAGAGTTGCCACATCATCAGTTTTACTAATATTAGCAGCAAATTCTGATCTGCTTGCTCTTCACACAGATTTTGTTTCAGCAGATTACCGAAGCAATTAAGCATGGCTAATAAGGAAGTTTTTTACTTCTGGCAGTATTGTATACAGCCGTTATCGGGCTACTGTACTTGAGGATAGTAATGAAAACATTTTCTTAGCTCAAGTGGTTTATATAAAGTGTGTGTGGTAGGCCACGTAGGCTAGTAAGATGCTCTCATAAAACAAAAACATCTGTGGTTCCTTGGTGTGGTAGTGTACAATAATGAAAAAAACATGCAAACGGTCATGGGAAACTTTGTAACTTTTATTTTAAGGGAACTGTGAGGTACTTGCAGTACACAGTGTAGTTTTTTTTTTTATCAAATGTAATTTATGGCTATATATGCTTGAGTAAAACACAATTTAAAAATGGTTTTGTTACAGTAAATGTGCGTAATTGCTTACTGCTGTCCTTTCAGAGGTCTTTCAGCAGCCTTTACATTGCTGGATCTGGAACTTGCTGCCAAATGACGGAGGGAGCAAGGCTGAAATGGGTGTAGAAGGGCAGGGGTGGTGTTAGACTTTTTCATAGTAGAATTTGGGGGCCTGGGGGAGGGGATGTTCCTAGAAGGAGAATAGTAGTCAATTGTGAATTCATTGCAAATTGCTCATTGGTATGCAATGATAAAATTCTTTTCAGTTTGTCTTATGCTGTAGAGAGGGCAGTAGTGAAGACCAATTAACAGAAAAGTGAAGTGGCCAACTACTAAAGTCAGTGACTCTTGATTGTCCTTCAAGTCATATAAAGGAAAGGGATTTTAAATTCTTGTAGTGATTTTATATGAAAATAATTACTGTTATGTTATTTCCTTTGCAAAGAAGGGTTGCAGTGATACCTGTTTATTCATATGGCATTTAATACCTAATGGAACTGGGTATAGTAAAAGAAGCTGAGGCGGATTGCTCTCTACAACTACCTGAAAGGAGGTTGTAGTGAGGTGTGGATTGCTCTCTTTTCCCAAGTAGCATGACAAGAGGAAATGTCATCACGCTGTGCCAGTTTGGCTGTTAGGGAAGATTTCTTTACCTAAAGGGTTGTCAAGCTGCAACAGGATGCTCAGGGTATTGGCTGAGTCATCACCATTCCTGGAAGTATTTAAAGATGTGTAGATGTGGAACTTAGGGACATGGTTTGGTGGCTGGCTTGGCACTGTTTGGTTTGTGGTTAGGCTTTATAATCTCTAAGGTGTTTTTCAATGTAAGTGATTCTGTGAATCCTCTTTGCTGTTTTATGGGGACACGTGAGAAACCGTAAGGTCATGTACAGATATGTTAATGTAGGAAGAGATGAGTGGATAGAAGCTGTTTGCACGAGAGGCTGGTAAGAACTGTTCTGAATAATAGCTGGGTCAAAGGAATGAGTGGGGAATTTCATCCGGAGGCAGATATAACAGAGGAAATGGTGCAAAGATTATGAATAGCACAGGAGAGCATACCTTACATGGGATAAGATAGGAATTCCAGACAATAGAAAAACAAAAGGGCAGTTAAGGTGATTGCATGCTCAATCATTGCTTGCTCAGTCATGGAGGGGGAAGGAAGGAAGGAGAGAAGGAAGGAAGGAGCAAGCTTATAAGTATTTAAATATTAGAACAGACAAAAATGATGAGTGGATGATGAGGTGTGTTGAACAAGATGAAATAGGTTGAGGAATGAGTAGAGCTCATAAGGACGGGAAAGGGGAAATCAATTTGGTTAAGAAAAACCTAGAGACTGAAGAAGAAGATAGCAAGCTTCAGAAGAATGAAATCTTCCAACAGAACCAGCACTTGGTGTGGAAGAGAAGTTGTCAGTGGCTGAACAATGAACATACCATTGGGCAGAGAGGTATATGTGAGAGCTCTTGTTCGATCACAACAAACAAGATTTTGCAGGAACCTTCAAGCATTGCTCCAAGTTGTTAATAAGTAATACTGGGATAGTTATGTACAAATCTTTTGTAGATTTGGCATCTTGGCAACTGATGGAGAATAACTTGTGGAAAGGTATTTAAATGAATGAGTAGATGTCAGACATATGACAGGGATATTTTAAGCTCTTTATTCCTTCTGCTTTTCATACTCGTCCTTTTCCCTAGTTTATTTCTTCCCATCCTTCCAGAAAGACTGAAAAGTAGCTTATATGGTAGTGCCACTTCAAATTTTTTTTAAATGTTTATATTTTTTTTTGCATCAATTTGTAACTACTGACTGGGAGAAAGTTCCCACAAAAAATATAAATCACAGGAACATAATAGCAGAAAGCACCTTAAGGGATGAGCAGTTTTTCTGTGGGAAGCAGGATAGTGTTTCAGAGTTTGTCAGGCCAGTAATACTGCAGCATGTTTGAAGCCAATGGAAGTTTACCTCACATTCTGGTGATGTTCGTAGTCTTTGGCTGAATATTCATCCTGTTTGAAAGTGTAAGTCACAAAGATCTGTGATGCAACTTTGGATTTCCCTTATATGAAGTTTTTATCAGTGTGTTTCCTGAGGCCATGGATTTTGCTGGTCACTGGCATACCCTAGATCTGAACAGGGGTTGTACTTATTTGTACTCACTGGATGTTTTTATACTTACTTTTTTAAATGCATGCCAGGTGTCTGTGCGAGGGGAACCATAACACACATGGAAAGTTAGACTCGACAGTATGTTAGTAAAAGAAGTCTCATGCTTCTTCAAAGAAATTTGGGGTTGGTAGCATTTTTTGAATAAGAAGACAGATCTTTTTGTAAGAAGAAAGGCAAAAGTACCAAATACTTTGAAAGTCGTAAACCATGAACACATCTTTTCTGTCCTTTCCCTATTTTCTTGTTCTCTTTCCTTTTTTTAACAAAGGATTTTTTCCTTTAAAAATGTGGATACTAAATCCTCATTATTTGTTTCTCAACAGCTTTTTTTCCAGGCATAAGAAAAAAGTGGTTATGATTTTTTTTTTTTTTTCCCTCCTGGAACTCCACTCACTAATTTTTATTTGATCAATGTTTTGGACTTCTTATTATGCTGTGTCATTTCATGGCATACCACTCTGCTTACTTTCTGTGTGAAGGTTTTTGTTACGGTCTTGCAATGCTACTTGTATAGATGATTTCTTTGTCTTTCTAAACTTTATATGTGTCATATCAGAACATCAGACAAGAAAGCGCACTCTTGGAAGTTACAGATTAGAGAGGAGAAACTTTTATTGTTATTTTAAAATATACTTGAACGACTGAAATTTCTTCAGGTTGTGAGGAGGGTGTAATAGAGCTGCTTATCCCTCCAATATGTATCAATACTGGTGATGCTTACTCATATCACAAAAATTAGCTTTAACTGTGGCAAGATGTAGCTTGAGGTGTGGCTTGCTTCTATCCAGAACATTGACTAGTGCATTAGCAGTAGAAGTTGATAGCTGTTCCTTTTGTTGATAGTTGATAACTCACCTTTTTTAATGGGAGTTTTCACATACCTAAATAGCCTTTCAGCCTTTTTCCAGTACTTAGGCCTCTTCTTACTTGTGTTGGAGGACAAGGACAGACTTTATGGAGCAAGAGTTTGAAGAAAAGTAGTTTAAGTTTTGAAACGAAAAGTTTATTTTTTTTATCATAGGAAGATCAGTTACTTTCATAATGCAGGCTAGACATATACTTATGGTCAATCTAAAAATTGTGGTATTTAGCTAATTTTTTTATCTTTCAGATTTATGGAGAAATGGAAAATGATTTAGTAGGTATTTCTCCAACTTCATCACTCCTCTGCTGATGCTGTTTTGGTTTGTTTAATGAACTTGAAGCCATTTTTTCTTAATGATTCCTTTATGCTTACATAATAATAGCAACTATATAGTGACATTGAAATATAAATTTTAAAATGGGTGAGTCTTACTACAAAATGAGTTTGGGTTGAACGACAGAATAATAATAATAATAATAATAATGCATTTTCTGGTAATATTAAGATACAAATATTTGTCAAGTATTGCGATGCTGTAACATTGCACAGGCTTCCCATTCTTTCCCTGGCCTCTTGGTGTGTGGAACTAGTGTAAGCTAAGGGCAATTGAAGTAACTATAGAAGTATCTTTTTTTCATGAAGTGTCTTACGCAGAAGAAGCTTTCCTTCTATCCCATTCAGCAAGTCATCAGTGTTCTAATTTCCCTTAAAGTTTCAATCACCAGATTAAATAGTCAGTATAAAGAATGTGGTAAAAATAAAATGTGTGTGTAAGTTGAGAACCAGTGATGCCTGGCCTTTTACAGCTTTGAGTCCAGTATTCCGTAAAACTTCGTATAGATATCATCAGTTATTCCTCTGTCTCTTTTTGGTTTTTAGTGTGTTGTCTTTGGGGTTACTCTGTTGGAGTGTTCTCAGTAACTGTAGTTATGGCCTATGTTTCCTGCCTGTTTGGACAATCAGGAGAGGGTATTCTGTGGCTGGTTCAGAGCCAGATGTGCTGGTGAATGAGTGTGCGTGTACTGTTCTCAGCCAAAATGGAAAAGACTTGAATTCTGCTTATGTACTTCTTCCATGCTAGCCGTGCTCATGTTAGTTCACAATTCCTACATGGCTACCAGTTTTCACAAAACATGTAGGAGCACTGGCCTGTGATGATTGGTCAACCTTAATTTTGGTTTAATAAGCCCAAAATAAGCCCAAAGAGATGGATACTGACAGACAAACAATATGCTGACAAACCTAATTTTCTCAGAAACCAGACTAAGAAATATAATTTCAGAATACACAGTTTTGGTATTCCACTTTTTCAGAATAGCTGAGAAAAGTTGCAACATATTAGCACTCAAGAAGTGGAGTTTTTTGTGGTGATTTAGGAGGCCAGTACCACCTTTTATATTAGCATCTCTTAATCCCAAGCCAAAGCAGTCACACCACCAAACACACCTCCAAATTAATATTGGAATCACTGTGATTGAATTTCTGTATTTGTTACAGGGAAAGGTTCTTACCCAATTCTGACACAATTTTCTTTTCATGATGGCAGTTCAACTCTACGGATTGGGATCATGTTTGTGACCTATATAATTAATGTAAAAAATTACACAGATTGTTTGTGAGTCAGTATAGTCAAGGTGTGGTGTCATGCTTCAGATTATGCAAGTAATGTAGAGACTCATAATGTTGCCCTGTGATCAGTGCTATTTTTCAGCTGCTTTTAGAGGGTTCACCATTTGAAGAGAGGTGAAAGCCCTCAGCACTCTTACTATTTATTCATGTGTGTTCACCCTTGTAATTCTTATGTCACTGCTGTAGCATCTTCTGTTACTGTCTTTCTGTAAAGTCAAAGCTTAAGGAGGCATGAAATTCACACGTGACTTCTAACTAGAGCTCTGGTCTAATTGAGAATTAGAAGAGACATTGAAGTCCATTGATTTGAGCTTGGCTGTATTGGATGCCTTGATCACATCTCTCTTCAATATTCCATGGAAATATTTTTAGCAGAGTGATAGCTGGGGGTTTTCAAACTTGCATTCAGCTGAGCAATTAAATACAGAGTTAGAAATGACCTTCAGTTAGTCCTCTGTTTTGGAATACATGTATGATTTCTACTTCCGTGTGGTTCCATATGCAGTGATTTATCTAATAAAACATCTAGAGGCTAGTTTATAACAGTTATTTCTTATCTGGACATTTATGACTACTGGTGAGTATTTAGGGTTTAGAAATGTGTCTAGCCATCTCATGATCCTGGTTTGGACTTGAGTGCTTTCTGAAGTACTACACAGAGTCTGACTCCATCCAGTGAGACACTGACTTTGAAGTAGTAAATCCATTAAATTTTGGTCTTTGGCAATGAGCAAGTAATTCTAGGCTAACCTTACTTTCTCCCAACTAACTTGGATATTTGGAATTGCTTTTCAAAACCTTTAGACAAAAATGATCTTTTCTAGCATTTCCTAGTACTCACTGTGGTTTCCACTTGGAAAAATTATGCTAGGAATGACAACTGTTCTCCATGCAGGAGGGAATACACTGCTATATTGGATAAAGAAACCCATAATTCAGTGCTTCTGCTGAGAAAGTACAAAGAAAGCAGCATGGGCAGACTGTGGAGGGTGGGTTTGACAGTAACTCACAAGGGGTGTGTGCATTAGTTTTCCTGTGAGGAAGGTGGAAATTTGCCCAAGCGGGCAGTGTGCTTTTTTTCATTCATCTTTAGCAAACCCCTTGGGAAACCTGACAGGGTGAGTACCCAGAGGCATGAGAAGCTGCAGGTGTTTTGCTTTCTGGATGCTCCAGCTAGCAGTGACATTTCTGTCTGCTTTGAGCAGCGGGGTGCAATAGTTTAATCCAGAAGAATTTACCTCATGTTTCAAGAATTTTTATACGTTCTGATAGTTGTATTGGGATATAATTGAGTCCACTTGATTGAAGCGTGTTCGCATGTAGCTGCAGATGGCAAAGACAAAATTAACACACATTGGTATGGCACAAACAGTAACTGAAAAACTGTGTTCCGTAGCACTTTATATGTTGAGATTTGATCTTTATACTAAATAAAGGGATAGCTCATTTATTGTAGTCTGATTTGTTGTGGTCCATCTCTCTGTCTTCTGTACTTTCTTACTTGGCTCTTTTGTGCTGGAACTAGCTTAACATTCATGTGACCATAAGGAAAAACAGTTCAGGAAACTGATCTGGCTGAAAATTCACCTTGTTTTGGTTTTTTTATATATTCTTTTTTTGCCATGTATATTTGTATAAAACTGTTCCAGAACTGAACACTGATACTCCACACAGGTGTGTTTATGTTGTTTCTTGCTGCCCTTGCCACCCTACTTATATATGTTTTTATAATGCAAATATATGAAGCTGTATGAAGTCTTTCTGCCTATTTCCATGTATTTTGACATTTATAAAATATACACTGTAATATAGGGATTCTTTTTGTAAAAAAAAAGAAAGGAAAAAGGAAACTTGGCAATTGCTAACTTTTCCTTAGAATCTAAAAATCATTAGATCTTTCAAGCTGGCATTCCAGATAATAGAAATATTTGTAGTGAAGTTCCAGAAACATTTTTTCACCTAGATTATTCACTCAAAAGATTATGTACTATTGTTAGTTCTGGCTAATATGTGATCCAACTGCAGGTGTTTCAAATTTTAAAACTCTGTGTTGCCAAATAGACCAAAAATTAACGTTGAGAATACTCTGTTGCCATGGTAGTTTCTTGGTTAGAAGACTGCCAAGTAACTATAAAGTGAAACCAATGCTTTTGATGTGCCCTAAAATGAGGAAAAGAAAGAAGATCAGTGAGAGCTGAAACATTACCTAGTTCCATGTTTTTCTTGTAGGTATTGGAGAGACTTGAATATTCAACTTAAACATATTTCACTTTCTTTTTACTGTTTAGTTTGGGTTTTTTTAAGCTGGATTTCTTGCTTTGACACTTGTTGATGTGTAATTTAAGCAATTTGTAATAACTTGTGAAAAAGGCCACTGTACAAAACACAAGTGATTTTGGTGTGTTTTTAATGACTTCTTCCCTTTGTACTTTAGCAGCACTGTTTGAACTTCAGGGAGTTCAAACGTAAATCTCTTACCGCAGTAAAATCTAAAAGCCATTGTGTATCTACAGGCATATATAAATAATTTTTTCCTGTTGCTTTGAGCCATTTTGATCCTAATAGAATGAAATCTCATTTCAACCTCCTAGGATTCTCTTGGCATGAAGGGAATCTATGAGGACTGAAGTATATCCTGTACCTGCAATTTCATTTTTTTCCTGTCATTCATTCACTAGACCCTGGTATATGGTAATTTGTCAATAGCAATATGATTGGCTATATTTAAAATAGACTCTTCCTGGGACAGAATTAACAGCCTTGGTTCTTGTTGTTTTCTCTCTGTTATCCCACTCTCACATGTGACCCTTATGTCGGATAAATCCTATTAGCCTGGAGCGTACGGGAAGAAACTGAAATGGAAAGGCAAGCTCAGAACTACCCTGTTTGTTTTTTTTTCCAGGCATCAAGTGATAGAAAAGACAAGAGACCTTACATTGCACAGTAAATTTGGATGTGTCTATGTAAAATTACAGAACACTGCTTTGGGAACATCATCTTCAAATTGCATAAGAAACATTTTTGCAGTTGTATCTGCAAAATTGGCTTATTAAATACAATTTTCATATAGGAGAGACTTTACCATGTTGAGGGAGAGGCTGGAGGCCTCTGTTTAATGGGTATGTGTTTGTTCAACATTATGGATATTTCACAATGTTATAAACTCTTACAATTAGGGGTTTTTTTCACTAGATGAGGTTAGATGCAGTGTCCTTCCTTGAAGAGAACAGAATGATTTGTCTTTTCTGGTTGCTTGTACCAGAACTAGGACTAGACTATGTGCTGGCATAAAGCAGAAGTGGATGAAGAAATTCTGGTCTGTCTGGTGCTGGTTGTTTAAGGATTTAATAATTTAAGTGCATTATTGGGTCAGGACCAAAATACTCAGTACCTCATGGGCTGAAACCCAAGAAGAACGGTTGTATGTGCTTCAGACTGCTCTGAGGAAAAGGACATGTCCATGAGTTTACTGGCTTTCATGCATTTTGGATAGCTGAGGCTGGCTGTGTAAGTTAATTTCTATTAACTTTGAGTTAAGAAGAATTGAAGACATTCTGGGTCCTTCAGGTATTTTCATAGACAGTAGTAGCTTTTGTACATGGTAATGTAAAAAACCACTTTTCCTTCACAGTTGTTCTAGTATTTCAGTGTTTTTTGAATAAAATACATTCAAGCAAGTCATAGGCAGAAACATTAGTGCTTCTCTTAATCCATTGGATTTTTTTTGAATAATGGTTTGGTTTGGGGGATGTTTTTTTTGTCAAGTACTGTTGATACTATAATTCGGAGTAGACACGTACCTTTCTTAAAACATCTACAGATCTTTAGTCACACTTTCCTTTATTTTTTTCTAATTGGCTGAACACCAGTGTAGTTTGGAGTCATGTTGCTTGTACAGACCTCAAAACAAGTTTCAGAATTGGCCAAGTATAACATTTTATTCTAATGTGATGTTCGTTTGAGAACTTTGCTGCTGTGGCTTAAAAATGTGAAGGCAAATATCTTTGACTAGTCATGTGAATTTGAATCTATAATTGTACCTACAGTGTCATTTTATCCACATTCCTTGGTGTGTTTTTCTTGCCATCCCTAGTATGAGGTCTGTTTTGTAGTTATACAGACTTCAGAACCTAAACCAGGTTGTTTTTTCTAAAAATGCCTTACATTTCTCTTAAAGAAACTTGAAAATTTTCAAGCAAGTTTTTTTGGAACAGCTTAATTATGTGAGAGGCTCTTAAAATAACTTTCTATTCTATTGCACATGTGTTTTGTCTTGTATTATGTACAATAACCGTGTCTCATTAATTTAAAAGGGATAGTATCTGTGATCAGAAGCCCTTTCCAGACAGTCTAACAGCGATTTAGGAACTGATTCAGCCCTTCCAAGACTTTTGTTAGTTGAAATTAATTTGTAACTATGAGTGAAATACCAGTGTCCAAATGGAGCTATTTCATGGAAAAAAAACCCAAAGAAACCTAAAGACTTAGAGATCAAAGGTACAATTAAGTAATCCTGTGTCAGTTTCTTTCTGGGCACAAGAAGGGCTTGGACATGCTGAGGATTGGGAAGGTCTGATTGGACTACCACACAAAAAGACAAATCTCTGGAAATGGCTGTTAACCCTTTGGAGCTGGGTGTCACCTGGACTAGGAAGGCAAAGTAGGTGAAGCTATTAGTTTTTCCCTTTCTCATCTGTGAATTCTGGTTTAAATACAGTTCTTGTGATGTCTTTAAACACACTTGTTACTTAGTATTTACTAGAAATCACCCTCTTGGTTTGATATGTACCTTCTGGCACCTCTGTACAGTGCCAATGGTACCCATCCATTCAAGTTGGGGCTGTTTTCAGTGCCAGATGAGTACTGGGAGAGTTGTGCCAAGTATCACTTTTATGTAGCCTCTACTGAAGCCAGCAATTCCTGTTACAGTCTCCCTCAGTTATGTGCACTCCTTGGAAAAGGTGATTTGCAGGAGAGTTTCTAGTTCTTGTCTATCTTGTCATCTGCTGATCCCCTGCTGTGCTCTTTGTTTGCCCTTTCTTGGAAGGGCAGCAGCAGCAGCTACCATCTGCCTGTGGCTTGAAATGGTTTGCGTGCAGCCGGCTGGTACATGTCACGCTTTGTGGCAGTGCTTACTGCAGGTGGTGAGCTGTTGGGTTGATGGATGCCTCTCTTTGTGGAATATCAACAGTCATGGAATTTTTTTGCATTTCATCTTTGTTTAGCATCAGTAGTAGTATAAATACATTATTCTGTAAAAAGGTACAGTGCCAAATGGATGATTTTTGTTCATAACCATAGCTTTTGAAATATGCTTATGTTCATTCATGCTAGTATATGTTACTACCTAGGCTTGTTTTTAAAAGTGAGTTCATTTGTTTTATGATTTCTTTTAGATTTAATAATTGATGAGTAATCTCTATCTGTTCTTACTTTGATATTGTCTATTATTAATAATTTGTGAACACAGACATTTGGTAGTATTAATGAACAGGAATGGCATAATTGTCTCGTAAATAGTGTTTCTCAACAAAATAAAGAAGTGTCTTAAACAAAGGAAAGCATCTCTTGTTCTTTGTTCAGAGAAATCCTTGAAGTGGTTATTTCCACATACAATTGCAGACTTCCTTAATTTCCAGGAATCCTAGATCCTATTGATAGAAGAAATGGTTTGGTTTGTGTTTTGCTTGTTTATAGTTATTCTTTTGTGCTTACTGTGCCTGCTGAGTGGATTAAAAATCCCTATTGCCTTGTCTCAAAGCATAGTTAAGTCTGATCCTGACTTATACTGCAGCCTTTTTATGTTTCAGTGCAAAGACTTCTCCTTTTCTTACTGTCTTTTCTTGAACTATTTATAAAAAATACCTTATTATGAATAAATATTTGTTATTGTTTTTGGAAGTCATGACTATTCTTGGTGGGCGTTTTTTGGTTTTGTTTGGTTTTGCTGGGTTTTTTTCTACTGATGGCAAAGTTGCCTCTCTCACTTTGTAACACAAGAGACCAGGAGCTACCCTGGTGGTCTAAGCCCCATTGTTTCAGGCACACTGTAAATCTGAAGCTAAACTTTTTTGATTTCTTTCCCAAAGAGCTGACTGCTTTCTTGAGAACGTTATGAGTACTTCCAAGAACACAGTTGATGCATACTGTCCCGTGTGAAAGAAGTGACTGGATTACATAAACTGATATTCCTAGTCTGCCAAAGAGCGAATACCTTCCCTCATTCCTGCTGTCATGTCTATACAGCCTTCATTGGCTAGCAACAGAGGAGGCTGAAGTTTGGCTCTTGCAGGCCCTGGAAACATGCTGTGTGTGCATTAATATTTCTGTTAAAAAATACATGACAAAATATTTTTGAGAGAAAGTTAAATATACTTTGTGTTTGCATACACAGTAACTAATATGTAAAGTATGAGTCACTTAAGTTCGAGTATGTTTCTAGCTTGTGGATGTTTTTAATGATTATTAACAAAGTAGATAATAAAAACCCCAAACTCAAAACAACCTCCTCTCCCCAGACTTTCTAAGAAGGCATACTCAGTTTGCATCTGACATTCCAAACTCATTGAATGTATGTAGTATCAAAGAGATGTTCAACTGGAAGCTGCATTATTTTCTTTCTTCCTTTTAGAAGATGATGTGCTATAGGGACCTATGATAATCTCATTCAGTGTCTTACAAAAAAGAAATATCTGCGTGCCTTGATGGCAGATGGTAATGTTATGGATTTCTTCCTTAGCACATTAAAGACTTGAGCGGTGCTGTTGTGTAGCAGAAACTTGGCACTTGGTGCTTGTTAGCATGTGGTTTCTGCAGTTACCTGAAGTAGAAATGCTTTTGTAGGTAGACCTGTGTGTACAGTTACTTTTACTAAAGTAAGTACTAACCTTTGCTGTAACAATTTTTGGAACAGGAGACCACTTTTAGGTCAGTTGATTTTGTCCCAGAAACCTTCTTTACCTTTTTACTTCTCATGGTGCAAGTGACTAACGCTGCCTCCCGTGCAATTCCCTTCCCTTGCTTCTCAGAGGAGCACTGCTCCACATGTTCCTTTGCTTCCCTGGCAGAGGTAAGGCTGACAATCAGCATGTGCCCCTCTCTCGAAATTGTTTGGCTCTGATGCAGCCTTCAGTTAAGCCACTGCTGAATACCGTTCAGGGCTTAACAACTTGCTTGAGTCAGTAACCTAAGATACAGACATAATCAGTTCCACAAAGTATGTGTCCTACTTTCCTTTACTTTTTAAGTATCATCTTTATGGTCTCTGCACAGGTTGTATATGTACTAGCCAGACTTGCCATCACACGTGTGAAATACTGCTCTGTGAGCTTTAAAGATTTTTCTTTTTTTTCTTTTGTTCAAGCTTGATGTAGATTTATAGTACTAATATTCTTGATGGACCTGACTAGATGGTGCAATCATCATCAATCTGTCATTTTGATGTTATCTCTGAGACATTAGAATAGAACTCTTATGTAAAGAACTTTATTGAGAAAGGGGTGCCAACTTAATTTTGAAACTTATCCCACTGGATAAATTTAAGATAAATTTGGCTTTTGTCAGGAAGACTGATTTTTTTTTTTTGTTTGTTTTAGAATTTCATGTTATTCTAAGTTTAACTGTTAAATACAAAATCTGCATAGACATAGTAAGATATATATAAAAATAAATAAGGGAGAAGTTGAGTTGTAAAAAAAAGGATCACTATTGACTGTATCTCTGAAACATTCATCCTTGACAAGACAGCACCTGGGCATAAGGTTTTCTGTAATGGAATTCATTGCAAAAGATAGGATGAACAAAGAAATCTTTCCAATCTGTCTAATAATAATGAGAATTCTCTTTCTTTTTTCTTGGGTTGAGAATTAAGACCAAAATATCATTGCCAAATTTTCTTTAAAACCGGCTGCTTTAAATTTCAGAGCAGAGTACTGGATAGGATGGCAAGTTGAGACAGACTGTATAGAGTTAGAAATCACTTGGATTTTTGTTTTCAACAAAAATGAATTCAAATATATAAAAAGAATTTCATATCTCAAATTCTGTTCCATGATAAATAATGTTGATTTTGGGAGTCTTTCCTTAACACTTCAAAATGTTTCATAGTGAAAATGCTTTTATGTGTTCTGCACCAATGGGCTTAATGTACTGCTGCTGTTTCTCTGGGACAAAAATAAGCCAAGTGAATGCAAAAGGTGAGACTTTTCAAATCTCTAGCTCAGTCTAGCTCTAAGAATAATATTAAAGTATGGCTAGGTAGGAATGTCATGTCTTCTGTTTAGACCTCAGACGCATTTTTAGACTGTTGGTTGTTCTTCCTCTGATGTTTATGGAAGCAGTTTGATTTTAACAGAAATCTGAATTCATTTGAAATGGTATTTGGTTAGCAGGGACATGCACTCTGTTTTCAAAATAGTTCTCTTTGTTGAACTAATTGCTAAAATTTAAGTCAATGTAATGAATGTATTGTATATGGAACGTAATCAAGGAAAACACTTTATAATGTCTTCCATATTTCTCACAGGTTGTGAAGATGAGAAAAGATGTGAAGAAGGCCAGAGTCCTGACTATTCGCAGACTAACCAGACACATCGGGAAATTAAAATTGAAAAAGTCAGTTTTAAATAATAGTGTTCTTGTTTGTGGTTTATAAATGAGGCAGTATTTTAATTATTTTCACAAAAACGGAGAAGTGGGAGAAGAATGTACTGCATTTAAAACTTAAGGCACTAAAATACATAAATTCTATTTGTCTTATTTTTGCATCTTTTTAGACTAAAAATACTAACTAAAAGGCATTTCATAAAGCAGAATTGGGTTGACTTTTTGTAATGGGATTTAGTGTATTGGAAGGTAATCTGAATCAGTTACAGAACCTTTTACAGCACTTCTAAAAGTGTCAGATTTCATCTTTTAGGTTATTCTGCTGTTAAGTTGCACCATGTTTTCTCACTGCAGTTGTCTTCAAGATTGTGTAGCAAAAAGTACTTTGCATAGATGTACAGATCATACTTGATTTTTAGTAATTACTATTAATTAATTCTTATATAAACAGTTTAAACAATATTTTGTAGATTATGTTTTTAAAGATTACTGGCCCGAAATAACTTGCCATGTGTCTTACTTGACACAGTGTGAGATACATCTTTTACTGTGTTCATAGTGTAAGTTGAGCATACTCTCACAATTTTAGCAAGTCGTCCAAAATAAGAAGCAAGCCCAGTGAACTTCCTTATTTAAATATTACTATAAATTTATTATTAATTAATATTATTATATTACTAATTATTATTACTAATAATTAATTACTAATTATTACTAATTACTATTATTATTTACTAATATTATTATAAATTTAAAAATATGATTATATTTGAGACATTGGTGTCACCTATTGTTGATACGAATTGTGGTTTACTATTTTCTAATACAGTAACATTTGTTTTTCACATTGTTCTGCTAAATCCTCAGTGTTTCCTCTGCTGTTCAGAACAGCAAAAAGCTATGTTCAGCTCTTTGCTAAAATGTTCTTTTGACCATAAGGGATTGTGTTTATGCTCCATCTCCTGTTTTTTTTTTTATTTTGCTACTTAGTATTGCTAGTGAGGAAATAAAGTAACTAAACTGAGATTTTTTTAATAAAGATAGACTTCATTTGCAGGGGTTCAGAAGACTTGAAATTAAAGAACCAAAAACGAGTTGAGAGATTAATAGAAGAAATCCATGCCATGAAGGTAATCCCTTGTTTAGATACTTCCATATTAGAGGCAGTTATTTTAGTAACTAAAAGCTTTGTCTGTTTTCTGCAGTTGCATTACTGAACTTCAAGTATTTTCAGAGTAAGCTTGAACATCAAAAAAATCACACCTAGAAAATTATGAGTATTTGCATTTGTCAAGGTGTTAAACAATTTGAGTCTTAAGCTTTTGAGGCTAAACATGAATTTGCTTAGCAGTGTGTTGTGTTCGAAGTTTTAATTGTAACAGTTAAAGCACAGAATTTAAAGTTCTTGTGGTGCTCAGGAGTATCAGGAGGCATTTTGTGTCTGGCAGTACAGTATCCTCATTGTCTATTCTCCAAGCTCTAAATATCATGCCATTTGTATTTGGTTCTGTAATAATAGTTTCAGTAGCTGCAAGGAACTGGTAACACTTCAGTCAAATCTTTTTTTAATTTTCAGCCTTGCTGTCAATTGATACAGTTTTTATGTCTTATATGTTATGACATCAAGAAAATGCTTCAGAAATTTTATAACGTCATAATGATTTGTGCTAATCTCTCGATTTTAGTTGATACTACATAAAATTGCATGCTGAGTTATGAATTCCAGTCATAGGGCTTGAACACAAGAGTCATGTGTAGGCCATGACAAATGTTTTCTCACAATATGGCTGTTTTGATTGTTTCCTTCATAACTGCAGTTGATAACTGTAGTGATTAAATCACACTTACTGTTGTGTGCTGTTCTGTGAGGTTTTTTGTTTGTTTTTAACATTTCTCTCTTTCTTTCTTCAACCTTGCAGAGATCTTATTCTTCAAAAAAAGCTAATAACAGGAAAGGCTTCATTGACCAATTTAGATGTGCTTTGTGCCAGATTGATCAGGCAGCATCATAGGGATTTTTAGCTTAATACTTCCAGTAGGAGTCTTCATGAACTAGTAAAGGGGAAAAGAAAATGAGCAGCACTGCTGAAACACAATGACAATAATATTGAGGCACTCTGCATTACTGACTTGCTATCAGTCTTAAACTTGGTATTGTATTTACTTCTTTTTCTCTCCTTTTTTTTTTCTAATTTTTTAAATTGTTTTTTAATGGCAAGTATGTGTGTCTCAGTTTCTAAGAGAATGATCAAGTAATCAGGTGTGCTGGAACACTGAGCTCAGAAGCCCATGTTTTATGGGGCTTTTGTGGTTGTTCTTGAGAGGGTTTCACTGCAAGATTTGTTCTGCACGCATTTACCAGAAGTCTTTGTTTTGTCGACGTTGTGCTTTTGCTTCCAGGATCGGCTCATGCAGACATCTTAAAGCCTGCCTGCACTCAGGACTGTATTGGCCAACTACATTCAAGTGTTGCTTCATTTGGCATGAATGCATACAGGGCTTGTAAATGGTAGCTTTAAGAGTGGTTGTCAAGCGAGAATAGATTAGTAATCTAGAGAGCTGAAGGCAAATTTTGCTCTGAAATAGTTTATAGAAAGGGAGGAGTCCTCAAAGTAAGCAGCTGAGAAGGAAAAACTCTCCCACTTTTTGGGCAGATAGCTGGTAAATGCACTTGGTTATCTGAAATTTTAAGTGCTGTAAGTTGACTTTATTGTTAAAAACAATGCACAGTTATATTAATATTTTAATAGGAAAAAGGTTGGGTTACTTGGAGATTTTTAGTCTTTAAAAATGCCCTACAGCTGTACAGTATATTTGTTTCTTAGATGAAAGAAAAATTCCTGTTTCTTAAGAATCACAACCTAAAAGGCAGTAGTTGTTTACGAATCAGCCACTGTTGGTTTCTAGACTAAAAGAGATTTTTAGAGTTGACATAGAAATATTACTCATTCAGCATGGAAAAAGTAAAAAAGACAGCTTTCACACAAATTGGTAATGTTCTTTCAGATGAGTGGAAGATTTTATACTGGTGAAACCTTGCTCCCAGCAACCTTTTGTCCAAAGTTATTGATCATAAGATTCATAAAAAACACTTTCACATAACTGAAATTATGAATTTGAGAATTTTAAGGAAAGATTGGACAGAATAGAAATAGAAAGTGATCTATAAAGTTGCAGTTTTGAGTTATTTGAGATTATTTTAGCAGTTTTAGTGTGTGGATCTCAAACATATGCCAGAGGAAATTCAAAATCCTTTCAGAATTGATGTACTGTGTGCAGGATATAGCAATTGTTCATGTTCTGTTAACACCAAGAAGTTGTCCATGAACTTCTCCTCACATGTTTTATGTAAGAAAAAATGTCTGTCTTCTCTCTTACTGAATGATTAGTCTTAAAGAGCTGCAAAGAGCAATAAAGTGGAAAAGACAAAAAATCCAACAGAATAATTACAGCAGCCAAAGCGGTTTGGAGCCAGAAAGTGAATGTTACACCAGAGTCTGATAGTGTGTGTATTTTCAGGATAAAAGATTTATTGAAGTGGTTACTTACAACTTCTGGAAATTCTTTCTTGGTTGGAGGCATGAAGGCCTTCTGTAGGTTGAAGAAAATAGTACAGTTTTTTTTCCGAGTTTTTCCCAGTTGCCAAAGACAACTTCTTTCTAAACATGAGTCCTTTCTCTTCCATCGTGAAGAACAGACCCAGACCCCCCTTCCTCTTATCATATATCAAGAAGAAAAAAAAAAAGCCGCCTGAGGACTGTTGGCAACAAAGTCTTTGGAATGACTTTATGTGTTCTGATGACCTCAGAAGGTATTATTGGGGGATTCCATTTTACAGGGAATTTGTTTCAATCTCAAGGAAAAAAGACTGAAATTCTGGAACCTTAACACAGTTGTCGGTTTTACTGAAGTTTTTAATGCAATGGCTTAAGTTTCTCTTTATTATTCAGAAAAAAAATCTAATGGTTTGAAGTCCTAATCAGGGAGAATTCTTTGCTTTCTTAATAATTACGTTTCTCAGTTCAGCTGCCTGTAAACTCACAAACTTTTTGTACTAGTTCATTTACTTGGGGAATCTGTTCTTGGTCAACCATTTTTCAGTATGGCTGCTGCCGCTTTGTGGAACAAATGTTCTCTTTTATCCAGGCTGTAACGAAAAAACCACCAAAAAAAACCCCAAAGCACACCCCAAAAAAACAACCAGTTGCCTGATGGTGTAATGCCTAGAGACTGCCTGTGGCTCAGCAGGACTTTTCTGAATGAAACAAATTTGAACTTTCAGTTACAAGATTTTAACTTCTCTTTCTAGTTTGGATCTTTACTAACTACAGTCTGATATAACAGGAAAGACAAAATGCTTGCTGTTATTAACTGTAGTATCACTAACTCTCAGGGATACTATTTTCCTGTCCTCAGGTAAATTCTGAACAGACAGTACTGACATAATATCACCTTAAATACACTGTTTCAAAGGAGTGAGATGGTATAAGGTTTTTAGGTTTAATACAGTGTCTGTGTCTTTTTTAATAAGCTCTACATAGTCACACATGCACAGTTCTGCATCTGTTGAAAATCTATGAAGCATTGGTGCTGGGCTATATTGAAAAACCTTTTGTTACTTGAATTTGTAAGTAGCATGTATTATATTATTGTGAGAATGACATTTAACATTTTATTCTCTGTATTTTCATTGTTGGAACTGAAGAATAAAAAAACCTGAACTGGCAAATACAATCAAAAATGTCTCAAGCGCAACAGTCAGAAGTAAACATTGTGAGAAATGAGAACAGTTAAAAGTTCCAGCTACGTGGATGCAGGAACTGGGTTAATTGTTTGCAGGAGTTCTGAAAGCTATTGGAATAATACACTGGTTTTTGAGTTCTTCAGTTTTCATTTTTCCAAAACTGTATAAAATCTTTATTCAACAATTCATGAAAGATGGGGAAAAAGAATGATATGATCCTTTCTAGTCCTCTACTATGATACTACTTCTATGAAATATAAAATTGTGTATATTTACAGGTATTTCTTTACTTGTTTGTCAGGCTTGATGATGCTATCAAAATGGATTAATTATCCACGGTAGAGTACTAGTTACCATATTTAAGAAGCTGTTATTTTTTTGAAAGTTTCTTGACACAAAAATAACAGATTGTCTAGTGATTTCTTAGCAATGTGTAGCTTACCTTGAGTTGTTTGAACTTCTTGGCTGAGTAAGATCTTAATATAATCGTTGTTTCTTTACCATGTGTCTAGGAGTACTTTTGCCTTATCTTACAACAAAAACCTTGGCATTATGGAAGGTGTTGCTATAGCAATATCATGTTTGGAAGATGCCCATTAAGAAAATACAGACAAAACGCAATTTGCAGTGCTTGAAGGAAAAATGTCTTCCAGTCGTCAGGAATGAGCAGCAGTTGGTTTCAGCCATTTTCTAGTGTCTTGGAAAGATACGTTCTCTAGCCTGAAAATTATCACTGGAGAAACAGAATAGTTAAACAATGACTGTTTTTTAGTACACTTAAACCACAGTATTTATCACAGAATAATGAATGTAGTACAAGAGATACAGGACAAAATAATGCTTTACATTATTTGCTCTCAGTTTTATGTTCTAGCAAGATGTTAACAGAAGTAGACTTAACTACGAACTCCATTATTAAGGTTTTGAAAGCCAAATTATTTTATAAAAGTAGAACTTCAGTTCAAGGGATGTTTTCACACTTTTCGTTCTTGGAACAACAGTCATTCAGTTTCCTGAAAGTAATAGTAGTAAGGTTGAGAACAGGGCTGGATAACTGATGATTTTTGTAGTAGATCAGCTTAAGGAACTTGGTAGGTCTTTGTTTTAGTATGGGCTTTTTGCATGGAATTTTTATATCCTGAAATACCAGGCTTTTTTGTAAAGCTTTATCATTTTCTCCTAGCGGTAGTGTTTCCTTTCTTGGTTAATGGTTTAATCTTCTGTAACCTGGCTTTCAGTTAACATCTCACCGTAAAATTGTCTTAAGTCGGAGTGGAAACCAATGCACTTTTTTCTTTTTCTTTTTCCTAGCATGTGTTTCCAACAGTCTTGCATATTTTCTTTTAAAATAGATAGCAAACATTCATCATAATGTTACAGAATCTTTAACCTTTAAAAGTTTTTGCAAGAGTAATGGGAAGTGCTTAAACTTCAGCATAGTCAGCCAAGGAACAGTCCTTGATGATTCTCAACATAAGGCAGAGGTGGGGGTGGTTCAGCTTCCGCAATGGTGTGGGCCAGATGCCACTTGTAGACCATTTCAGGGAGGGAAGAAGGGGTAGAACTTAAAAGTTATTCAGCCCTCCTTCAGTGGAGCAGTCCAGATCCTTGCTTTGGTGCACGTCTGACTTTTTATCCATGCGTGATGCGTTCTCTGCAGTAATGCAGTAAGAGTGGGGCTTTGAGTGGCAGATACATCCACGTGTGCGTTGGTTAGGCGTGCATGTGCAAGGAGTCAGGCACTATTAGGAAACACAAAAGTTTACTGCTTGTGCTCTCAGCAGCACATTCTGCTTTGCTGGTGGCAGTTCATGCCTGTTCTGGACAATGTATGCCTTAGTAAGGAGTATTATTTTTGTTAAACAAACTGCATATTAGTTCAATGGCTATGTAAAATTATGTCAAGTTTGAGGTAAAAGCTCTCCCAAGTAGGGAACACAATGTAAAGACCACTTAATGTGATGGAGAAGAAGGTGGTGTGGATAAACAGTGTGTTCCTGAGCCCAGACAGAAGCAGGAAGTTCGCCAAAGGTGGAAGCGAGAACAGACAGCCTGTGAGGAATGTAGAAGACACTGCCTGAATGCACACAGATGATGTTAGTAGATACAAAACTCTGATGGATTTTCAAGTAGTGAGGAATGTGAAGCTCTGCAGGAATGGATTCTGTAGGTACACTGGCAGCAGAAGTAAGGCTAAAGGAAAGTAAGTGTCCACAGCTCAGTGTGGAGATACGGAAAAAGGTGAGCTATTTAATGTTTTTTTTTTAATTGATGAGTAGGAATGAGGAAGGAATGCTTCATCGGGAACCTACATAAACATGTCTCCTCAGTGTACCCACTTTACTTGAATATTCCTACCTACAGCTTTTTTTGATTCTCAAGATAGTGAGGAGGCAGGTTGGTATACTCACTGGCTGAGTTCTGTTCTTAATCTTTGGAGTATGTCATGCTCTTTTCACTGATACATTGCTTCCATTCATACTTATGGTACAATGAGAAACTCCATACTTAATATTATTAACTGTTTTCCCAAGCTAGTCTCCTGGTTGCTTCTCTTGCAGGGTCAAAATATGTTGAATGAGCAGTCTCAGCATGAGAACGCTGTAGAATATGAGACTGTCTTTTTTTTTTATCTAGATAGCAAGCATAAAAGAATACTTAAAATTGTAAGAATGACAGAAAGAAAAATTAGTGTGGGATCTTGTACTGTGCAGTTTTAATTTGAAGGAAGAAAATAGCTGACAGCCATTCCTACTGTTCTGTTACATTTTGATAGCAGAAGTTTTTTTTTGTTTTTTGAATATACTGAAATACTGTCCTGGATTACATTAAAAAGTGGGCTGCATTTCTTAAATATAAAAGTCAGTAAAAATATCATCAGCTTCATTTCAAAAACTATTGTTGACAAGATACTTAAATAGAAGCAGCTATTGTGGTTTTTTTCTTATGCATTAGATTCCTAGTTACAAAGTCAAAACAGATCACAAGGGCAGCTTTTTGTTGGATTTGAGACAACTTAAGGAAAGTATTAAAGTAGGTTCTAAGTGCAGGTTGTCAACTGACTTAAAAATATGGCTTGCAGATGAAGCTTTTTCTAATCAAGTCTTGCATAAGAATTTTACTATCTTATTTTTTTGTAAGGATGCGGGATAAGCCATTTTTACTTTCTGAAAAAATAGGGCTTGCATATGAGACTTCATGTCTTTTCTGAATTCTGTTTATTTTCATATTTTTTTTTTAATAAAGAGGCAACCTTTGCAATAATATAAAAAAAATTCATGCAACTCATATGCCTTTATGTGAAAATTGACCAGTGGCAGCAAAACAAACCACTTACTATTAATCAAAATAATGACAGAAGTGTCAGCTTGTTTCTGCACTCATTTTGAAAATATTTATGTGTATTCAAAATAGATACTTTGTTTGTTGTTGACTTTTTTCATCATCCCAACATGCATTCCGCTTTACTGAACCAACTTGGGCCTTTTTCTTAAGTTTCTCTGTAATTCATGAGAACCTGAAACAGAAAAGAACATTTATGTAAGTACTACATACCTTTCCTTTGTATTTTGATCATCCTGTGCTGAGGTGTTGTAGTAGTCAAGATAAGATGATCCTTGTGAGATCTCTGAGGCAATTTTAATTAATTTCTTGCTGTATACTAGCTGGTCTTTGTAGTTAATTTATTCTGGAGAAGCGAAGAATAGTATCTGCAGTAAGTAGTGAATCTACTTAGTATGGTGGATCAGTACTAAACTATCTCAATATCCTTAATCAACTGTCCTTTTTTGTCCTCTTTCTTCTGAAGAAATTTTCCATAGAAATTAGATCTTTTGTTCTTCACAAATAGAAATTCTTCTTTAATATTGTGGTAAAGGTTTTATTCCTATTTCTTGTAATTGAAGGGTTTGTGGTGGGACAGGGGAATAAATTGGGGATTACTGTAAGTATCTTTATAGTCACTGGGAAATTAATTCAGAATGGCAACTGCAGCTGCTATGACTCCTTATTCCAACTGATGCTTTTGTGTGTAAAATCTTACTTNAAAAAAAAAAAAAAAGATGAAGTGTGTTTGGGAACATAATGCTAATGTAAATATGACTTCAGTGCTGGACAGACGTACTGGCACTTTTATTTAAGTGAGGATTTAGTGAACACATGAATGAATAGGAAGAGGCAGAATAATCGTACCTTTAGGAGATGAAAGTCATGCCTTGCAAATCAGTGAGAGGTCTTTGAAGGAGTAAATACATAGTAGATATTATTGATTGAGTCTGTATATTGTTTTATATTTTAAAAAAAGCCATTGTCCAGCTTTCACCAAAGCCTCTAGTGGTTTTATGTGGTTTTAGTTTGGTTTTTCTTTTTTTCAAAGCTGTTCATGAGCATGAGTTTTCTTCTTTTAGTCATAGAGTTAAACATAGTAAGTGAAAAAGAAGGATAGATGCTTGGCTTTCGTAGTGTTGGAAAGCTAACAGTGGAGTTTTGTGCAGATCAGTGCTGGAAATGATTCAGAAAAAGAGGATGAATAACAGAGCTTGATGATTCCAGAATTTCGGGGTAGTGAAGATACTAATACTAAAACACTGCAGAACCGATTAACTGGGCAACGAAATGACTGAAGAAATTCAATGGTGATAAATACTAATTAAGACTTGTGGTGGTGGTGAGAATTACTTTTCCAGTAGTTAATTTTCACTGGACTGAAATTGGCTTTTACTGATACTACTAGGAGGTGGATATCAGAGTTAACATAGATATCTGTTAAAATGCTATATTGCTCTTCCTGTCTTCAGGCAGAAGACAGTCTGTTCCTATTAAAATAAATTATTTTAGTGTATGCTGCATAAATCATCTTCATGTATGTAAAAAAACAACCAAACAAACTAGTAAAGGTGTAAAAAAGAGTTTCAAGAATGATCAGATATGGCACAGCATCTATATAAGGTGTAATAAAATTGGAAGAGGACTTGCCAGGATACAAGATAAATTACTGATTCTGGAGTTTTACACAATTCATATATTTGTCCTGGATAGATACTGTATACCAATACTTTGCTGAGGAGATTTTAAAAGCCAATTTGAAAATCTGCATGTTCTAAAAGCAAAACTTTTTTTCGTGTTTTGTTACGATCTCTTCTTTCCACCTTTACTCCTCACCCTGGGCAAATCAGGTGACAGGTGTGTCTTGGTGAAGTTTCAAGGTCTCTAGGAAAGGACAAAAACTAATGCATTTTTTTCTCCATGGAGCTTGAAGAAAGGACCGGAGGAGGAGTAATTTTCCTGGAGACAGTGCATACCGGGAAAATGAATGGAGACAAGAAGTTCTTTTTCTCTGCATGGTGTCTAATCTTTGAACTCTTATGCCCTCTGGAAGCAGACAAAGGGGTTGTGCATACAGGGTCTGTGTATTCACGTGCTTCTGGTTCACACTGCATCTCTCCAGGTTTTTCTGTCCTCGCTCTTTGTTTCTGTTTCCGTCTCTTATTTCAAACCCAAATGTAGCGGGTGGGGGCTATTACGCGGGTTGCGCCCATTTGTCAGCCACTATCTTGTTGTTTGGGAATGCTGTGAGCATCCAGCACGTCCTTTCTCTGGCTGCCTCGGTGGCGCCTCGCTGGCTCTCGCTGCTGCCGGGCGGGAGAGGCGGGGAGCGGGGGCGCTGCGCCAGGGATGCCCCGCGCCCTCTCCTGGCAGGTAGCGCCGCTTTCCTGCCCTTCTCACCAGAGCCGTGCTGCTGGCGGCCGGCCGCGCTGCTGGCNCCGAATATCGCGGATAGTAATTCAAAACCCGAGCCACTTCCAGCCAGCACAGGGCTGCTTGGAAATATGTTAACCCTGAAATCGCATGTGGTTGTTATTTTAGTATTAGAAAAGCATTGTGGAACAAATTGTGTCAGTACATTGAAATTACAGATTGCGTTACCATGCAAATGAACACCGACATTCAGAACTAAAGGATGTTTGAAGAAAAAGGAGTACTCAAATAATGATAATTTTGGCGTCATCCTTGCTGTACTTCTAAGCTTGTTTTACTTCTCTTTTTTGGTCATTTTTATATGCTTGTAATTGTAGTTTACTTTCATAATACCTTCTACTTCTGAAATTGTCACAAGATTGGAGACTTGCTAGTCGTTTTCTGTATGCTATGGTGAAAACAGTGACTGCTCTCTGAATATGACTACTGAATCAGATGTGAACCTCCAGAATGAAACAATTCATTTAATCTAATTGACAAAATAAAATGCCAAGTTCACAGTGTTCATCTCGGTAGACTGATGTAATTGCTGGCATTTGACTTGCATACCTCTTGAAATATTAAATTAGTTTATAAACGTGGCAGAAAAGAGCGGCCTATACTTGCCAAATAAAGTTCGGGTATTTTACAAGAGCTCAAACAATTAGCCATGCTAAGTGTTCTTTTGAGGAGTTGTTTTTTTTCATTTTGTTTTGTTGTTAAAGCACGAATAAGTAGTCTTTCCCTCAGCTGCTTGTTCTGCTTTTAAAGGAGGTTATACAGCATAGAAGAATGAGGGTATATAGCTAGAGGAAGGTAGCCATTTGTGCAAAACTATGTTTATAGGAATATGGTGTAGTTTTGTAAGATAAGTATTTTTGTAACTTTAATTTTCCAGAGGACAATAAAGCCAGAAAAGATAGAATTTTGTATTGTGAAACTTAATAGATGAAAATTCACAGGTTGACACTGAAATTCACTTGGATCTAAACTGAGACAGCAATACTGTAGACATTTAGTAATGTTTAAAATTGGTGCCAGCAAAAACCTGACACCAGCGGAGTTTACAGAAAGAACAATTGCTAGACAAGTTTCCCTTGAAGTACATTCTTACGTTCCCTATGATTAACTGTAATTTTGGAGTTTGTTTTTTTGTTTTTTGTTTTTTTTTTTTTACTGGTTTGGGATAGTTAATTCCAGTCGAAATCAGTTGTCCTATGTTCATGTAAAGTGAGGTGGTTCTCAAGCTTCTGATTTTTTGGGGGAAGTTGTATTGTGGTAATTTCCTCTAGTGATGTCTTTGGTTTTGTTATTTTAAAATATGAATTAAATTTTACCATTTTTTTCTTAATCTGTTTTGTAGTATTTCTCTCCAAGTTGTTATTAATCCAGCAAGGTTGAAAATTGAGGATTTCACGATAGATTATTTTTTTGAGAGGTCTTATATGAGAATCAAAGACCAGTTAAAACAACATAAACTTCAATAAAACTTTTGAAAACATAAGGCAGTTGATAAAACATGCAAAGTCGTTAAAAATACATGAAGTGTCTTTGGTGCATACTTCAGGAAAATTAGAAACTATAGAACCATTTCTTTTAATGTTTTTCTTCCTCTTTGTAATGCAGACCCTAGATAATTCATAAATTAAAAACTCTGTTATTGCTGTCAAACGTCATAATAATCTTAAACCCAAGTGATACAGAGGAGTGTATTTAAATTATAATTCACTTAACCTGTCTCAAATTACAGAGAAAATGCCTTCATTTCTACTGGATAAAACCTCTGTTTTCAGTATATGATGATACAGAACCAAGTTATCCAGTCAGGTTGCTGGGAAAAGCTTTGTTGGCTACACCGGTGAAACAAACAAACAAAAAAATCCACGGATTTTTTTTTTTTCCTAATTGTCCTTTTGCTTTCCTGTAGTTGTCTGTCCATTATGACACAGGTATGTACAGTAAAACTTGACTTCCATGGAAAGCTAAGTCTCTATATACATATAGTTTCGGACATTTATCAGACTTGCTGCATTGACTGTAAGCTTAGCAAAGGCTTAACTTCTTGAGGTTATTTATTAAAATAATATGTTGTTTCTGCATATGTGCAAACTTCTGAAATAGTATTAATTCAAGCACTATTAGATTTCTGTTTGAAATCTATTAGTACATATATTTGTTTGATAGTGAGAAGCTTCCACAACATGCAGAGCATTCCTAATTGGGAAGACATTCCTACCCCCATTGTAATGTGACATGTAATTTTCTTAGAATAAGGTGACATTAGTAATATGCTGATTTATCTTGTTTATATTAATTTTGAGTGCACATATGCCTCAACAGACAGTCTTACTTTGTCACTATGTTACATTATATTAGATAAAGAGGTCTTCCCAAATACATGCACCCTACAGTGGTTAGTTACTATCTGTTACGGTCTCTTACCACACAGTAGAATCCTGTATTTTTTAAAAATGTTTACTTGTTAGCACCACTTAGATTTTGTGTTCATCTGTAATTTAAAAAGCAAGAATTTATTGCAGTGAGTCACCAAAGAAATCATGAAAATAGCTCCCAAAAATAGACTCCTTTTTTTTTTCTGTCTGAAAGGTGTAGGCTCTGGCATAAATATGCGCAAACATTGAAAATCCTAAATGTTGTCTTTCCAGGAGGAATGGCAAATCAAACTGAGTGAGGCAGAGAGATCTTTAACCTTAGCGTGAGTAGATTAGGCATACCTTGTCTTTTATCTCATTTCCTAAGGACTTTGTAGATGTTTCTGAACTTTTCAAGTATTAAAAATAAATTTAAATTTTATGTAAATCCACCATGTGGAATGTGTCTTAGGGAAGCACCTTGCTATGCCTACTATGTAGTATGAGTGGATTGTGGTGACTGAGGGGAGCTGAAGTGCTGAAGTGTCCCAGCATATTCTCTGCCCCGAGCCCCAAGTGTGGTTTACCCGAGAACTCCAAGAACAAATCCATATTTGAGCTGCATGGGCCAGCGAGTGAGCTGATGCTCTCAGGACAGGTGAGTGCAGGTTTTTTCCCAATGACTGTCAAAAAAAAGGAAAAAAAAAAATCTAGCAGGAAAGTTTTTAGCATGGAGATGCATTATTTTATTTGATTAATTATTATTATGAATTTACTTGATTCATGAAGGGTAATAATATTCTTAACAAGTAAGTTGGCAGTCTTCATAATTTTCTGGACATCAGTGAGCTTCAGAGCTATGACAGGGATGGCCCTAACAGCACCATCCTGGACTGCCTGTCAAATCAATCTACTTCTCATGAGACTGTTACTGGCCCCCACTGGATTCTCACCTGTGGGTTGAAAACCTCAGTCCTTCTCAGCAGGAAACTCTTAGTAAATGTGTAATGCTTTCACATCCACAGATGTGTCTGCTGCAAAAGGAGGCAATGGCAGGTCTTAAAATTGCTTTAGAAATGCAATGAATGCAACATCTTAATGATTATCCAGTCTATTTCTTAGCACCAAGTAAAATAAATGGAGCAATTGCATCATTTGGACATTCTCATGTTGTCATTCAGCCAGGGTGTATAAATGGTCGCTGGGAATTATTTGTCACAGTCAGAAAAGCAGGAAATCATTAAAACAAAAGTGAGTCTTCGAGTGAGAAATGCTTTACTGCAGAAGGTGCAGTTGCAAACAAGTAGCAAGTACAGTGTTGTGAGTTTACCTATCATCAGGATACAGTTAGAGAAATTTGGGACAAATCAGTAGGCTTCTCTGGAAGGATTTTATGTAATTTACAGGTGATGGATAAAGATGAGAGTGACCTGGATTGCCTGGATTCCGTTGAGGAAAAAACTAAAGCCAAATGGAAGATGAAATTTCCAGGACTGAGGCTACAGACTCTTTGTCTAGAATTAGACTTCTTCCGTGCAATATTACCAAGACAGATACCACCTCCCAATGTATTCCTGTTTTAAAAGTTGTAGTTAAAAAATGAGAGCAAATACAGAAAATACTTAGAGACTTTACATAACTTTAAACTTTTATTCTGTGGTAGATGAAGTTCAGGACATCTAATTACTTAGAAGAGAGCTTGAGAGGTGTTTTACTAATAGTTCATAAAGACTGGCAGTAAGGCAGGCAAGTACTTGAAAGTGCTTATTTTTGTCTGTGGTAAAATTACATAAGGATTTTATAATAAAGCAGGTATGTCAATGTAGCACTGATTCCTTTAATAAACTTGCTAATACGCTTAAGCCACACTTTAACTAGAGAATGTCATATTTTACTTACCAGTTCAATTTTTTTGTTATTCTGTTTATTAATTTTATCCAAATTCCTCTTCTGGCAATACTGTTCATCTTGTTGCACATCTAGTAAAACAGCGACTTGAGATAGAGTTTTGGGATTTATTTATGTTTTTTTTTTTTTAAATAGGCAGAATGCTGTTTATTTTGCTGTGGTGGTCCACTAATGTGACGTACTCTGGAAATTCTTGTGTGCGTATTTAGGTCACAGCTACTGACAAAGGATTTGGATTTATAAACTGCTAGGGGAAGAAAGTACTCTTTTTCTTCATTATCAGTTTGATAATAATCAATTACAGCACTGCATTTCTTGAAAACATGCCTTTGTAACTGAAACGAATTTGTGCCCTTACTGAATTTAGTTTCTTTTTGGAAGCTGGATAAGCTTTCAGGTGAGCCATGGCTGATTTATTTCACTACTTTGAAGTTGTCCCATTTTTATGTCTTTTCACAATTGTAATACTTACCCGTAAGTCTAAGACTGCTTTTGTTCTGAATTACTAAAATACTGAACTTCTGAAGACTTAGAGGATCAAATTGGTTATGACAAGAAGACATTCAGGGATTAAATAGTGGGGGGAAAAAAAGCTGAAAAAGTGTTCTGGAATTTTTTTCTCTTACACCTTACTCCTCATTAAGCAACCTATAAAAATGACAGAAAGTAGCAAAATCCGACTGAATGCTGTAGAAAAATATAAGAAACTTTGTGAGAAAGTAGTCTCAAACACAGGTTTAAGAGTAAAAATTATGGTTATGTTTTAAAAGTTGAAAGGGTATTAATGGGTAGCAAACTATAGCTGAGATTTCGCCAGAAATACGACTTTTCATAAGAGTGTTCTGTTTCTATTTCTATATACGCTGATTCTATTACTTACATTTTGTAGAAGTTTCACCATTTTGAGACAAAAGTAATCTTTTCATATGGAAGGGCTTAAAACTTGCACAGCTAAGAAAATGTGAAAAAATAGTAATGAAAAGTAATGAATTTTATGATAAAGGTAAACAAAAAATACTAGTCAAAGCAAAATTGAAATTGCATCATTTTTCGTAGTCTGGGGACTCCTAAATTGCTTCCACAGGCCACTGGCAGGCTTTAGGTTTTTTTCTGAGTCATCTAAAACTGCCTGAGACGGCATAGCTGGGAATACATTTTGTATGAAAAATCTTGCATTTCTGAGATGTGTTGACGCCTCATTTGACAGCGAGTTTTTTTGCCTTTGCTGTCTTCCAGAGGCTATTCAATAAATTACATTTCCATGCCTTTTAGGTTAGAACCTGTCTTTACTCAGTATCACTTGGATAAAGTGTCATCTGAGCAGCCACAATCAATATAAGCAAGAAATCCTATTTTCAGATGCCATTTACGCTTGACATACTTCTCTTCAATATAGTCTTGTCTTCCTGTGTAAGACAGTTATGGTTTATTAAAAAAAAAAAAAAAATGTTGCTGTTCTAAGTTCCTATAAGTACTGGAGTGAGCTCACTGCCTCCAGTATTTTGTGTAGAGATGAGTGCCTGCCCCACAGGTACTCTTTCCTGTGCCCTAGTTCTCACTTTTCCCAGCACAGGCTAGTCTTTGCACACCCATAGTTAATTTTTGTGAAACACAAATTTGGTGTTTCAATGTAACTTTGTGTACAATGTTGGCTTCATGTGCTACTACTAGTACAGTTACCTTGGTACCTTGCAAGATGTCCACCCCTGAAGTCTGCCATGTATGCCACCTTTCCATGGAGCTTGTCTGGTTTTTGTGTAACTCTGCCCCAATGATCTGTACAGCCACTCTGCAACTTCTTGCATTGTCTATCACATCCAGCGGTTTTCTTATGTCCAGAAGCATTTTAACATCATGTTTGTTCAGCTTAATCTCAGGCCAAGGCCTGGTCATCTGCCCTCAGCCCTGACAGGATCCAGCTAGCTGACAGGTTAGTTCTCCTGACATCCCTCCACTGCCCACTGGAGCAGCTGCCTGGGCAGTGAATGCCTGGAAGAGCATCAGTCCCCACACGATCGGAAAAACTGAGTCAGGCTGGTCCTACTGCTGCCACTCCTTTGCCACCTCCTTCCAGTGTCGTCTTGGCCTTCCAGTGGCCATTGCGGGCTCATCTGAGGCATCAGGACAGACAGCTGCACCATCATGCTTTGTGTCATATACATCAGCCTGCAAAGAGCCTTTCTTTGCTCGTGTCCCTCTCTCCTAAAGGATTTCATGACAGAAGTTGAGATAGGGGTGCAGTCTGTAAGTAAAAGAAAATGATCTCTTACATTGTTGCTTACTGTCTGTTACCCATCAGCGTGCCAGCATTTGCCAGCTAGAGCACTAATGCCAGTAGTGCTGGTAGTGTATTACCTCTTGTAATTGTCTCTCTCCCATGAGAGAAAACATGGTCAGTCTGCAGGGGAGAAGGGTCTCTTGATCCCAACAGTTTTTTATCATCCCTCAGTAGGCAGTCAGTGTGTCAACACCTTACTTTTAAGGTTTTGGCTTGGGGTATTTTTAGACATTTGGGAAAACAGTTGTCAGGGATGATTTTCAAGGAGAAAGAGTGTGCATTGGTTGGTAGGGGGCCTTTGTCTATATTTCCCTAATCTGGGATTATTGTGGTTTGTATACTTCATAAAGTAGGATATTTATCTTGTTTCCTCTTAACTTTTGTATTCCTTGTTCACTGGAACATAACATCTCTCTTGGAAACCAGCTGCTACAGATTATGACACCAAGCATTAATATGGTTTCAGAAAGCAGCTATAATCTGTGAGAGTATGTGGAAGGCAGTGAGAGTGTTCTTCATTAGGGAACTCCAGAAGTGGATCTTCTCAGTGCTAGAGGGATAGAAAGGAAAAGGGAAAGGGCTGAAGAAAAACACAGAGACTAAAAGAGCTGGCGGACAAGGGATAAACGGAGGCGGGGACAAAGACAAATCATCTCCACTCACTGATAATGGGCCATTAAAAAACTACTGTTACTGCTTTGCAGAAGGGCAGCCTTGACTTTCTAACTGATTACGGGGAATAGTAGGAACATGAGGATTTGGGGATGTGGGAGGACCTGTGAACTACACAAAATTTACTAAACAATACTTACGGGGCGTAATTGGGGGTGACCATTTGAGGGGCCAATCTCCGCCAGTTCTTGTCAGTAAATTTACCTGACCAAGCACTGCGACTGATCTACACAGTCTGTCATCTTTTTGTCTTTTTTTACCTGTGTGTAATCTCACCTCTTTGTCCCCTGCATGCAAGTGCTGTAAGGACTAGGTACCAGCTGCTGGGGGTATGGGGCAAGCAACTGGAGTCAGGCCAGGAGTGTAGGCGCCCCAAGCCTGTGGTGTCAGCAGCAGTGGGTGGGGGTCTCAGCTCCAGGCACAGGGGCAGTAACAGCATGTGCACTGTCTGGGAGGATGGGCAGTGTGTGTCCTACGTGCAGCTGCAGGTGAGACTGGGGTGAGTCATGCCAGTGAGGCTCTTGGCACATCTGGGCTGGGCTGCAGGTCACAGCCTGTGTGCCTGTGCTACTGCTGATGGGGCAGGCAGACGGTCTGATATTCACGTGCTTTGACCCCACGTGTATGTCTCTGGCACGTGCAGTTCACTAGCAAACCTCAATTGGAGTAGCAGTGTGAGGGAGAGAGACTTTTTACAAGGGCATGTAGTGATAGGACGTGGGGTAATAGCTTTAAACTGAGGGTAGGTTAGGATTGGATATTAGGAAGGAATTCCTTACTGTAAGGGTGGTCAGGCACTGGCACAAGTTGCCCAAAGCAGCTGTGGATGCCGCATCCCTGGGAATGTTCAAGGCCGAGTTGGGTGGGGCCCTGAGCAACCTCATCTAGCGGAAGATGTCGCTCCGCTTGGCGGGGGTTGGAACTAGAGGAACTTTAGGGCCCCTTCGAACCATTCTGTGTTTCTATGGTTCTGTGATCTTGGAAGAGGTGTCAGGTGGCTAGAGGGCCATTGCTGGTGTCTGTAAGGTGAGTGTGAGTGTGCGCATCTGCATGCTGGTGACTTGCTGCCAGCCAGCAAGTAGGAGGCCCATGAAAGGGATACAAGAGCTATGGACCCAGGCAGAGGGGTATTAGATGGACAGAAGCATATACTGTGCTGATACTGAGGGATCCATGAGTGCATATACTGTGCTCATACTGAGGGATCCATGAGTGCTCATGTGTTTGTGCATTTTGAGGGGGTGGGAGGTGGCATATTCTCAATACTGAACTTCAGTCCTCATCAGAAAAGAAGGAAGAGGTCTTGGCTGGCTGTACTGAAGTTCATGTGAGTCCTGAGAGTGCTACATGCTGCATAGCTGAGCTTCTCTGCTGGTTGAACCTGTCAGTAAGGTTGCTACATAAGCAACTGCTACGTCTTTGGACCTGGGACAGACACCTCTGGGTCTTTGGACACATCGGGCTTGGCTGCAGCATCAGGGCAGGAGGAATCCCAGGACTGGTCTCAGAGATGCTGGTGGGGGCATCCATTTATAACATGCCTTGGCACAGTTGGAAAGAGGGTTCCGTAATAGATATTCAGTACTAAGGTTTTCTTTGTGAGTCAGGAGTTACTGAGGTATGTGCATGTCAAAGTTGAGAAAACTGCTGGGAAAAATACTACTGTCTCCTTTTTCTATTTTATTGTCTGTTGCTGATCATTAATAGAGACAGAATAAACATGTATTTATTACAGTAATTGACTCACGTGGCTGCTTTTACAAAACCAAGGTTCTGTGGAAGAAAATTTAAGTAAAAAATGCTTAGTTTGCCTTAAGTCTAAGAGAAGTGAAGGACATCATTTATAAATTTGGGGATTTAAGTCTGAACAGAAGGTTCTTGGCCTCATTCTGTATCCTAGGCATTTCAGTGTGGCTTTCATGACTTCACATTCCAAAGTGTAATTCATTCTCCAGTATTATTCATGATTCTGCAATGTCTTGGGAATTCTGCAGTATTGTCATATCAAAATTAAACTTCTGAGATTCTCATGAAAGGATCACTGAAGTTTGTCTGCCTCTGCCCTGAACCCTGTTGCTGCATTTAAATCCTAAGGAGACAGGAAATAGGCAGTTTTATTTGGGATGAAGATCATAGGAATTACCTATTTTTGGTTGTTTTTTTTTAATAAACCAACAGCTTGATTTAATGAATAATACTGGGTTCCAGAGCTTCATTCATAACCCCCAACCTCCTATGTGACAGTAAGCATGTCACTTAACCAATGTGTCCTACTTTCACCATCTGTGAAACACTTTGGAAAGTCATGGAAAACTGAATCATAGGTCTTTTCCATCTCTATTAGGTCATCCAACTGTTCATCTGCCAGTAGAAGATTGTTTCCTACATCCACCATTGTTTTTCCAGTGTGGATTCTGTCCTCTAAGTGATTGGTCTTCCACTAGTACCTTTGGAAGATGATTTTGCAGAATTCTCAGTTTCATTGTCAGGAAGCTCTTCTGACATAAACAAAAAAAGATTTGTTGTTGTTGTTGTTAATTTAACTAAGTTCTGTTACTTTTTTCCCATTACTAAATAATTGTTTACAGTTTTAAGACATATGCAATTCATGCAACACCTTAAAGGTGTAGATAAACTGCAAGTGTCTGTAAAGTATCTTATCTGTGGAAAGAAGAAAAACATAAGGTTTTGAGATGCAAAGTATGAACTTCTATAAGAAGGTCAGTTACTTGGTTCTTCCTGAAATTACACATCTAAGGAAGTGTACAGACTGCTCCAGATTTAGGACAGAAAAAGGATAGAATATGGAACTTAACAGTGGAGTTAAAATGGAGGTGTTGAAATAGGTTTCAAGGATGCTTAAGCAGGGAAAAAAAGAAATTAACGAATACAGTATAGTTGTTTAACATGAAAGCTATCAGAATAACTAAGTTACTTTGTACAGAGTTTTAACTTCTCAAAATGTGTGGAAATTATTTGTGTCCTGAATAAGAATAGTTAAAATGGCCTGCTTTTAAAATGGCCATCTGGATAACAACTGGTATGTAACATGATTTTTTGTTGCACTGCCCTAGGAGGAAAATATATAATATTCAGTTAATTCAGTTGACGAGTTTAATAGAGCATTTTGTAATACAACCTACATAAAGCATGTGTCTTAAAATAGCGAGAAATCTGTCATGGGGCATGTTTTGTAAAATATTCAGCTTTTAACAAAATCCACTTGTCCAGGATTTTCATTCCTCTATTTCAGCTGCTAATGGCAATGCTTAAGTCCAGGAATGCAGACTGCATGTGTAGTCAGTCTCCTTAGAAAAGAGATAATGTTTTTTTCATCTCAGTTTCATTTTCATTGTCTTAAACTTAAATATTCACGTGCATTGATAAGTTCTGATGTAACTTCAGAGTCTAAGATAAGTCAGGTATTTAAGGCTTTCCAAAGTTTATTAATAGTACAACAATATGGGCAGTTGAAATATTTCTGCAAATAAAACTACCTTTCTGCATACCTTGCTGTTGAAAAATCCCTCTTGCCTTTAGCAGTAGTAGATACAGTCAGATTAGGTATAAGGTAGTGTTTTGGAAAGGTCAGTCAGTATAAATGTAGTGTTTACATACACACCAAAAAATACTCCATATAACAAACTGGTTTTCTTCCTTTAAGAGATTAGGGAGGTGCCATGGTTAGAATGTTTATAAGGAAGGTGAACCTTAGAAAGAGTTCATAAAGTCTGATCATAAGAATAAACTTATCTTTCATCTACAGGAATTAAAACCAGATGAAGTTACCAGACTTGCTCTTAGGACAGAAGTTAATTTTGAAAGTGTCTGCAAAAAGGTAAGACTTGATAGTTTTTGTTTTCCTTCCCCTGCTTCTCTGAGTGTGAAAAGGTGCATGTGTGTGTGTAAGTACATGGATTTGACACTATGTATTCTGTTTGTTGTGTTGTTATCTTCATTGTAGATCTTCCTTTTTTGGGGAGGTTTATCCACTGGGACGTATCTACAGAAAAATGAATGGCTGTCTAGCATGAATGGCTTGTCATTAATCTGGGCTAGTCCCTAGTAATTGGAACAGAATACCAGGAAGCATAGTAGTAATTTCTTAGTCTTTATAAATAATTTGTTTTGTGTATAAAGTATATATACATGATTCAATTAGTGTAAATAATCTAAGTAAGCTTTCAACAAGAGTTGGAAAAAGGCCGTCAATACTTTTAAATGCAGAGAGAAGTTTCCACATGTAAACAAAACATGACAAACACTAGTTTGAAATAAAGGTGGAATTCTAACACCCGTGCGGCTTATTCGTTTCAGTGTAATGTTTCTCTTGAAGCCTGCTGATGGTATAATATCAAATATTAACTGTCTAACTAGTGATGTCTGTAAGAGATGAAGAGAAGACATAGAAGTGGGAAGACATTTGTTGAAACAAGCAACTGAGGCTCAGAGCAGTACCATTTCAAAGGACATGCTGCATTATTGATGCCCGAAAGCAATTCTGAATTTAAAAATGTCAATACATGAAATTTTATGGGTTTTTTCACTTTATCCTAAATTCCTATGGGTGGTCCTCTGAGGAAGGCTGAAACCTGAAATGTTTATAGTACACAGGCTAAGTTTTAATGTAGAATTGGGTCATTTACTCCTATAATGGCTTTATTAGTTTGTAATATAACTCTGCTGTTGCATATTACAGTCATGTGTGATGTAGTTCAGTTATTAGCATAGTGTGCAGCAAGTTTTTCAATGTTTCATGTCAGCAAAATCA
This sequence comes from Cnemophilus loriae, assembly GCA_013397755.1. NCBI lineage: Eukaryota > Metazoa > Chordata > Aves > Passeriformes > Corvidae > Cnemophilus > Cnemophilus loriae. Next base: position 773,450 of record VZTF01009746.1, on the reverse strand, counting down.
AGTTAATAGGAAAATATCATAGGAATTTGGTATTTCTGGACCAGTGTTTGGGTAGAAGCATCTTAACTGTTTTTCCTTCTCTTAATGATAGACGAGAGTAAGGAAAAGGTCACAGACGCACTGACATTTAGCTAAAAAGCGTTCTTCTTTTAAATTTATTTGACCAGGATTTTCCGGCGTGAAGATAAGGTAGTCAGAAACTGGTTACTGTGATTTTAGAAATGGTGCAGACATGAAGATTTTGAATGTGTGAGAACACATGGAGAGGGATTTCATTCTTGAAGAGGGATGCTAAATTCAAATGGTGACATTTTGTCACTTAACCATAGGAGATTCTTCTGCCAAGATTTTGAACGCATCAGGCTTATTCTGATTTCATAAAGTGTAGGAGCACCAAAATGAAATAACTGATGCTATTGTTAGAGGAGTTTGTAAGTTTACAGTTGGAATTTTATTTTCTAAGGGGGCAACTTTATTGACAAGAATGCTGAAGGAATATAATTAATCTTACCGGTTTATTTCACCCCATTATTTTTTATATATTCATAGTCATGACTGATGGTGTGCTTCTCATATTTACTTATAGTCTTAGAATAGGCTTTAATTAAGCTTTAATTCTTGAAAACGTATAATGCGGATATCTTCATGGAATTGTTTTGGGGCTTTGATCTGTTGTTGTTTCTGTTACTTTCTGCTGCTGGTCCTGTTTTTCAGGGGAATGGGAGTCTATTAATCTCACACTTTGTAGAGGATGGAATTTATGTTTCAAATCAAGCTGATGGATGGATGCTAATGCTTTTTTAAACCCATAGAGGGTTTTAACCTCACTGCAGTAGAAGAATATATACACTTTATTACAGTACTGTTGACAAGTAGTGGCAGTGCCATCATTACTTCATTGATTGCCTTTGGTTGGCCATAGCATATCCCAGCTAAAGAAGGCATCCCTTCTGTGCTTAAACAGAAGTTAATTTTCCAGTATTTTATTTCTTATTTTCCCACAGTTAGTTATTAAACATACAGTAAAAAGAATTTGATTTTCTATCCCTAGCAATATTCTGTAGTCTCATGAAATACAGACCATACTGTTTACCTTTTCATTAACTTGAGTTTCAAAATATTTGAAGGAAAACATCCTGTGGCTGTTTTCATTTTCAGAATAGGTTTGTTTTCATTGACAAAAGACAGTCTGCTTTTAATTCACTGTGGAATGCTGAATATTAGTTTTGCATAGTGGTCATGTAGTCAAGATACTTTTTTAATTGCTTCTGCTCACTGAGATTTTATGTTCCATTACTGTTTTCCCCAACATTTTTCAGAATAAGTTAAGCATGCTTTACTATTTAAAAAGAGTTTGCACGTATTCAGTCAAGTACAATAAAATTGTGCTAAGTGTTTAGCAAGTGGCAATTTACTGTGAGTTCCTATGATTCAGCTGTCAATGTGGCTGTATGGATAATAAGCAGATCAGATTTATCTAGTTGCAGGGGGAGTTGGCAAGAGTCACCAACCCCACGACACAAGACTTTTTATAAAAGCGTAATAAGAAGCAGCAGGTGAACAGTTCTTCGTGCGTGTCTGCTGAAATATTTTTAATCCATTTGAATATTGCTGCAGCTGGCACCATTGTTACCAACACATGATAAATTCTATTGTAAAAATTGTAATAAATGTTACCATGCAACTTTGACTAGGCTTTATATTGTTGGTTCTATTTACAGCTGTTGAAAAACAGAACCTGTATTTTGTAGGTTTTCTTGAAGTCCTTGTGCACTTTTTGTGCCGAGTTGTGCATTGTCTGCCACAAATATATTTGACAGAAATTAGTAAAATTAGAAAAACATGTCATAGAGCTCGTATTTTAAACTCATATTTGCACCTGTGATGGCATTTTGAACTGTTGTATGCAGCATATATTCCTGAACTGTTATGGGAAGCTTGGTTCATCAGTGTTGTGCTCCAGGACACTGAAGTTATAAATTGGAAGCTAATCCTAGTAATGCTGTTCATTACAAGCAGTAAACTGAACTGAGAACTGACAAAGTCTTAACTGTTACCTTCAATTTGTTGCTAACATAGATTTAAGGTAATTCAGATAGGTGAAGATAGGCAGGATAGGTAAGTTAATATGTATTCATGTTTTTCTAGTATTAGAAAATTATGTTTATAATCTGGACTGTTTCCTCTGGAAGGGAGGACATTGGTCCACCTGCAAACACCTTCATCATAACCACATCTGGTTTTGTTGCTTTTGCTAGCAGATACCGACTAACTTATTGTAGCATCTTATTTAGCTTTTCTTCCAGTAAGTCTTTCGTGTATAGCACATGAGAAAAAAGTCCCTGTGTTTTAAACACGGAATGACAGAATTCCAGCATAATGGAACTCTGCTACAAGCAGCGATATGTCATCTTGCCTTAAGTCAAAATACTTCTTATTTTTTCTAAAGTCTATGTGATTCAAAATTCAGCAACTGTCTGATTTGGGGGAGCAGAGTTGAAACAGAAATTAACTATTGTATTTTACTTTGAGTGAAGAATAGGGTACCAACATACATTATTATCAGAGATTGAATTGAGTACATGCTTCTGACTTGCAGAAATACCAACAAGCATTCACAGATGATAAATACCACCTATATATTTTGCTTCCAGATGCAATCTTCACATAACGTTAGGAGCACAGTATTCCATTCTTTTACACTGATCTTTAATCTGTGGCCCTTGAGAAGAATGCCACCTTTTCCTATTAAGTCTTGTATTTCCACCCGTTGCTCAAATCCTGTTGTGTTTGAATCATGCAGATGCTTGTCTGCAAAGAGGATTCTGCACAGCAAATTTTGAGTATATTATGATCCTCAGAGTTTTTCTGGGGCCATGCCACATCCCTCTGAATCTCAAGATTAGTGAAAAGCTTGCCAAAGTTTCTAAGTGTGTTGAGAATTTTTTTGTAGGCCAGAAATGTAAGTCATTAGTAGCTCTTAGAAGCTTTTTTTTTTCCTCCCCCTAATTTAGGGTCTGGCAAGCTTGTTTTGGATTGTTTCATGTACAGGAACCAACTTTGTCTTGTTTGGAATTTAAAAGGAATTCAAAGACTTTAGAAACAGGATCTCAGGCAGCTCATGCACAGCCATAGGGAGACATGCCAGGATTTGACTGAGAAACTGGGTACACAGTATGAGTTTGATCATTTAAAATCTAAGCTGCCTGATGAGGATAACTTGGCTTAACATGATTTTGGAGGGTTCACATTAGTGCTATGTGGCTTCAGAAATTTTTAGCAGATGCCCAAAGACTGATATATTACACTTAGAAGTTCTGGGGTGAGTGAATTTAATATCTATGGCACTTTACCTGTAGGACTTAAGTGAATTTGGGATGGGGGAACCAACCAAAATACTAACAGTAAAATGGAAGGGTTTTCTGTGATTTATCAAACAAGACTTTGACTGATTAACGTCTGAGAAGAATGTTTCTGTTTTATCTCCCAAACTTCTTCTTGAATTCACTAGATCTCTGGTGTGGGGCTAAGGAAATACTTGGGAAAAAAGGACATGACAAAGAAGAGATAGAAAGGTGTTTCTGCCCAGGACAGACAGGAAGAAGAAGGAGGAAGTTATAGGCTAAATATGTATTAACTTTAACATGTATTTATTATTAATATGTATTTAACTTTCTTTCAGAAGTGTGTTTCAATCACATTATCAGAATAGGATTTCTCAGATTCATGTCCTTTTTAAATTATGCAGGTGATGGCCTGAGATTAGTCTATCAATTCACAGCCTCTCTGTCATCAGTAACCAAAAAAAGAGTAAGAGTGGGGTAGTCACAATGCTGGTTTTGGTTTTGTTCTTCTTTTTAGATCTATATTGAAAATGGCTTTCACACCAACAGTATGTGAAAGGCAGTTTATGAAAGGCTGCTAGCTTTGAGGCTGTGATTAACAGTGAGTAATTAATTGGAGCAACAGGTTTTCCAGCATAACTCGTTACATGCATACAAGACATTATTCTTGCTGAAGGAATACACAAGACATTTTTCTACTAAATACACTGATTTATTAAGGAAATTTTAAACTTAATACTCCTAGTACTTTTGAACTGTGTGGCAGGAAAAGAAAGATGTAGTTTCTGAATCAAGTAGAATTTTTGATTAAACACATCTACATCTATAGGTGAACAGTCATATCTGTATTTCCTAATTTTGAAAAATATAAATGTTTCTCTTTTATCTGACTATCCTAAATGTATGCTTGTGATCTTTCCCTTCATTTATTTTAAAAATGTACTTTCTAGTGGAAAATAGCTAAAAAAACCCCTCTGTATGCACTGTAGATTTAATCTGAGGAAATGTACTAAATCATAAAAAAGGGGCTGTAAAAAGGGTCTTTTGCATTTTAATTGGAGACTTGCTGTTGGCTTCAAAGGCTTTGGATCAGACACAGAATAGTTACTGTCTTCTGTGTGGGGTTTGGAGGATTTTTCTACAACCTCCTCCCTTCTCCTCCCCCCAGCCGTCCTGAAGAATTCTACTCACGACACAAACATACTAATTAGGATAGATGTTATTATTGATGTAAAACTTTTGTATCTGTTGTTAGTGCCTTTAATAGTAGATTCTTATGTGCATGAGTTTTTAACATTGCTTATGGAAATATTTTGTTTGCAGTACATAAACCGTAGGGACAAGACTATTGTACGAATCAATTTCCTTTGTAATACTGATGTGATAGTCCATAAGCTTTGTATAATATGCTTATCATTAATATGTTGCAATTTTGTAGTTTGGTTTTGGCTATGTGGGGGCAAATGCCTGGTATTTTTGAGGAACCCATGAAAAACTTCATTCTCCTTTTTATTTAAATTCTAGTTGTTACACTCTGATGATTTAATAGCCTACCTGGATTTCATGGGAAATCTTTATCTCACTCCCCTCCCCCTTCTGTATAGGTGTTAATAATTGGAAACATTGTTATTTTATTTCTTTTTGCTCCAGAAGGAATGTATTGCTTTACTAGGTACATGGATGTTTCTGTTCTCTAACAATGTGTTTATGTGGAAAATAGTAAAATAATAATGTTCAATTTATTTTCCTACATGTTAAAATGTTACTTTTCCATCTTATTTCCATATGAAACAATAGATATTCATTTGCATATTAGATGCCGGATAGACTTTTCTCTCTGTAATAGGTGCATCTGTCAACATGTTATATTTTTTGGAAATGTGTTGCATTAATTTAATTGAACAATTTCCTGTATCACAGACTAACATAATTGTTTTGATGATGGGTATCAGTGTTACAGAGTTGAATTTGTTTTGTCCTGAGTGTTTTGACTCGGTTTGAATGGAAGTTACACTAAATGTGTGAGGCACTGTATCCTGAGAATTTTTTATGTCAAACACCAAATGTTAAACAGGAATGTTTGTGGTCTTCCTAAGACTACTGATGAAGTGAAGAATTTTGCATTCATTGATGAATATCACATTCAGGTGTAAATACTTCCTCTCTGTGACTGATTGTTCTTTGTTTTCTTTTCCTGAAAGTTCCTCATCTTCCAAATTTGTTCACTTGAACTCCAGATGGTTTAGCATGGCTTTTATATATACCAGGCTATATTTTAGAGCCTAGAATCCATTACTGTGGCTGCAACTGAAATTTTATGTCAGTATAAAACTTAAGTCTGTCGATTTTTGACAAATCTCTCTCCAGTCTTCTCCCCACCTGCTTTGCTATGCAATTGTCCATCTGTCTGCTATCCCAGACAGTATCAATCCCTCCCCAGGCTTCCAAAGGCGGAATACAGGGTTGCACTAGGTTCTATCTATGTCACTCCCACCTTTGGTTAGCCATTCCTTCCCTCCACTACACTCTTCCCTTACTGTCTCTGGAACAATTTGTAGATGTCTTCTCCAGTTGCCCCTTCGAATTCAAACTAGGCTGCTATACACACTCCACTGTAGTGCCTCTGTTTGAGATCAAGGACCAAAGTTAGCATCATCTTCAGCATCAGAATAGCAGTTGCAATGAGCTCAAGTTTAACTACAGCTTTGATTTTGTTCATTCTGGAAAGAGTCTTCTTTTAAGTTCAGTATTGAAATAAACTGCTAGTAAGGTTGGCAGTGTTTCACAGAGATATTGTTTATCTCTGACACAAAAGGGCTGTCTCCTTTCAAATTTTAAATTGCTAGTCCAAGAATCTTTCTAGCACTCATTTGCATTCCTGTGAGTCTGTATTTCTTAATTCTGTTGCTTGGCTGAACTGTTCAAGTTTGTTAAAGTACAGTCTTGTCCCCAGACAAGGCTCAGATTCAGAAGTGGTATGATTGCCTTTGATTTGAATATGCTCATTTCACTTATTTGATGTGCCAGACCAGAATGTGGGCAAGCATATTATAGTTAGTAAAGCTCAGAGGAAGTTGATTCACATTTTTGCGAGTGGTATTTGGCTTGGATCCCCAGGTAATTCAAACACAATGAATATGCTTGTGAGGATATAATGGATGAAAAGCTGGGTGGGAAGAACAGAGCTTTTAGAGTCAGATATGCCTGGGGTAGTGATGTCATGATGCATGGTGCTGCACATGCACATGGCTGTACTTCTTCAGTCCCAGAAAGCTTTATGTCACAGCACTCACAAAAGACAAGCAACTCACAATTTTCATTCCTATTTTAAATGAGTATTTGAGTGATGTGTGATCAGTATCTTACTAGATATGAGCTGTCATGGGAACAATAGAGGAAAATATTAGAAGTAGTCTTGTTTCTGTGCTTTCCTTGAAGAAAATACAGGAAAAGTGGCATAACAAGAAGTTCTCAAGGTATTGTGGTTGATTTGGCAACTTTTTGGTCTGGTTAGGTTTTTGTTGTTTTGTTTGGTTTTTTTTTTTTTAAATAAAGGAAGGCCAAGTTACTGATGTCCACAATTTCCTTCTCCAGAATATTGTCCAGACTTGCATACAATGCCTGTGAGGCAGAATATCAATGCCTGGACGAGTGTATGGTATAAAAATGAAACACTTAGATATTTGTAGTACATTTTGGGCCAGGAAAAGCTGGGCATGAAGGATGACCTGCAGCATAATCAAAATTGCACTGGGCTCTCGGCACTGAAAATTTTAAAAGATGTAAAGGAATACTTAAAAGCATGGGGAAGATTATATGCACGGAGGAACATCATATTAACAATGACATGACACGCCGGGAGCATGTGGGTACTTTTCAGGATTCTTATAGGCCAAGGGCAGAACAGCTTGATCCGATAAGTAATGAAGGTAAATCATACTGGCTACAGTGACAGTTGATTGACACCTCCAGTACTAAGCTGCAGAGAAAGAGGGTAAATTATGAATGCTTCCAATATTAACCCTTGCACTGAAAACAATAATGGCGGGAAACTAGAATTCCTGACAGGCAGCATCATCACAGATAATACAGATACCCTCCTTCCACCAGGTCTTCAAAATACTTAATGCAATTTACCATCTTTACAGGGATAAGGCGGTGTGGTGCACATGCGTCAGAGCGGTATTCTTCTGTGAAGCACTGTAGTTTTACAGCTCAAAGGTATTACCGGAAAAGAAAAGCACTCAGGAGTATTTAGAATGGAAGTTCCAACTGTCACTGAAGTTTGATACCAGTAATGTACTACAGGCCCCAGTGAGAGTGGTAATGGTGAACAGAAAACGTTCAATGAGACTAGAGAAGCTACAAATTTAGGACAGATAATAAGAGTCAGTGTTTTCAATTATTCTTAATTATTTTGGGTACTAAAGACAGAATCTTTGAATTGTATCTTTTATATATCCATAGGTAAAGTTACCAGTTTGTAAGGTTGATCCACATAAAGGGGCAGAGAGATGGATGTGCGCAACCAAATGACAAAGCAAAACGTTTCCTCTGTCTTGTCATCTATCTGTAAATCCTCTGAGAATTGATGCTCATTGAGCAATTTCAACCAAGGTTCCTGTAGCTGGCTTTGAGAACATTAACTTCCAGCAGGAAGGTTTATTTGCATGCGCATGTGGGAGAAATAAAGATCAGTGAACCCTGGAGGGAAAAAATGGCCGTGGTTTATTGCCTCTTGATCTTGTTTCGAGAAGCACAATGGAGTTGGCACTCTGTGATAGTGTGCCAGGTGAATGCACTCCTATCTAGAAGAAAAGTGCAAGGAGACAACATAAGGTAGAATTTGCATGAGTTTAAACATTATTTTGGTTGCTTGCTTAGAGAATTTTAAGTGTTAAGATGTCTTTAATGTTATAATCACAAGTGCAATTACTTATGTTAAAGACTAACAGTCCCTTGTGCATTATTAACTGGAAAAGCTCTTTCTGTGTATTTGCTTTGTAGTGTGACTCAGAATTGAATTGCAAAATCAGAAAAAAAAATCTGACATTCCCAATATTTCTAAAAATGAAAACCAGCTGCTGCTGTCTTATGCTCCTTTTATTTTTACAAATGAAACTCTATCAGTTTTTCATTATATATCATGTAAAAATAAGTATCATTCTGATTTCTTCCCATCTCTCCTATCCAGGTAAGTTTTTTAAGTGCCCAGCTTAGTACTAAGAAATTGATATAAAAATCAAAAAACTAAAGAAAAACAAAAACAAACAAAAAAAAGTTACGGAATTAAGCAGTCTCCTTCAGCTCATGATGAAGCCCATCAGTCTGTTGTTAACACTGGAAAACTAGAAGAAAAGTGCTAGAGCCACCATTGCTTCAACTTTTAAAAACTTAACTGTAGAAGGAGAAAAATTACATGTTCCTGAATTATTGGAATTCTGTTTAAAAGAAATTCTCATTCATTGGGATGCCATTGAATGTATCTGCTAAGACAATCCACATTAAAAGGTTATAGCTTGGTAAAATGACAGTGTAAGTTTACAGCACATTGCACCTCTCTGGCAATATTGGGAGGTAAGACGAAGTATGGGAAACTGGAGGTAACTAGTGATTAGGTGGGAATACAGCAACATTAAATTACAAGTGGTGATGATCTAGTTTTTCTTGGGTTTGGAATTCATATAACTGCCAAATTATTGGAGTGGTTCAGTGGCTGCACATTAGGAAAACTCAGCATGCCAAAGTTAAGTAATAATAATGTAATAGCCTAGAAGATGCCCAAGAGCCTCTAAGCATAAAGGTTCCGTGCGCCATATAGTCAGATACCTGCTATAAAATCTGAACACCAAGGGTTTCCATCTATTTTACATCCATTCTCTGCTGATGTGCTCAAGTAATACCAGGGCTTACATACGTATCTGACGTGTGTTTATCATTAGAGTAGGTCTCGAATGCATTAAGTCAATAGACTTAATGACGGAAAATCTACATTTTGGTGCCAAAGAACTGGCATGTTTATCTCTGATGTTTTAATAGTTTTTCAGTGAACTGAATTTGTATTTCCATTGTCTTTTTCATAAAAGTCTGAAAGACATATATATTAAAAAAAAAATCTGTTTTCAATCATGCACGCAAATTGCAATGTGGTACGCCAAGAAATGCTGCCTTGTTTTTAGTAGCGTATTACAACACGGCCTAACCCTGGTTAGTGTGTGCAGTGCTTGTGAAGTCTTTTAAGTCAACTCCAAATCCTTGGCTCTCTTAGTTCCTTCAACACTACTTTGAACAGAAATATATCTCTCTTGAGAGTTTTGTCTGACGACATTAACCTGACAATACTTTAGTTATGTATAGGTGTGTTCCTTGGTGGTAATCCTTGTAAATGTAAAGGTCTGAGCCTTAGGGTTTGTCCACAGGGATAATTTTTTTTTCCTTTATATTGTAAATTATCTGAAATATTCGTGATTAAATTGGCTCTTGTTTTTGAAACATTAGCTAGTTTTGAAGCATTACATCTGTTTTAAATTTGAAGAACTCAACTACGTCTACTTTCTCTGCTATAAACTTAAGTTCATATGTGCTTATACTTACGGTGCAGTATCAGGCTGCATCTGACAAGTTATAGTTTGAGGTTTGAGAATCTGTTTTAAAGTGAAATATTGTAATGATATCTCAAGATTACATCCCTGATAGTTGGGTACAGAGTTTTGTCAGCATATTGATGTCATAGGGAGAGTTGTGGAGATCTCAGTTCGGAAACTTCTTTGGTTTATCCAAGACAGAATATTTTGAACTTTTTGACCCATTACAATAGTTTTAATAATACAGATGTCATCCCTATATCACACCAATTTAGTTGGTACCATGAGCTCCACTGAATCTTTGGACGAGCCCGTGGTGCACAGCTGAATCATGGGAGTTCAGATGCATTCAGGTTAAAGTGAAATCAGGGAATTGTTTACTGCTCGGTTTACAGCACTGCCTGAGTGTCGTTGGTCTCCTTTGTGTTTCTGCTCTCTTTTCTATAACAAATAAGTATAAATAATCAATTTTAATGTTTTTCTTCTAAAAAATGGTCGTTCCAGATTTTATTTTGACATTAGCTAGCTTAACCCTCTATTCAGGGTTAATGAACAACTGCCTGTTTTAAATTTCCAGACCCTCATTCTAGATGGCCAGTTACAAGAAATGATCTCAGCTTCACCTTTTTGTAAAAGTCAGTTGTGGTTTCAGATCTGATACATAGTTGGTGTAAAACTAATTTGTTTATAACGTTTTCTCCAAATTTCATTATCTTCTCTTAAGACTACGTGAATTTTGTGGCAAAGAACTTTCTCACAGCTACTGCCTGTTATCCGGATGTATTTTGTTTCTATTCCCCCTGAAGTACATATTTTGTTTCAGGGTTTCTATTTAGTCTTGTTTTGCTTTCCAGTTTAATCTCTCAATATGATTGTCTCTTGCCTTTTTTGGGTTAGAATGTTTGTTTGGTTTTCTTACATGGGGTTTGGGTGGGTTTTTTTAGTGCCATCTATGCCGTCCCCCAAAATTGTTTATGCAGTTTGGCAAGATGCATATATTTTATAGCAATACTGTGCCTCAGCTGTTCAAATGTCAAAATATATGAAAGGCATATATTTTATAGAAAGCTATATGTAAAAAAAAAGAAAAAATATGTAGACTTTATACTGCTGTACTTTGTGTTTGATTTTACATTTGTATAAGTCAGAACTGCATGTATTTTATCCTGGTGAATTGTCCTGGATGTACAATTTAAATTATGTAATATTTTTAAATTACTGATATTTATTGATAATTTTTTTAGACTCTAACTCGGGGACCACTCCCTTCACAACTGTTTTCCACTTGGAATTTGTCCACATTTGTCTGTAGCATAAAGTAATGTTCAACATGCCCCTACATTTTCTTACAGGCTAGCAGTGGTTTCAGTGTTGTTATGAATTAGACCATCACAACTGGGGGAGGAATTGTCACAGTGCTCACTTTATGTCCTCTTTCATAACCGTGAGAAGTTGTTTGTTTTTTTCATGTGTGCGTTGTTTGTGTGGGATGCCAAATTGAGATGATTATAGACATGTAGTCTTACTAGCCTTAGGAAAAGTGAAGATGAGTTAGAAGCATTTGAATTTTCTCACAATCTTGCTGTTTCCACTTCCACCTAGAGTTGACCCTGTTCTCCATAAGGAAATAATTAAGGATCCATGTCTACTTCAATTTTGACTTTTTTCTTCTGACTTTTCTTTATTGAAACAATTACAGGAATTGTTTTTTCGCATAAAGAGAAGAAGGAAAGAAGTGTAGAAGATTAAGTACATAATTTGTACTTGGGCAGGTCTTGGGTTTATGCCAGGCTCTGCCGCAGATCACTCTGGTAGTTTGGGATGAAACACTCCGTTTTTCTTTGACCATTTCCGAATCTGAAAAATAAGCATTTACGTAACACTTCTTTGCTTGGCTAAATTGAATGTGACAGGTTAGTGCAAAGAAACTCTGTTGACTCTTTTATACTCATGTTAAGTATGGTTATCTAACATTTGCAGAGTGCTAGGCTTTTTAAAGAGCCTATAAACTTCTTAAAATGGTTGGATAGTAGGTATTTTTTATCGTGGATGTAGTAAAGAATAGCAAATTCTATTTTTGTTTGAATCTATGACCTATTTTGGAACTCGTATTTTAAAAGAAGAGGAGGAATGATAGAAGCATGTTTATACATCAGACTTACTTTCAAAAAAAGACAAACGAAAAGACAAGACAAGACAAACTTATTGTGGAAATGAATGGGAATCTAAGTGAACGGTTCTATTGGGAAAAGGATAGCTTTGGTCCAGACGTTCAAATGAAATTAGAGCAGCATAAGTACCTTGATAGTATTTAGAAGAATCTCAAGCTCTTCCCTGATGCTGGATTCAAGAGTCTGTGGTAAGCAGTGATGAGCTGAGTCAGTGCTGCTGCCAGCAACTCAAGCTCAGCTAGATTTTCCAAACTTCTGCCTTCTACTGTGTGCATTTCTACATATGAGCAGAAAGACTGTCCATGTTGCCATGTACCCCATGTTGCCGTGGGTCTTCTGTTTCGTAATGTCCTTCATAATGTTTTTGTGTTGGGTTTGCCTGGCAAGATTTTGGTAGAGGGGTTGGCTATAGGTGCGGCTTCTGTGAGAAGGGGCCAGAAGCTTCCCCTGTGTCTGATGAAGCCGATGCCATCCAGCTCCAGGATGGACCCACCACTGGCCAAGGCTGAGCCCTTCAGCAATGGTGACAGCACCTCTGGAATAACAGAGGGTTAAAAGGGAATGGAGGGGAATGCACAGGAGCAATTGCAGCCAGGGAAGAGAGGAGTGAGAATATGTGGGAGAAAGAGCTGTGAAGAAGGAGGAGAGGAGGTGCTTCAGGCACTGGAACTGAGGAGAGAGCAGCAGAGACAATGTGTGAACTGACCCACAGCTTCCCCATTCCATATCTCCCTGTGCCACTGGGGTGGAGGAGGTAGAGAAAATGGCAAGTGAAGTCGAACCTGGGAAGAACGGAGGAGTGGAGGAAAGGTGTTTTAAGATTTCATTTTTAGTTCTCATTACCCTAGTCTTATTTGATTTGCAATAGATTGGATTAATACTTCCCCAAGTTGAGTCTGTTTGCCCATTGTGGTAATTGGTTAGTGATCTCTCCCTGTCCTTATCTCAACCCATGAATCTTTCATTGTATTTTCTCTCCCTTGTTCTGCTGAGGAGGGGAGTGATAAAGTAGCTTCACTGGGCACCTGGCAACCAGCCAAGGTCAACCCACCATGGTTTTCAAGATAAATAAAGTAAATATCCAAATACTTTCATGGCTGAATTACCATGATAAAAGAAAACAATGTAAATTAATATAAACTGTGGCAAGCATTGAAAAGAATAATAAACAAGTTTACTTGTGTATCTTGATGTTTTAAGAAATTGTTCAGTTTTAATTTTGTAGTTCTATCACAGAACATTGTCCTGATGAGTTTTTGCAAAGGTTTTAGATCTGTTAAGCCCGTTTTTAGCTTCAAATGGAAATTTTTCATCAGCCTGTTTTAAAAATTATATATCATCCAATTAAAAAAAATTTCTGCTGAAACTTGGATGATTTCCTGAGATCCATAAAGAATTTATTTCTGTAAGGACTTTCCACCTGTCATGCTATTAAGCTTTTATAACTGCTACTTCATAACACCTGTACAACCATTTTGGTGTTATGTTGGAAGTTGTTAAAGCTTGAGTGAAAACAAAGTAGTAGATTATTATAAAAATGACAGGTTTTGGGAGATGATGAGTAAATAATTTGTCATCATTTGTCATCATTAATGTGAGACACAGTCAACAACCAACCCCTTGCTCTCAGGAGCTGAGAGACAGCAATGCTGCCATGAGTGATATCATTAACCATTTGCCTCCCGTACCAAAATCTTCACCATATCTGATGGCCGCAAATTGCGTGCTGTGTGTCTTACAGACATAAAGCAAGAGGAAGAACTAGCTGCATTTCACAGTCAGAAAGTAGCTTCTCTCAAGTCTTGTTCCAAAGTAGTATGAGGTCATGGTATGGACTTGGGTGGCAGCCATGACTTGGCACCTTCAACCACCCTGTGACTTCACATTAATCACATCTGCTGTTATGAAGGACAGCTGTAACTAGTTAGAGTTTTGTAAAGAATGTGTGGATTAGCAGGTTTTCTAGTTGTTTCTTTTTTTTCTTGCTGTTTTTTAATAGAGAGCTCTTCTCCCAAGCTGTTATAAAGGGTATTGCAATGACATCTTGTTTTGGCCCAGAATTGGGTGTTATTTTTTTTATGCTTACTATAGTTAGTATTGTCCCTGCTATTTTTTTTTTCTTTAAATCAGGGTGTTGTTAACATTTGACATTAAAATGCACTACTAGATAGTTTAGAAACTGGTATGACATTCTCCAAGGTTGGTTTCTGTGTCATGGTTTTTGCCGTGTACTGCACACTTCTCAGTGGGGTTTCTTACTGTCTCCATTTGAAAGTCATTGTTTTAAATAAGTGACTAATGACAGATGCAGAACCACCAAGCATTACCAGTTTCATAGCACTCTCACCCAGGCAAAACTCTAGTTGTTGTCCTTATGGTAGTATATGCTTCTAATAACAGTCTTGTACATACAACAGCTCTGTAATGAGGCAATTCCCTTTTGTGCAAACGTCAGTTGAAGAACAGAAGTATGACCTCTTTCCTGTTACTGATTATAACTATTGCAGAGAGGGTACAGACAAAAGTAGTCTTGGAACAGAAGGATTAATCAGAATGAAGCAGTGTTCAAAAGTCTCCATTTCATGTTCTTGAATTAATCACAGGTTTCTGCCCTTTAATTCGTCCTGAAGCTCTACTATCTCAGGCATACTACCAAGGCATACTACTCAGCTACTGCAATCCCATCTGCCTCGAGACCATGAGACACTCAGTTTCTCACTCGCACTATATTACCTGCATTGTATGAAGCACCTTCTACCTACACAGCTTCTGCCAGATGTTTACATCACACTGCTGCTTCTTTATACCCTATAGTGCCAGCTCTCAGAGCCATTCCATACCTCTGACCCCTGTTCCAGCACATCTCAAAACCTGCACTGTGAATCTGCTTTTATCTTCACAAGCTGATAATGTCCATTCTCTTCAAAGTCATTGCCACTATTTGCCAAGTTCATCTCTTCTCTCTTACGTGGGGCTTACATGTGTGGTTGATAATAGATGTTTTGAATATTATTTAGAGAAATAATACATTATTTACAAAGATAGAATGTTAGAGGAGACTGCCTTCAGGTGATTTAACCCCAGCCAACACCAAGTGCAGGCAGCTGCACACTCACTCCTGCACCAGCAGGATCAGGGGGAGAACTGGAAGGATAAAAGCTAGAAAACTCATGGGCTGAGATAAAGACAGTTCAACAGAGAAAGCAAAAGCTGTGCACAATAGCAAAGCAAAACAAGGAATGAATTCAGTGCTTCTGCAGAGCAGGCAGGTGTTCAGCCATCTCCAGGAGAGCAGGGCCCCATCAGATGTGACAGTGACTTGGGAAGACAAACTCCATCCCTCCAAATGTCCCCCCCTTCCTCCTTCTTTCCCCCAGCTTTATGTACTGACCATGATGTCACATGGTCTGGAATATCCCTTTGGTCAGTTGGGGTCACCTGTCCCAGCTGTGTCTTCTCCCAACCTCCCAGGCATGCCCAACTCCCTCACCAGCGTGGAAGTACAAAGGCAGAAAAGGCCTTGGCTCTGTATAAGCCCTGCTCAGCAATAACAAAAACGTCTTTGTGTTATCGCCTGTGTTGTTTGTGTATCGCCTGTGTTGAGCACAAATCCAAAACATGGCCTCATACCAGCCACGATGAGGAAAATTTGCTCTACCCCAGCCTCAAACAGCACAGTAACTTAAAACTTCTCACTGCAAAGTGTAGCTATGCACTGCTCTGTTGCGTTGTTCACTTTGCAGTGCCTCAGTTGCACACTGGAGGAGGAAGAACATTCCTGTAGAAAGTACTAGCACATTCTTGCATAAAAAAAATAAGTAGTGCAAAATAATACAAGAAGTAGCAAGAGCATGTAAGAATAAAGGTGTACAATTCTAGTATCTAGTTAAACATTCAAGGGAGAGAAGGTGGGGAGGAAGTGTTCTTGCTTGTAAAGACCGTTTACATTCCTTTGTTAAGTTTTTTTTTTCTGTATTGTCTATATTTCTATAATGTTTTATATTCTGGAAAATACTTGAGGAAAAATAAATTGAGCATGGGCTGTGCCAAGAAAACCCCAAACCAAAGCAAAACCAAAAAGCCCATCCACAGAAAAATGAGAAATTTTAGAGAATGTGAGTGTCATATTGTATGTTCGTTAGCTGCTGGCTATTAGTGTGAGTAGTGTTTGTGAAGTATTTTGCTGTAAGGAAAAAAATGTGGTTATTCCATATGGATTGGCCTATATATGCTTAAAGCCTTTCTATAAATATTTGAATTAAAGGACACCAGATGTTGCACAGAAGCTGCTGCTGCTGCTTTCTGAACTTCATGGTATATTCTTTCAAAACCCACAGGAAGTAGCTGAGGGAAAAAGTGTATTAATTAAGTTCAGAAATAGATTTTCCAGCTATAGGAAAATCTGCAAAGAAAATAGCATATGATCTTCAGAAATGTGAGCTTTCTGTCCCAAGAATCTGGTGGCAGCATGCAGCACTGTCACATGAGGATCAATATTCAGATTTCAAGTTCTCGGAGCCAAGCTAGCCTGGAAATAAGCCAGTCTGTGGCCCTTGGAAATGGACCCATCTTCTGACCTGTCCCCTCTGGCCAGTGTTCATAGTTCTATAGACAGTCTTCAGAGAAAACATTTTTCCAGTTTTTCTTGACCTGAAGAAATAATGTAGTAGCGGAGACTTGAGGGGAAAGTACTAGAATTCCCAGATGCTGTACACTTCAAACATGAAATATGGCTGACCTTAGAGTATATTTTATAAGTATATTTTATAGTTTTATAGAACTATGGCAGAAGAACTACAAAATGGGATTTGCTTTGCACTGGTTGAGGAAGAAGATCTGTGGTTGGCAAACCAATTACATGTTTCTGCATTTAGAAGTACTGACGCTGGTGTATTTGTAGTGCCTTCTTTGCTCTGTTTCCTTCAGACTAAAGCACTGAGAGTGACTCTCCTGCACTAGCAGTTGGTGGGAAGTGTCCCACCTATCCTTATGCAATGCATACATAACTGTTTATAGTTGCATGGTTCTGCTGGAAGAAGATGCACGTGCAAACAAGTAACATACACCACTGAGCAGTCTTATGCGGATCACGTCAGCTACTTTAAATGTGAATTGCTGATGTATTGGGTAGCATGTGTGTCGTGGTGGTTTGACCCCAGCCAGCAGCTAAGCACCCAGCAGCTGCTCACTCACCCAGCCCCTCTGGGACAGAAAGAGCATCCCAAGAGCGGAAGTCAGAAAAACTTCTGTCTTGAGATAAAGACAGTTCAAGGAGGGAATCAAAGCTGTATGTGCAAGGAAGGGAGAACAGGGAATTTATTCACCACTTCCCAATGGCAGGTAGATGTTTAGCCACATCTCGGAGAGCAGGGCTTCACTTCACATAGTGGTTACTTGGGAAGATAAATGTCATAACCATAAACACCCCCCATACCTTTTCCTTACCTCAACCTTTTATTGCTAAGCATGGCGTGAAAAGGACTTGATGTCCTTTTGGTCCATGTGGATCAGCTGTGCCAAGGGTGTTCCTTGCCTGTGGCAGGGGCAGAGCAAGAAATAGAGAAGGCCTTGATGCTGTGCAAGCACTGCTCTGCGGTAACTAAAACACTGGTGTGTTACCAACTCTAAAATGTTTTAGTCACAAATGCAAAACACAGCACCATCTTGTCTGCTGTGAAGCATGTTAACTCCATCCCAGGATAGAGCCAGTACTTCTCCTTGTTATCTACCAGGTAACGCCTGTGGCTTGGGCTCCATCTGCTGTGGTGATTGCTTAGGACAGGAGAGGCAGCATACTCTGTTGAGGTGATGGCGCCAAAATCAGCTCAGGTTGGGTCACAACGGTACTTGTCTGGTTCTTTAGGAATATCATCACTTGTTGGTTCTGGTGGCTTCTGCTGTGATACTTCCTGTAGCACAAAGCTGAAATCACAGAACAATTTGAACATGTATCCATTGCACTACCACTAGGAGGAAGAGAGAAGGGTATGTCTTTTGTATAGAGTATATGTCTTCACTCTCTCCCAGAGAATTCCACTTCAGGCTTTAAGAAATCTTCCTGCTAAAGTTATGTTTTATAAATCTGTTAGACATACTTTTCCTCCTTTCAAAAAAGAAGATAAGAAAGAAAGAAGGAAACAAACAAACAAACAATCACACAGAGAAAAACAAAACAGAAGACAGAACTGTCTTTGGAAAAGTCTTATATACTTTTCATTTTGTTTTTCAAGCAGAGTGATGACAAGAATCTGAAAATGAGATCTTTTACAATGTGCCGTACCCATGGTTTCCAATATATAAAAGAGGAAGTCAGAATAGAAGCAGTTCCTTCTTTTCTCTTTTTTTTTTTTTTTTTTTTTTTTTTTTTTTTATGAAAAAAAATGTTTTTTTTTTTTTTTGTCAAGTTGAAGCAAGAAGATCGTATTACTTCTTTGAATCAGTTTGCAGAGTTCCACTATTCTACCACATCAAATTCAAGGTTATTTGTCTTTACGGTCAAGTTAGCCCTTGCCTTTCGTACATTTTATGTGTATTCCTTCTATATCTGCTATGTCATTTTGCCAACTTTTATTCGATCAATACTTGTAATTCTTGCAAGCTGTTGCATTCCTTCAAGCAGAATGTCTTCTACCAGTATGTTGTTCTTTATTCACTGAGTTAAAGAATTTTCTTTGCTCTTGTATGAAATAATAAATGTAAAATCAGTGAATGATGTGTCTGGTATGTTTTAAAGAAAACATAAATCATGTTATCCCTGTTCAGTACCTCAGAAATATCACATGTTTTACATCTGCTACGTTTCTGTCAATGTTTAAGCAGCCAGATTTTTCTGCATTTAGAATGACGGCAATACATGAAAAATAAAATACTGGTAGTGTCATAAGCTTCCCTCTTGTTCAGTTCACGGTGAGAATCACATTCATATGCATTGTAGCATAGCTGACACAGACCTGTGTAAGTTGACTGTTCTGTTGACTTCATGCCTTTGAATTTTTCTTGTGCAGCCAGATTGTACTGCAACTGAGCGAGCCATGGCAAGACTTGCAACACACCCCACCTTGAAGCCCAGATTTGTTGAACTTAAAGGTATGAAACATTTTATTGAATTGTTCATTACATCTGTAGCTTACTGGTGTGTTACGCTGTTCGTGTATATTTCTGACGTGAACAAAAGTAAAACACCCACAAAAGCTAAAAGCTTCTGTAGTTAGCCTAACTAGCTGCAGTGAACCAAGCCACAAACTTGAAACCATTTATATGGCTTGAAATGGGCTTATATGTGACAGTATGCAATATGACCTTTATTTAATATAGGCTGTTGAACAAACAGAGCTTCTAATGGGAATTCTAAAAATCAAATAGATGTAATGGAGTATTTCTAAATTAAATAGGAACAGAAACAGATAATTACAACTGGGTTTTCAAAGGCACCTAAAAGGTTTTACAAATTACTTTCTTAATCTTCCCTGAAAACTGTCCTCAGAATCCTTAAGGTATCTTTCCTGGTTATTTAGGCTTTCTCTTGTTCTCTTGAAACTGTAATTTTTGACCTAAAATTCATGTTAAAAAGGGTCAAGTCCTAGTAGTAATGTCACAAAGTTACTTTGTTAATAACAGAGCATATCAAATACCCATTTAATTATCTATGAACAATTTAATATTAGTTTGCAATTTTGCACACAAAGTAGTGCACCAAGTGAACATGATCATCAGCTGCAGATTATTTTTTGAAAGAGAAGTTCACAGTTCAACCCAAATTTCATAGGATATTTAATTGATAATATTTTCAAGGTTTTTCCTTCACTTTTGTTGATACTGTATTCTAAGGTATTTCTTGCCCCCTGTGTTCGGTAAATAATTGATAAGGACATTCAAAATATGCTCAATACAACACATATAAGTTGCAAAAATGTTTATATTTATTATATAAAAATAACTTACATAAATTCATGTGTACCTGCAACAAAATATTTTTCTGCCCCTTGTACAGCTGCTGTTAAAGCTTTTAAGGATGCAAGAAAGAACCCAGACAAAGCCACCCCTATGAAAAAGGATAAGTCAGAAGAACAGCCTAAATCAGCACAACATTCCAATAGCAACTTGGATGACCAAGCTTCTAAGCAGCCTCAAAAACAGCAAGGATGTGAACACAAAACAAAACCGGGCATGAAAATAGAAACTGACAAGGTGGTTGAAGAGCTCTGTGAGGGTGAATCTGAGCAGAAAACTGTGGAAAGGGAGAGAGCATGTGTTCCAGAAGAACCTTCATTTCAGGCAGTAGAAATGCAAGCAGTTACTCAAAACAAAACAGGAAAGAAACTTGACTATCAAAAAAGAAAAGAAAATATGAGTATGAACAAATTAAATGCAATAAAAGAAATAATTGATGATAGTGACCAAGAGCATCCCAATGAAAAGGAATACTTTGATGATAGTACTGAAGAGAGGTTTTATAATGAGTCATCAGATTCTGATAGTGACAGCAATGATGATTTCTTCATTGGCAAAGTAAAAAAAAAGAAAAAAGTAGCAGCAGTTAATAATTTTTCTTCAACGAAAGAAAAGGATAGTGTTCAGAAAAACGTAGTGAAGACTGGAAAGAGCACAGTGCCTGGGACAGCACAAGATTTGATCATGGAAGAGAGAAAGCCACTTGCAAAAGCAAGCAAGCTGGAGTCAGTGTTCTGCAGTTCTTTGTCTACCACCAATCAGAAATCTCAGAACAGAAGGTACACCTTTTCCCCATGTTACGTTCTCCATTCCCTCCCTCCTTTGCAGTAATGGAAATGGTTGTGATTTCTAGTAGTCCTTGCTAAACAAAAAGAATTTCAGCCCATTAAACCTTAGAACATTTTCACAGAAACTGCTCACTAGTTTTCTTAAACTTCCTTGACAATACATGTTTTTTATATTCACAGTAGCACTGATGTATGCATAGGATTCCTAACTAGATCTACACCCAAACTCAATCACTTCTGAATACTTCTCTTCCTACTTCTTCATTAACATGGGTGGAGCAATATTGAAGAAGCTTGCATGTTATGTTTGAAAAGTTATTGCATGAGTGTTTTGGTAATGATGGTGTTTGTAATCTTACAAGTTTCTTGAAAGATCTTAATTTCTCTTTTTGTTTTTAGAAATACTAAAGACCAGCCTCTCAAAAATGAAAGAATAGGTATGTATTACTTAACTTGGTAAAATTAGGAGAGAAAAAACATTTTGAAATATTGTTGCCTCTGCAGGCTATTCAAGATGGGCTGTACTTTGTTTTTCAAGTTTGTGGCACATATTTTAACATTTGTTGTTAAAATGGTCAAACTGTTCAGCTTTCATTTTAATCTGTGGATATTGTCTGCTATTTTCTATTTTTTCATATTAGAAATACTTAACATAAGATTTACACCGGAAAGTGTTTTTCTGTCTGTCAAGCAGTTCATGTTACTTGTGCACAGGTAAAGGTACCAGATTGTTAATGTAATAGTACTTTATTTCATAAGTAATTTCTTCAATAGCTCCTGAATATGGAATATTTTATTCCATAGATACTCTGTGGTACTATTTTGGAGTTCTTTGGATTGAAGGTTTAATTCCAGTCATATTGAGTTATATTGTGTAACACTTGTTGATTTACTGTGAAGAAAAAGGTTTAGACCATGCTGAATATTTGTCTACACAAATTTTGAATGTAGTTAGTATTAATAAATCTTAACTATCTGCAGTCTACTGAGTGGCAATTTACTGAGCTGCAAGATGAAGAAGTCTGGCTGTGAATATTCAGATGACTGTGTTCCCCATGGCTCATTATGAAATTTTTTAAAATATCTGCAATCCCGAGGTAGTTTGCATACTTTTATGAAGGTTCATGACATAGTTAATGTTTTGTTTTGTACTTGCACAGGTTTTCTTAAAAATGAAACAAAGCTCAAGAAGAAACCATTTACAAAAGCTTCAGAGGGTATTAAAAGCAACGGTAAGACAGCATGTTTGGGGCAGCCTCTTCATCCTTCATGGGAAGCAAGCAGGAGACGCAGAGAGCAAATGTCTCAAATTACAGCATTCCAGGGGAAGAAGATTAAATTTGATGACTAGGCTATGTAAATGGAGGTTCAAAAAAAATTTTTTGCAACTGCTGTTTGAACATCTTTGTTATACTGTCCATATGGTTTGCAACCTACAAAATTGCAACTGCTATTATTTACCATCTTAGAATAATCAAGATTGCTTCATTCATTCTGTGTGCTGTCTGTTGATTAATGTAACAGCAATATGGTGTTGGTTCGTAAGTCCCATTATGTAGTGCCACCATTCACGAAATACACCCTAATGTGAATTAAGCGTTTTTAGGAACATAATTTGAGCCCTGTAGAAGTGGTACAGATTCTTTGAAGGGGGGTTTGGAAGGGGGTTTTTTGTATGTAAAAAATGTACTTTGTGTGAGAATTTGATTGTCAAAAGAAAGGTTCTGTATTGTCAAATACATCTCAACTGAGACAAAGTAAAAGATTCTTAAACTTGCAGAGACTTCATGAATTCATCAGTGTTTCAGGTAGCTGGAAAAGCCAGTCAGTTGTACGCATAATATGAAAATTTCTGGAGAGAATAAAATATTGTGCTTTTGAATTGTGATCTCTGTCCTCTGATTATACTGCCAATTTGAAGAACTGAAAGGGTGTCTTTAATACTTTGTTCTGGTAGATACATCTGGATTCTTCAACATGTGTGTCTTGCACTTTCTGAAAGAAATGTGAAAACCTGAAAAAATTTTGTACACTAAGAAACATTTGACTTTTAAGTGCCAGTCTAACATAGGGAGTTCATTTGATTGGGATATGACAAAAAAATTTCATTAAATATTTCTTGAGGTGCTTTTCCTACTACCTAATTGAAAGAAATTCTGAACATGTAATTCATCTTTAATAGTGTTGTTTATTTAAATATAGTTACCTTTTGCAATCAAATTAATTCATAAACTTGGTAAATGACTGCACTGTATTATTCATGTAGCATTTTGAGATGCCTAAGGAAAGCTGTGCATCAGACTAAAGGTCCATCTAGCCTAGTATGTGTAGTCAAAAAGGGATGCGCTAAGGATAGAGGGAGCACACAGTGAAACATCATGCAACATGGATCTCTTCAAGTTTTACAGCTCAATGACATCTTGTGATATTGTAGCTTATGGTGTTTAATAATCCTGTATTGATTCCCTTTCTTCAGATTTGTCTGCTCTTAAATCCATGCAAACTTGTAGAGTATGTCATCCCTTAAGATGTAGATGGCCTTCCTACATGTTGCAGCCTTAAAAAACCCATCTTTTTCTGTGTCTCAGCCAAAGCCTGCAGCCTCCTGGGCTGCATTAGAAAATGTTGCCAGCAGTATGAGGGAGGTGATCCTTGCCCTGGGCAAAGCACAGATAAGGCTGTATCTGAAGTGCTGGACCCAGTTCTGGGCTCCCCAGCACACAGGTGCCCAGAAAAATTGTGGAATCTCCATCGTTGGAGACATTTAGAATTTGACTGAGTCATTCCTGAGTAGCTGTTTCAAGGTGGCCCTGCTTGGTCAGTAGGTTTGAACTAAATTGTATCTAGAGGTCTCTTCCTATCACATCTATCCTATTGCTGACCACAGGGGAGTTACTATAAATGTCTAAAATATGTAGTCATTGTGTAATACCTCAGTGTATTCTGCTTGGGATGGCATTAGAGTCAAATGGCAGGAACAACTTTAATTTTTTTAACACAGTGTTACTTTGCTGCTGGTATGGTCACTTCTGTCTCCTTATCCTGCACAGAGGGAAGGGGCAATACCTTCCCATTGTCCCATCTTGTGTTAAGTTCTTGAAGACTAAACCTTCAAGTTGGTCCGTTCTGGCATGGTTTATCTATAATATCTAGGCATGGTTTGTCCCACTTGGTTAGGCTTTCTTTTCTACATACTGAACAAATGTCAGTATATGTAATACTATCTTTAATAGCATTGCCTCCCAGAGGAGTGAGAAATTCAAACAACCTTCCATTTCAAAGTGGGTTTTGTTGCTGTTATTTTCACTGTACCATATGGAACAGTATTTAAGGCCGAAAGCTTCAAAATAAAGCACAGAAAGATGTTTACTTTGGTTTTGTAGGATTATATTTCACAGAAAAAGCCATGCATTTACCTGCTTTCTCCAAACTTCAAGATTTCCAGATGCAAATGTTAATCCTTAAAGCTTTAAATAAGTAAATAAATCCTAAATGAATGCCACACCAAACAAAGGTTTGATATGTGATTTCTCTGGTTCCAATATAAGGCAAGAGAAATTTCTTTTGGTAGATGTCATCAGCTATAACAGTTCTTCATGGATAGCTTACTTTTCTTTTAGCAGATGAGTACCCTATTTAAGGACCAAAACTTAAAGATTGCAAATAGTTCAAAAAAAATTCAAGACTCTAAGGAACCAATGTTCTAAAGTGCTTTCTTGCACGTGCTTAAAAGATCTAGGAGCATTGGTTTATCTTGGCATTTGAGCAAGTTTCTTACTGCATTATTACAGCTGTAATTTGTGGCCACAGAATTCTCCCTGAAGGAAGCCTGACTTATCAAAACATCTCTTTTTTTCTTTTTTTCTTCAAAAATACTTCTGAGCTCTTACTTTAAAGAAAAGAAAAAAGATGACATACACTGAACATGAATGAGAGAAGAGAGATTAGGATACTGGCATTACTTCATATTTTAATGGATTACTACTACTTTCTGCTGGTGCTTAGTGACTCACCTGGATCACAGCCTTAATACTTTATACAAACGAGTAGTGATGGTGGAGGCTGGATAATACCTTTTACGTGTAACTGGGCAATTTATTTGTGAAGTGATAAACCCAGTGAACTTGCCTGGAGGTTGTTGATAAAGTTCAGCAAGTTTTCATTATAACAACATAACATGTTCAGCATATATGTGATTTTAACTTAACTCATATCTGTAGCACTGTTTAGACAGAGACTTCTCTTAAAGTACTACCAATGTATTTTTATAGTGACATGGAAAGTTACTTCTTTTTGAGATGATTAGATTTTAAAATGTTGAGAATCATGCTTTTCAGTTCGGTTCCATACTATAGAAGAAATGTCTTTAGCCAGGTGCATGCTGTCAGATACTACTAGGCTGCTTCAGGTGCACAATTTTTTCATTTCAGACTTACCAACAAAACAATCTCAGATTTTTCAGTGTCTTTTAAGACAGTCATCACTAGATTAAATGTGATTTTTTTTTTTTTTTAATAGCAAACAGGCATATTGTTGATGGAACCATTTTGTAGACTTCCAAACAGGCATAAATATTTCTTTAATCATAAGTTTTTATGGAAAGATTAGATCAGGAAAAATGGAGCTTGAATGAAAATTCAGTTACAGCAATACTTTCTAAGGCAAAAGCGTTGAGCTGCTTTGTGAATGTAGACTGGTGGTAGATCATTTTGTGATACTAGACAGGTGATCTAATGTAAAAATGCGATAGCGGAATGGGAGTAGAAGGTACTTGGGAAATGAGAGATGCTTTATGTTCAATAGATTTGAATATACTTCCTGCAATTATCATGTGCAATTTTTACTGCATTTTTGTATTTGCACAGATTCTGATCCACTCCAAGTTCTGTGCTCTGGGAATAGCACTAGGAGAAATTCTCAGTTTGAAGCTCTTCGCTCTAATACGTAGTAGGATAGGAAATATTTTTTAAATAGAGAAACATTACACAAAGTGGGTTATATCTGAAATAATTCTACATTTATTTTATGAATTTTTAAAGACATTACATTAGTTTTGTTTCCATTTATGTGAAACCAAGAGTGCCATTAAGTTGATATGTAAGTGTTTGACAACTTCTTACTAGAACAAGTCTCCAGGCTTTTTAACCATGCTCCTCTGTACTAGTCCTTCAGTGAAGGGACAAGAGATCCTTCACAACTCAGACTGTTTCATCAGTTTAGCATACAGATTGAAGAGGCAGCAGGACACTGGCTTGTACTCAGAGAATGTAAATAACAGGATAAAATATGTTTGGAGTAACTGCATGTTTAATCTCTTAGTCAGTTTTGTAGAGTACATAGACTTCCGACCATGTACTGCTCAAATGTTCTTTCCGTGAAGGCATAGTTTTTGGAGCAGAAATTCTGAAAGTGCTTTTTAAGTTCCTGTTTTTACTGAGACAGATATGGTAAGGAAATTGTGTGTCCAGATGAATCATATGCCTCGTCGTCCTAAGCCTTTACATGTTAATCCTTTGTGTAGTATGAGGGGTAATTTATCATGCCTTGAAATTTTTTCTTTCTTGTTTCTACCTTCTTGTGACGTTTTTTCTCAAACCACGTCAGCATGACAGATTTTTCTTCATTTTCATATAGACGTAACAACCTTAACTGAAGCCTTCTCACTGAGAGATGGCTCTGGCCTGTGCAGTAAGTGTAATACTTCAACAAGTAGAACGCTTGAAACATTTTATTCAAGTCATTTTCACATAAAGTTGCAACCATAATACGGGCATGTAACACAAGAATATGAAAGTGCAATGAAGAATACAAAGCTAGTGCCTGAATATTATAAATTAGAGCTCTTCAGATAAAGATGCAAAGTTACTGAAATTAAGACTCTTCGAAGAAAAGTGAAGGAAATAATGAAAAATCTTCAAGGAAGTTGCAAAAACAAGTGGCATTTCACTGTATCTGTAGCATTTAGTTGCATAATAAAAACCTCCCAATTACATACTCTTTGGTTTTAATTCAAGTTAAAATCTTTCAGCACCTTTTAGGAATTGGAGAAAATGAAAATGCCTTTTTGGCATAAACATGAGACACAGGATAAACCACCTTTCAGTGTCTCATTTATGAAAACCACCCTGCTGGTTTTGAATGAGCACACTGCAAACAATGCATGAATGACAATAGGAAGGTACATTTGATATGTGCACTCATTCTGGAGCAGAGAAAAAACTAGTAGACTTTTACTAACACAAAAATGTCATCTACACAATATTTTGGTTCCATTGGTGACCAGTCTGTCATTTTTGTTACACTTTTGTCTAGAAATACGCAAATATCAAATGTATTTCAGGATTAAAAAAAATATTTAACAAACCCTTCCTCTAAAGAGCCTCACATACATTATGTTCCTTATGTGCAATTCTTATGTAGAGATTTGAAATGTGGGAGGTTATTGTTTCACACACATTTTTACAGTGTGGCTTTTCAGAAGAAATTTGAGACTACAAGACAGCAAATTTATAGTAGAAATCTCACAAAATTTAAATCTAGTTTTGCTCCCACTGAGACCAATGTCAATATGCCTTTCAAAGATAATGGGAATAAGCCCAGTGTCTGGTAAAATGGAATCCACATATAATTTGCTGTAAAAATAAAAGCTTTTACAAAAACAGTTTTTAAAAATGTTTTTGAACAAAAATGCACGTAATCCCAAAAACATATTCCAGTATGCAAAAAGTAAGGTGTCAAATCTGCAGAGCCAAGATACTGAAAGTACTGGTTGGCGCTCCCTTATTTAGATCTACTTCTACACATGCTATATAATTAACTCTTCTACTTCTACCACGTTGTGATTTACTATAGTTAAGACAGGGTTAAAGTCATATTCCTTCATTTTTTTTAATCCTAAAATCCCTTGTTTTTCTGTTAATGTCTTAGGCAATTTTTGTGCTATTGTACATCAGTGTCACGTTGCTTAACACACATTTCAAAACAAATACAATATTTTGCTACGGAAAAAAAAGCTACATTTTTGTAGCTGCAATATCCCCAATATTCAAAGTTACAGCGATCAACACCTTTCCAAATGAGGCCATTCCCACTTGTTCCACCTACACAGATGCTCAAGGCTCCTTGCTGACTTCAGTGGAGTTCTGCAAGTAGTTTGGGCGCAGACACGTGAGCAGGTGAGTGTGTAATGAGTGAGGGGTACCCCCCTTCCTGCGGCTGCTCCGTCTCCAGTTAGTGCTCTCATATCCCACATTCAGCATCAGGCACAATGAGGTACGAGCACACCACCTCTTCCCAGGAAGCAGCCCGTGCCCACAGCCTAGCTTCCATTCAGTAGCTTTCGTGTCCATTGCCCAAGCTGCTCTCAGGACTTTGACCCCAGTTTTGACCTTAGTCTACAGAAAGGTGAATGCGCTTGCATCCCTTAACACCTCTTAAACTTAAAAACTCTTTGGGCTGCGATTTCAGAAGCCTAGACTTTAAACAGGCCCTCATTTTTGCAGACATATGTAACAAATGGTTTTCTCATAAATCGAGGTTCCAAATTTTGCTTCTGTTCATTGCCTGTACTGGTTATGGATTGCTAAAATGGATCTCGCAGCAAACAGAAAAGGACCTGCAGGTGTAAATTATATTATTCTGCACCCTCTCTCACTGGTGGGTAGTAATCACCAGGTTGCTGGTTCTCAGGTACTTTTTAAGTTCTATTTGTGCAAATTTGTTACCAAGTTATTATTAAGGTGGAAATAAACTTAAATGTACTAAAGAACAGCTGATCCTTGAAGGATATTATGGTAATTCATCAAACTCCCAAATTAAATCCATAGGGTTCTAATGCATAAAATATTTCCAAATACTGCCTGAAGTATTCTCAATAGTGATAATAAAACCTCTCCATACTCCTCAGATTTTTCAACTATATTGAATAGCACAGTTTTTTTGGATTTTTGTTTTTTTAATTTATTGAGCTTCCAATATTTCATTAGGTGTTTTGAACTGCTAATCAAATTTAATGAATACCAATCAATATTTCTAGGTCCCATTGTTCCAAAAGTAGATTTTTTATTCTACATAATTGGAAATCTTCTGAAAAAAACCTGCCAGATCCCCTTGTGATATGTCATTTCACAGTTTAAAACAAAAATCACAGCTACTGTAGCTTACAGCAGGGTGCACTGCAAAAGCAAAATAATTTGGGGATGGGAGGAGGAGTAGTATACCCAGCACCAGTTAAGCAGTTCAGCAAAAACGTTAATTTGCTCTGGAAGTTTTTCCCCTTAACGATGTTGCATTTGGTTCCTGAATAGCCTAAAGTAGGATGTTAAATACACTAACTTTTGCTTTTCCAAAATATAGTATATTTTCAACTTCGTTATTTTGAATACTGAGATATACATTTTAAAGTAAACTACAGTACTTAAGGGGGAAGCAGGTAGTAGGTTTTCTTCACACTAAAAATACTTTATAAGGGATTCTGACCTACTTCTGTTCGTGGTGCCACCTGAGTTAATTGCCTGTATTATTTTGATGGTTAACACGTTCAAGTTGGGTGTTTTTCACAGATGACCACATCAGGGACTCTTCATCATCTCCAAGAGCCCATTTCTTGACAGGTATTTTTTATCCACATTAAGTTTGCAGAAGTTTTTTAAAAGCCCCACCTTGAAAAATTTCTTGAACATATAGAGGTGGGTAAGCTTTTTAATTAATTTTCACAGATGAAAGGTGTATTTTAAAACCCCATCTGTTTTTCACTTAAGAAAATGGAAAAACTTCTAATGTATTAAAAATGTAAACATAACTTTTCTTGCAGGGGTATAACTGATATATATAATATATATGTATTTCTCTGCTATATGTTAATATTCCTTGAAAACTGAACATACTTCTCTCTTTCATATCAATGTGTCCTAGCAAGAATTTTTAATGGTACTGTATCATTACTCTTAATCTGTTTTTCATTATGGTATTTTCTGAGATAGCTGACATTAGTACTTTCTCTTGCATTTAATTTAATTCGTTTTGTGTACACTTTTTTCTACCTTTTAAAATATGTTCAACTCATTCACCAGTAATATTCCCACTGAAGTCTACGATCATGTAAACTCCAAATCTGATGGAGCTAAGAAATGGTCCCATGTTTTTATGAATGAGTTAGATTATCAAAATTTAAAATATCTCTGCATGAAGCACCAGTTTCACACATTTCAATAGCAATACAAGTAATGCCAATTTAAATTCTTAAAATCCAGTTAAGTTTTGCTTGAGAAGCAGCTGAAGTGCTTCAAAGTCACATAAGGTGTGTGGGTGTATCTGCGTATGTTCTGTAGTTTTGTTTCTATAGTGTTTGCATCCTAGTGAAGTTTGTATAATGATACTTCAGTTCAAAACATTTGGCACCATCTCATCCATTTCTTGCATCTTTCTCAGTATCTGTTGAAAGAAGAGAAATAATTTTATGCAGGTGAGCAAGCACGCACAGAAAGAGGACCTGCTAAATACCCGCTTGTCAGCTTGGACGCACAGGTCAGCGAGCAATAACAGACATTTTGTTTCCTAGCCCTGCAAGACAATGTGTACGTGAGACAGAGAGATATAAAATATGGTGTACATGTATACATATATATGGCGTGTGAGCCTGGAGAAGAGGGGGCTAAGGGGAGATCTCACCACTCTCTACAACTCCCCGAGAGGAGCCCATGGTGAGATGTGGGCTGGTCTCTTCTCCCACATAACCAGTGAGACAGGACGAGAGGAAATGGCCTCAAGTTGTGTCAGTGTGGTTTAGATGGGCTATCAGGGGAAACTTTTTCACATAAAGGGTTGTAAAGCCTTAGAGCAGAATACCCAGGGAAGTGGTGGGGTCACTATCCCTGGAGGTGTTCCGAAGCTGTATGAATATTGCACTTGAGAACATGGTTTAATGGTGAGCATGATGGTGATCTGAGGTTAATGGATATACTTCATGATCTAAAAGGNAGGACGAGAGGAAATGGCCTCAAGTTGTGTCAGTGTGGTTTAGATGGGCTATCAGGGGAAACTTTTTCACATAAAGGGTTGTAAAGCCTTAGAGCAGAATACCCAGGGAAGTGGTGGGGTCACTATCCCTGGAGGTGTTCCGAAGCTGTATGAATATTGCACTTGAGAACATGGTTTAATGGTGAGCATGATGGTGATCTGAGGTTAATGGATATACTTCATGATCTAAAAGGTCCTTCCAACCTTAACTATTCTGTTATTCTGTGTATTCAGTAACATTTTCAGAGCTCAGAAGTTAAAAGCGTGAAACATAAGTTTGCCTCATTTAACTACTGATTTCTTAATGCAAAGTGAGAAATTAGTATTTTAAAGGCTAATTAAGCAAGTCACATTAATTCAGTGTATTTGTTTGACTGACAGAAGACTACACTCGTCATCTGTTTTACTTTTCATTTACTGCTCTGGAATTTATTTCATATGAACCTCTATACAATGTTAATACTCACTCCTTACACAATCCAAATGAAGTATCTTGATAAATATTTTGTATGAGCAACTAACACAGTGTTCTGAGAACTGCTTACCTCTGTGTTACAGAAGACTGCTTTCTCTGTGTGTGTTTCACAGATACTAAGGTACAGTAGATCTACCATGAGGACATTTATGAAATGAATTTGCCTTTTTGGAGGAAAAAATGTAAAATGGGCATAATTTTGGCATTATTTAAACTTTTAAAGAAGTAAACTGTAAATGGAGTGTGTGTGAAAGAACTGTTTCAGGGAGGGTGGCTGCTATGTAAGCAGCAGGAGCAGCAAAGTAACATACACTTGTGGGATTTTGCAGATTGTCTTAAAGAAAGCTGCAGCTGCTCAGTTGTGTGTGGATGCTATGAAAGGGTACTGAATGATCCTAGACAGGTCCTACTGCAAGTAACAAAGAAGGTGTGTGACCCAGATGTCATTGTCTAGCAGACCAGACAGGATCAGCAGTTTTGAAAGTGTTACGTATTCCAACAGCACAACTGCAAGAGCAGAATTCCCACAAATTTTAAAATTCCCAAAACCCACAAAACAAAATACTAACAGTGGGGCACAGTGACAAAAAAAAAGCCAGCAGTGGGGAGGCACTTACGGTGAAATTGTACAGCCAGAGGCGTAGGCGTGGTGGCCCGTGTAGCGGATGTCGCAGCGGACTATGTTGTTGGAGTAATCGGATTCAGGCACCAGGTAGCTGGGGTTTACACTCACCTGCAGGGGAGAGAGCACAGTGCTGTCTACTGTCACGTTTCAGTTGGTAACTTACAAGCGAAAGGATGTATGCAAATGATTTGCTTCTTTAAATAGCAAAAAAAATACCGCAAAAAAAACCCAAACCTCCCCATTTCCAATACACTTACCTTCAGAATGTAATTTCCAGGTTTTACATCAGTAATATCAATCCACTGGCAATCTATGTCAGCATTGTAAGTGTCGTAGCAGCCAGGGCTCAGACCCTTAAGAATGAAGATAAGATGGATGTAAAAAAAACCCTAATCTTTAGAAACAGTAACATTCTAGACATTAGGGACACTCAGACTGAAGTTCACTTAACCATCACAGTTCACTTAGAAAATTAACTTAGAAAATGAGTCTTATTTTTAGTTGGCATTTTATTTGTGTGTCTAAACTAGAACACCTAAGTCTAATGTACCACTTTTATAGACTGCACTTTATTACTACTGGATAAGAAACACCTATAATATTGACAGTTGTTTGTCTGTGAGATATCTGTATTTTCTTATAATCACTTGTTACAGTACTCCTTTTATGTAAAAACTGTTGATGTTATTATTTCCTGTTTTTTACATAAGATCAAAATACAATAAAAATTGACCAAAAACTGAAGGGTAAGTATCTGTAAATGTCAAGTGAATAGCTTCTGAGGTCACGAGTACAGACAGACTTGATCACCGTGTTGGAACCTCTCTCTACCCTTAGGAATGCTGCAACTTTTTGCTATGGATGTACTCTGCCCAAGTGCCATTTTTGAATAGTAGGGTCAAGGGTCATTTTCACATTGAGCTTTGCATGGAAATGGTGTCTCTTCAGGCAAATAGTGACACAAGAATCTGAGGGAACTGAAAATGTAGCCTTTATTCCAGATGCATCTTTCTGAAAAATTCTTTGTTATTTGGAACATTAGTAAGAATCCCCACATATGAATGTGTCAGTGGTTCAAATCTAGTGGCTTTAGCTGTGGCCAATACAGATTGCTCTAGGCAGAGCTGATCTGTTCTGGCAACACACAGAGTGCAGAAAACCTAAATCCTGCAGGAATTCCCTCTTAACCTAGCTGGTGATCAGCTCAGACTCTTGCATGTTTGTGCCAAGTCTGAGGCTGGAGGAAGGTTTTACAGTCCAATTACAAACCCCTGAAATATGGGCTTCCAGTGGAAATGCTGACACAGCCGTGATTCTAGGGACACAAATACTCCAGCTGCAAAATATGTATGTTGCTTAGTTAGATGTCATAGTCTACAGAAGTAGAAAAGATATTTATAAAACCTCTTCAAAGCCTTTATGTATTGCAGATCATTCATTATAGTTAAAATTCAAATGTGGACACGTCAGCCAGTGAAACATAGCTGTCATTTCTCTGTGACAGAATAACTACCTTCTAGATTAAAAGCTGCAGAGTAAGGAATACAAGTTAATGTGTACATATGGCAACACTGAGTTAAACCACAGATCCATCAAAGCTCAGTGTCATGTCTCTGACAATGGTCAGCAGCAGATGCTTAACAAGAAAAGCACATAAGGAATGGGATGTGTAATGTCAGGCAAATTCCTTCCAGCAGGCATTTAACTGTATTTAAGGCATGGGGTACCATCAGATTTTTGTGTTTAATAACCTCTGTTACTTTGTCTAAATTTTTCTTGAGCCCATGGAGATTTTTGATCTCTGTGACATCCAATGGCAAGGAATTTAATACTTCATTCATGTGTCCAAAGAGCACTCGTCTCTGTTTTAAAGCTGTTGCCTGACAGGTCTTAAGTTCTTATACTGTCAGAAACATCAATTGTCATTAAATATCAGCAAGTGTCAGTAAATATCAACAATTTCCTCTATCAATTCACGACCACTCAAGTTTTGGTCTTATTTCTGGTTTTCCGAATGGAATAGCCTGTGAAATCTCTTCACCATACTACACTGCTGATCATCCTTGTTCTGCTGGGGTTGGCTGGTTTGGATTTGTTAAGCTTTTCTTTAGCAGTTCTGAGAGATGGTGATGCAATATTCAAGGTAGGAGTGTTCCATGGATGTGTCTATCATAATGGTATGTTCCATTTTCCATGTTCCCCTAAGAAGCCCTGGCAACTGGCTTTACATTTGTACGAGGCCCATCATAATGTCCACACAGCTGCCATTCTCTTTAACAGCCTCCTGTTGTATAGGCACAGAACAATGCTCTGACTTTTCTATGCCAGCCTGCCAGCCAGCAGCTGCAGGTTTTAATGGAATCCAGCACCCTACAGCTTCAGACTCCGCAAGGGAGAAAATACCAGCTGTGAACTCTGGCACCAGCCAGGGATGTCAGTTTGGGGGGGATGAACATTGGGAACAGCTTCTTTACTAAGGGGCTGTCTTTAGTGCCCCTGAGCAAGCCTGACCAGTGTTACTGCCACAAAAACCTGTGCCGTTTTATTATAGTTCAGTGACCAGTGGTGCTACACTAGTGAGTGTCACTGCCCTTTAGTAAGAAACCCATGGTTAACAGCACATGGGTGAATGATCAGTCTCCAGGATACTATCCTGGTCTCGATAATGGGGAATCCAGAAGGCAGGTAGGGCACCAGCTAATTTAGGGCATCAGATGATTGGCAGTGAAGTTATCCAAATACAAATTAGGGAGGGGAAAGACACTTGGTTGTCTCCAAGCCAGCTCCTACCTGCGTGTGTGCTGTACATGCATACCGCCTGTAATATCCGTAATCACAGGAAGTATCTTCAAGGCAGAAACTTGCTTTGTGTCCTTCAGCAACTTTTCTGTGTGAGCTCGCATCCAACAAGTCATAGTGGCTGAATTCATCCATGCTGTGATAGTGTCTGTTAAACCATAGATACATTATTAGAGATGGATCAGATCTTACCAATAACATTTTAACATATTCCTGTTTGATCAACTTCCTGTTAAATCTGGCCAAATTTTATTTACTACCCAAAACCTGTGTGTCAGTGTACTTTCCTACTACTGCCCCCTCAATTAATTTCATTACTCTAATTTTCAAGTACACATGTCACCGTCTATAAATAAATAACAGGTTTTAATTTGTTATGGGAAAGATTCCATAGCAGCACTGTTTTTCCAAAATTTCCTGTTTCACCTCTTTTCCAATAACAATAGCAAGTATTAAGTAGTTCATATTTGAATTGAACATCTTGTAAGTGCCTTTAGCCAGAGTTTTGCTAGGAATGCTTACCTTGCATACTATAAATTCCATGGAAGTTTGCTACTTGCTAGCAAAACCCCAACAATTTGGTTTCATATTTCCATGTGAAATGGAAATTCACATTGGTGAAGACAAAATCTGCATAAAGAAATCAGCTTCTGTGTACTGGCAATGCAGATTTCATTCAATGTCAACTATTTTTTCAGTCTATACTTAATGCTGTCTCTATTTCAGAAGTGTGTATGTTTTTGATTTGTGCAAAGCGATGCATTTTTCTTGCTTTCACACAAAGTGAGGTCTAGCTCTTACCATGGAGTTTAACACTTCATATTCTTGTAATTTCACTTTTTCCAAATGTGTGGGAAACTAAACTTGTCTTTCCTACCTGCACCATGTCTTCGCAGCATTTTGCTGCTGTTACTTTTGAATGCTTTCAGCTCAAGAGGTATATGAAAGAGGTCTCATTATACAAAATTCAAATGTATTGGTAAAACAAAGCAGCATAGGAGCTTCACAAGCAGGCACATCCAGAACACTAAAACTGGTCCACAGATGATGATGACTAACACTGAGGTCTGATGGCTAGCCAAAGTAATTGGCAGTTAGAGTTCATTTCCAAATGAGTTTGCTTCACTGTTATGGAAATGATCACGAGAGATGCATTTTTTTGTAGGCAATGTATTTTCTGTCCAAGAACTGAATCAACATCAGAGACGCTTTGCATCTGGACACTGATAGCTGGGCTGTTGTGGCAGAGTAAGAAACTGTCTACAAATGGAAGATTTCAACTGCTCTCTACTCATTTCATCCATTTATCAACTTTGTAACCATGAGGGTTAGGGGATTTTTGTTATTGGTGAAGATTTTTTTCAGGGATGGAGGTTAACTAAAGCATTTCAGGAGACTTTTTTGTCAGGTTTGATTTAGTTTTAGCTTTTTAATGCTTGCAAGATTTATAAACTGATAATATGAGTGTTTTTTGAAAGAATTTGTTCTAATGATACTGATTTTTCATTCAGTGCCTAAAGCCTCTGAACCTAGAGAGAAATATTCCATTGGCTCAGAGGCCTTCAGATCAAGCCCACATTGCATACCTTTTCTTAAAAATAATATTATCATTTATGTACCTGTAGCAGCAGAGTTGTATTTTAAGTAAGGTGGGAGTAAGTATCCTGAGTAATTAGTTCTAGTATTTTACAACTGCTCCTGCTGAGAAGAAGCAAAAATTGGAATGAACCTGCAAACTCTTGCATATAAGTTTTCAGAAAAGGTACAGGTTTGCAGTGTTACCTGCTTCCAAAATGTTGAAAATGTTCTACTACATTTCCCTTGCTGTGTTTCCAGCAATTATNATAGGATCAGCCAACTCCTTTTCCATATTGATCAGACCATTCCTTGTGAAGAACTAACTCATGAAATTCAGCTCAAGAAGTACGGGTCAGTGTTTAAAATTATATATTATTATAGGGAACATGTTAGTAAATGTACATTTTAGGGTTTCTA
>VZTF01009746.1:640797-733167 GCA_013397755.1 Cnemophilus loriae | reverse complement strand
CGCCCCGAGCCGCGCCGAGCCGTGCCGAGCCTGCGGCGGGCGGGCGCGCTCAGACACACGTAGGCTGCCAGAGTATGCCGTGGGGCAGCGCCAAAGTATGCAAAGGAAAAATGCTATTAGCTCATCAGCGCTGGAGAGACTAGAAACGGGGTAGCGGGGGGGGGGGAGGGGCCGCTGGGGGGGGAGGAAACATGTTTCTGGAAAATGTGCTGGCCGGCACATCTCCCGAGCTGGAGCAGCTGCTGGTGACCTTCGTCTCAGCGCTGAGTAACAGTCGGATCCCCTTAATGACCTCTTAATTAGGAGAAAACCTCCATCAAATAAACTCTTGAGTATTGACTTTTGGGTTTTGTGCATATGAGTCACACGAGAAATATATTGGCGATGCTCCTCCTGGAGTAAGTTTTCATTGAAAAGTGAAATTTCACATGGGAGAGGCTTAGCCCCGTCATCAGAACAAATAAACCTAGTTCGGGTAGTGTCTCCCCGAATCCGTGCTGGGGAAGAGGAGCAGGCTGCGGCCCGAAAGCCTCTCCCTTCCTTCCTGCTTTTACAAGAGTTCATCAAGGCTGTGTTTTGATAAGTACAATCACCCAGTAGGGCAAATGAATTAAGGTCCATGGATTTCAGCCAAAATTTCTTTTGGGTGTATTTTTGCAAGGGCTGTTTGCTTATGAATCCTTGCAAAGGAATTGACGAGAATGCACAAAGGTTCTCCTTCACCAAAAGTTTGGTGGTGAGGATATTTAAGTGAATCCTGTCAATGATGATCAGCTCTGGCTGGAGATTTTCACCTTACTCAGGTGGATTCAAGGCACCCCCGGACCGCTGCCAGCCTCGTCAGGTCAGGTTAACAGTCCACATGTTACTGGCCAGGTGGACATTTGCCACTGGATTTTGATGTTCTTGGTACAGTTCTCCCATCATTTGTTGTGCTGTAGTTTATTCGAATTGCATATTACTTTAAATGGTGCACACTTAATAACTGAAAACCAGCAAAATGTGGTCTTGCACTGTGGCTGTGATGGATGGTGACTGCTGATTTACATTGCTATAGAATTATTAGTTGTAGTGTTCATCTTTGAAGTACTTTCACCACCCTGAAACCAGTGGTGCCACCCTGCGTGTCAAAGGTGCCCCCATGGACAGGTGGGTCGTTGGCTCTGACCGGTGCTGGCACTGGCTGCTCGCCATGCCAGGCTTGCCGGCTCTGCTCTAACCCTAAAAATGGTCAGTCTGGAGAACCCTAAGGAGCACGGGGCACATGTGCTCCAAAGACAGCAAAGTCGTCTTACTTGAGAACAGACCCAATAGCAAAGTGGGTGCCTGTTGCCATTGCTAGCCAGCACCAGGCTGGTGGGGAGCATCTGCTGGACTGGGCCCCCAACCAGAACGGTAACTGGTGTCTTTCCACAAGCGGGCTGTGTGTGCTGGTTTGGGCAGTCTGCTGCAGAGGTGGTTGGGTTCGGGTTCTCTTATTCATCGTATTTGCAGACTGCTCATTCCCTGTGATCCTTCTCATTGTGGCTTTGAAAATATTATTCTCCATTTAAGGGTTTGCCTGGAACAATCAGTGACTAAGGCTGAGTAAAATGGAAAGGTTGAAGATAGGGAAAATGCAACACCGAAGGAATGAGGTTTCTGTCTTTTTAATCTTCCTCTGAATCTTACTAATGTTACAAAACGCAGGTTGTTGCCCAATATGTGATATTAGACAATGTTTCCACACAGTGGGATTCCAGCCATTTTTTCTTATGCCTGATTAAGTTACTATTTTTCATGAAACTGGAGAAAGCATATTTGAGGCTGGTGTTCTCACCCATCTATCAGCCATTCACACTGTTTGCCATTTTTTCCATAGCAGAAGTTTCATTTGTTAATTAATTTAAGGTTCATAATGCCTGAAAATCACTATTAGCATCCCTAGAGAGTCATGTCCTTCACTTAGCATTAGGTGCCTGTGTCCATTTAACTACTTTCCTCTCCTCACAGGTCACCTAATTACACCAGGTTTTTATATCATGGGTCTGAATAGACCATAAGAAAGCTCTGTGACCTGAAGTGTGGAGGTGAAAATTTCTGCAATACTTTAAAAAGACTCATAAGCAAGTCGGGTACTGTGATTGCTTTAAAACTGCCCTAAAAGCTGTCAAGCACTCTGGTATTAAACTTTCCTCTGAAGTTGATACAGCTTCTTTGTAAAGTCCAGTTCTGATACTGATCACAGTTAATTTAGTTACTGAAGCATTTGCCTACCCCTTTCTTTTTTTGTCAGGAATGACTGGTATGCCTGGGTACTTGTTGCACTGGGGATTTTGATTTCTGCCACCTAAAGAAATAAATACAGTCTATATCAACTGAGAAATAAAATCTTTCTTCACTAAAAAATGAGACTAATTAAAACAGGTGTCAGTAAGTAATTGCAGTAATGTCTCAAAACCTGATACCAGGTGGTAACTTATATTTAAATTTAAATTTAATTGTAAGGTTGTAGCAAGTAGCAAGTAAGGTTGTAGCTGTTACAAATAGAAAAATGTCTTCAATGGCATGAGTAGCATTTGGAGTTACCCTAATGTGTACACTACTGCTAAACTGCTAATTCACTTGTGAATCTTGAAAATGGAAAAATATTAACCTGTTCACCACAAAAATCAACAAAAATATCCCAAACAGATCCAAAGCTATTTGAATTTGGCATGTCTTAATATATGTCCTAAGACAGACATTTTAATGTTCTTTAATCTTACTATTTGACATGTGTATGAAAAAAGCACGGTAGCATAGATAAGGGGAAGCAAATTTAAATGTCAGTTTACGTCAATCACATTATTTGTTACTTTTAATATTATTTTTAAAATATCAGCTCTGTAGTTATGTGTGGGATATTTCGTGTTCTTGCTTAGTCATAAACTGCTATGTTTAGCTAGGGTCACACACATGAAAAAAGAAATATAAATAATTTTATAAAATCCTAACAGAAAACTAGACAAACTTAATATGTGTTAAGTAATTTATAAACTGATATTTTTTTCATTTGGGATTGAAGGGTTGTTTGTTGAGGAGTCACTACAAGAAAAATCTTGAAAAGTAGTGGTTGATTTCAGCTTTTTCTACCTGGGCAATATTCAGTGTACTCATCTGATTTATGCTTGAATGGACAAAGAACTTACTCTGATTCTTCTGTTCGCATAAACACTGAGTTGCAACTAGATTATTCAAGTTTATCTTATTTTGTAGATCTTACTGATAATACTTTTTATAACTTGACATTTTTTGCATCCAAATATTAAAAATTGTGTAATTTTGTTGCAGACCAGAACACTGTGGATTTTTCTGAAGCATAGAAGGTCCAGGTATCTTTATTTAGGAAATCACTTATAAGTCCATTGGATTAAAAGGTTCCTAACTATAATGAATTCCCCTTAATAATTAGAGTTAAAATGTAAAGGTATTCCTTACAGTATGTGACCTTTACTAGAAACTAAGAACACCGAGTACTTTCATGTTCAGGTCTGTAATGAGTTGTTTTTTTTTTAACAAACCAACTTAATTAGAGACAAGAGTCATAGACTTTTCCTGACATCAGTAGTCTTTGGCGTGGATAGTTATTATTTTTACAAAAGTTAGTCTTCTAGTTAAATTTAGCTACCCCTTGTATGTCTGATTTTGAAGTCTCTAATCAGGCAGCTTTCCACTACCGTAAGTAAAATGCAAAAGTAAACTTTCAGACTTTTTTTCCTGCTCTGAATTTAAAAAGGAACAAATAGATTTTTGTTGATTTAATGAACTTGTCAATTTGTTGAAAAAGGAAAATGATTAGAAATTTATTAGCAGGTAACAGCCTCAATTCAAAATTAACAGTCAAAATGCCACCTGTCCTTTCTCTAACATTTTGGGTTCATCTATCTGCATTACAATACTAGTTTGTGGTTGCTTTGTTTTATACACCATGGGTAGAACTGCTGAATTGCACATACCTGCACCAGATGAAGTAAATTAATCGCACTTGTCCAGCTCTTCAGGATCTGACAACTTTATCAGGAAAAGCAGCTACAGGACCTGAGACAGCTGTTGCTCTTTTCTTGCGTGGTGAGGGCTGAAGACAAAGCCTTCTGATATCAGTGGATTTTTTTGTCAAATCAGAGGTTTACAATGAGGTTTTAATAGCAGTATTTTTTAAGCCTAGAGTATTGATGTGTTGCTAAAGCTGAACATGAGTGGTTTCACAGGATGCAGTTACATGGTTTCTTTCTTGAATGTAGATTTTAAAAGAGCATAGTGACTATTAAACAAAAAGCCTTTCACTTCTTGAATTTATAGTATGTTTCATCTCTGTATATTTTTTTCTAACTTTCCTGTTTGTTTTCTGTCTTCCAAGATTTCTATGAAAGCGAGATTTCTAAAAATGTGAGATAAATAGATAAATATGCAGTTACTGCAAATTCAGTCAGAGATTTGAAAATTCCACCAAAGCTTTTTCTTTTCTTATGCATCAGCATCTGTAATGAAAGGTTCCCTACCTATTGTCTATGTAGTATTCATTGCAGTGGTATGCAAGTCCTAGTAATATAGCCAGGTATGTTTTGATTTCAGCAAGTTGTCTGACGACACATACAAAGGAACAGAAATCCAAGACGCTCAAAGCAAAGAGCCTGTTATCTGTGAAGTAACACCTGTGATAGGTACTAGAGTTAGCTTCATTTAGCAAGGTCAATAAAATTGAGACTGGATTAGTACAGTGCATGTGTAAACAGTGCTTTATTGCTTAGGGAGTTCAGTCCTTTATTGTCTTCATAAGCTGAGCATGTGCTAAAGAACACACCTAATTTTATTGAAACTTGTGACTACTGAGGCGAGGTTACTGTGAAAAACACAAACTGGCTGAACAGTTCTATACACAGGCACATCTTTGTTGTGGCAGTGCTCCAAAACGAGTCTGCCCTCCTGCATATTTTGCACAAAAGCAAGAAAACCCATCTAGTCCAAGCTGAGGAAGGCTTGAGAGAACAAATAATTTTGAATTGAGACTTTCACCAGGTTGAGATTATGAACATTATGTATGAAGGGGGAAAAATGGATGGCTTTCCAAATCTGTCATTTTCCTTCCATCTTCAGCAGGGGATGAGTCCCTGTAAATCATTCACAAGGAGGAACACTGCCCAACATAATGTAAGAGCAGAACACTTCAGCAGAAGTCTTGGAACATGATTTTACTATGCATCTCATAAAAAGCTCTCCTAAATACCTGGATGTGATGGGTTTTTTTTAATAGCATCTTTGTCTTCATAACCATCCCTGAATTTGCATGGCCATCACAGAGACAGGTAATTTTATTTGTGGAACGTCAATGTCTCATGGAAAAATGCCAGAGAAAACCCATGTTTCAAATCCCAAGGTGAATTTTCATAACTGACATTAGAAAAAATTTGGTGTTATACTGACAAGGCTCAATTAAAACAGTGATCAGTATTGCCCTTCATAATGTGAATGTGAATGCATAAAAAGTGGGACACTGATGATGGTAAATAAAGAACTCGCAGAGGAACTCCTGTATCCCTATGTCCAGGATTTTAATTCTCTGGTTTGTTTTCACTGGGGAATATGAACACAGTAAAAAACAAGCAATCCCCCTGCACCTTTGCATTAGAGAGA
Organism: Cnemophilus loriae; assembly: GCA_013397755.1. Taxonomy (NCBI): domain Eukaryota; kingdom Metazoa; phylum Chordata; class Aves; order Passeriformes; family Corvidae; genus Cnemophilus; species Cnemophilus loriae. Next base: position 727,515 of record VZTF01009746.1, on the reverse strand, counting down.
ATGTTTAAAGGCATCAAGGACATTAGAAATAGAGTTTGCAGTTTGCATTCAAAAAGAAATGAGAGTAGAATAGAAACAGCTGAATGGTCCAACGTCTCCACAGTGAGATCTGCTTCTAGCAGGACACAGAAACCTGACAAAGGTCTTCTGATAAGAGAGACAGGTTCCAATTCGTGAGTTATATTAGCCAAGCTCCTACAGAAAAACAGTGTTGTTTAGGCATCTATCCCTCCTGGATATCTGCAGCAGTGCTTTGCTGTATCTGATGTCAAAATGGAAATACCTGATCAGGGAGCAGGATGTTTCTAAAATAAATATCTCACAACTCAGTCTTGGTTCCTAGTGTGGTATTGGCAAGCAAGTGTTTGATATTATTAGCACCTGTTGGTTCTATTTTGCTTACCGGACAGCTATGTTGTTCAGACAGTTTTGTAACCCTGGAAAAGGTTTTCTGTGTGGATTACATAAACATATCTAGTGCATCCTCCTGGATGATCTGTCAAGGCATGTGGATGACAGGGAGTTAATTAGAGGCAGCCAACATGGCTTCACCAAGGGCAAAATCCAAAGAGTTGCTGTCAACTGCTCAGTGTCCAAATGGTGATCGGTAACAAGAGGTGTCCCTCAAGGGTCCATGTTTAGACCAGTAGTGCTCAATATCTTTATTAATGGCACAGACAGTGGGATTGAATATGTCCTGAGAAAGTTTTCTGAGTGGTGCAGTTTTCTTTGCTGGAGACAAGTGGTACAACAGGCACTTCCAGCCTAGAAAGCGAACTGGATCCTGGGCAATTCTGCTCCTCCGCTCTGTTGTCCTGAGATCCCACCTGGAGTACTGTGTCCAGTTCTGGACTCCTCAGCACAAGAAAGACATGGACCTATTGGAGCAGGTCCAGAGGAGGGACGCAAAAATGATCAGAAGGCTGGAGAACTTGCTTATGAAGACAGGCTGAGAGAGCTGGGGTTGTTCAGCCTAGAGAACAGAAGGCTCCAGGGAGACCATGTAGCAGCCTTTTAGTCTATAGAGGTGGCTTGTAATGAAGATAGAGGGAGACTTTTTACTGAAGCCTCTAGTGACAGAACAAGGAGGAACATTTTCAGACTGAAAGGAGGTAGATTTAGGTTAGATACAAGGAAGAAAATTTTTTACAGTGCTGGTGGTGAGACATGGAAAGAGGTTGCCCAGAGAAGCTGTAGATGCCCTATCACTGGAAGCATTCAAGGCCAGATTGGACAGGCTTGGAGCAACCTGCTCCACTGAAGACGTCCCTGCCATATCAGGGCAGGGAACTAGATGATCTTTGAAGGTCCCCTCCAATCCAAACCATTCTACGCATCTGTGAAAATAGACATATTTCCAACCCTGAAACAAACCGGTGTACGTTCACCAGTAGAGATATGCCAGTTTGCCTGGACTGGTGAGCATTTCTTGGCTTCTGAGCATTTCTTTGTCTAGGCATAACTAATTAAGGAAGATTGAAATAAGTAGTATCTAATTGAATAAGTCTTGGGAAAAACTGACTTTATTTATTTACCTTCCTTATAAGATGAAGAGAACACTAAACCTATTGAGAAATTGTTTGTTGTTCAGATTCTCATCTTATCAAGTACAGGATCTTGGTTCTGTTATCCTTCCTCCTCGCTATTCTTGTTTTTTTCCAATTGTTATGTCTTTTCTCAAGTCAGTTTTAAGTTCCCCAGGACAGGGACCATGGCTTCCTATGTGTCAGCTCAGTGATGCTCACAGTAGGGCACTGCATCTGACTCTTACTTTTGGCCACTGGTGCAATATGAACAGCAGCCCTGAATCCAGAATGCTGCATTGAAAAAATGCGACATTTAGAACATGTGAAAACCCTCATGCAGCTGTGTGTGTTATTGAACAGAGCTGACACTCAGCAATTCTGACTCAAATAAAACACCCATGGTGGTTTTCCCTTTGGTCTAAATTTCATCATAATATTTTGTCTTACATACTAATATTATGAACTCTTTTACTATTCTGCTTAATAGTAGATCCTTTTTGAAATACATTCCTAATCTAATCCCTGTTTTCATCCACAAGTAATTATCAGATTTCGCTTTAGATATTCTCAGTGATTAGGGAAATTTTTTGAAGTAAAACATTAAGTCATGCAGTTAGATTGAAAGGAATGTTTATAAAAATATGTTGAAGGTATATCAGGGCAATGACTGAAATACTTGCTTTACCAACTAAGAGTAGAAGAAAAGCGTATACTTGTAAAGAACTTGTTTGACTTGAATGAGATGAAATAAAGTTGATGTTAAATACTTTTTTCCCTCACGGTGAATAGACTCAAGCAGCTCCTAACTGAAGAACATTCTTTCAGGATAAGCTCAGAAACTGTCATGGTAGGCCAAGCTGATTTCACTAGGTTTATTCCGAGTTGAAGCCTCACACAGTAATTGGTTTAAACTGCTCTTACGTGTGTCATGTCAAAGCATTCAAGATTATCTCAACATTTGATGTCATGTAGTCAAACAGAAATTTCTGTGAAAAGAGGTACTTTATTCAAAAGTGTGTGCATTCAGCTGTACACTGTAGTGGCAGAGGTGGCTGCTGCCTTTAACTGGGAAAGCAAAGCCCCTTCTCCATCTCTCCAGCTGATTTGTGCTGTCTCCTGGTGTTATGTCTGGGTCGTGTGACAGCATCAGGTGAGGCACTGGGCTGACGCTGCTAATTGGGCCCACAAAAGGATAGGCAGTGAGCTGAGGGAGTGCACAGACAGCAGCCTTGGCTCTGGTGCAACACTGACTTCTCTGTAGCATTGAAAGCACTGGGGAAAAGCTGTGGTTTCACACAGGGGCTGGGTTTGTACGAGTTATCTGTGTGGTGGCATGGGAGCATGACGTGAAGAAATGAGATGGGGAAAAAGAGGAACAATTAAACCCCTAACTTATCCTGCCCAATAAATCTACAGATAAACCCACAGTTCTTTTCCTTTTGGTCTAGTTTTACCATGGTAATTTCTTTCTGTACTTGCTCTTATTTAACACAACTTTCTCTATGCATCTATCTATATAACATTGTATCTAGGCACAATTTCCCTGCATAGCTTGAACAAAATCAAATTCTCGGATCTACACAGACCATCAAAAAACCCCACATAAAATCCTAACCTTCAGGAGATTTTATACTTCTGATCACCTCCATCCTTTGTTATGGGGCACTCAGGAGGCGGGCAGCTGTTCTGCAGCATGGGCTGTCTTACCAGTCATAGTATGACAGACTACACCTTTTAGCACAACAGTCTGAAAGGGCTGTAGGGACGTGTGCCTGCTCCGAGGTTTTCTGCTTTTTCAAGTGGAGGTTTCTGTGCCTGCTCCAGTGAAGTCGTTGTTGGGGAAGACAGAAAGAGTTTTTCGAAAGAGTCACGAGAAATCAATCATGAATACAAATATCTTGACTTGGTGGCATTGTTTTACTCACTGTCATGGACCTCTTGAGGAATGAAGAGCAGAGACTACAGAAGATGCTATAGGGCTGCTGTAGGAATCACATCAGCAGAAGAGACCACGTAGCAAGACAGAACCTGATTAAGCATTGGCAAGTATAGGAAGCAAAGATGCTGCTTGAAGAGGATGAAATTTACTGAATATCTGGTTCCAGAAGCAGATATTTCCTCCACAGACACGAAAGGAATATGGTATGTCTGGATTCCCTTTAAAAGTTTTGTGGATAATACTGAGTTCTAGTGAACAACTCCTATGGAAATTAATTGAGTTACACCAGAGTGAGACTTTGCAGCTCAGAGTAGAGCATTTAACATGTTTTTATGTGTCCTGTGATGGAATTTTTAAAGAAAGAAAATTGCTTCAGGTATTGTATTTTCCACTTATTTCAGGGAATCATAAAATCACAGAATATGCTGAGTTGGAAGGGATCCATCAGGATCATCAAGTCCACCTCCTGGCCCTGCACAGGACACCCCAAGAGTCACACCATGTGCCTGAGTGCATTGTCCAAACACTTCTTGAACTCAGTCAGGCTTGGTGCTGTGACCACTGCCCGGGGGAGCCTGTTCCAGTGCCCAACCACCCTCTGGGTGAAGAACCTTTTCCTAATATCCAATCTAAACCTCCCCTGACACAGCTTCAGGCCATTTCCTCGGGTCCTGTCACCGGTCATCACAGAGACAACATCAATGTCTGCCTCTCTTGGTTCCCCTCACAAGGAAGCTGCAGAACTGCAGTGAGGTCTCCCCTCAGTCTCCTCTTTTCCAGGCTGAACAGGCCAAGTAACCCCAGCCACGCCTCACAAGACTTTCCCTCAAGGCCCTTCCTCATTCTCGTGGCCTTCCTTTCGACCTCACTCTCTAACAGGTGAATGNTTCAGGCCATTTCCTCGGGTCCTGTCACCGGTCATCACAGAGACAACATCAATGTCTGCCTCTCTTGGTTCCCCTCACAAGGAAGCTGCAGAACTGCAGTGAGGTCTCCCCTCAGTCTCCTCTTTTCCAGGCTGAACAGGCCAAGTAACCCCAGCCACGCCTCACAAGACTTTCCCTCAAGGCCCTTCCTCATTCTCGTGGCCTTCCTTTCGACCTCACTCTCTAACAGGTGAATGTCTTTCCTATATTGTGGTGCCCAAAACTACTTATTGTAGGTCTGACTTTGGATTTTGCTTCTCATTAAAATTATAATGGTTAGTAGCACAATTCTGTTGTAAAACTTCGGTTAATTAAAATTTAAGTTTGAATGTATAGGAAGCCGAACCAGAGCACAATACAAAAGTCCTGAGTTAAGAAGGGCAAGGTACTGTACTTCTCAAACTACTACTTGTCTTTCCATCATTACTGCACTCTCCTTGCAGGTTAGTATTTGCCAAAGACCAAAAAACAGCAGGAAGCAACTTTGGTTTGCATCATGTCACAAAAGATTCAAAAGCATGTTACAGAAATCTCTCCCATGACCGATCTTTGCACAACACTGAGGAAGAGCATGTTAACTCTGTTGAAGTGGTATAAATGAGCAGTGTTGGACAGAAAGAAAATGAAATATTCTTTTATAGAAATCCCTGGGGAAATCTGTAAGTAAGATTATATGTGTTAGAATTTGGATTCACAAAATTTTAAAGCCAAGAAAGACCTGTACAGTCTGATCTTCTGCATAATACAGGAAATGGAATTTCACCCAGTAATTTCTGCATAAAGATCATAATTTGCCTCTGAGCTAAGATATCTTTTTTAGAAAGACAGTCTTGGATTAAAGAGGTCAAATGATAGAGAGCACACCACATCCCAAAGTCAGCTGATGCAATACTTTTTTCCCTTCCATACAAAACAAAACAAAACAAAACAAACTATGCCTTGTTTATAATTTGAACACCTCCACTGAAGTTGTCATGCAGGACAGCACCTGTACTAAGAAAACATCTGTTAACACAAGCAAGAAAGAAAATGTTTTAAGCATGACAAGTGTTGACTAGAAAATTAAGAAAAAGATAGCAAAGTTTTGTTTACTGTTCTTGTTCACTCATCTTTATAAGGTCCCTCACTTTTCCCTCCTGGCTGCTCACTTCATGAGGGAGGATCATGGTTGTGCTGAAGAGCTGCAGCAGCCTTCAAACACCTTCTGAAATGACCTCTGCCATTATCTAGTCTTTGGAGTGACTGTCCTTCCCTGGGTTTCTAACGGAGAAAGGGGCATGTTGCTGTAAAGGAAGTTTTGGATGCAGCCTCTGGTGTGCTGAAAATGTATTTATCTAACTTTGCATTCTTCCTGCCAAATGATGGAGTGCTACTGGGCTGAGAAAACCACTAGTAAGTGTCAGCTGGGAGGAAGAGATCCACTTAATCCCCAGAAGCATTTTAGGAAGTTTTCGTATCCATGCACCTGAAGACAGTCTGATGTCTTTTTCTCAAGGAGTAATCAAACACATTAATTAGGAGAAATTGCTAAGTCTTCTCTTTTGTTACATGGCTTTTGCTTGCTGAACACTGGGATCAGAAAGAGTACTGCATCGCTTGAAAAAGTTCAAATTTCTTCACCATTCAAAATTTATATTCAGAACACACAGTCATAGCTGCAGTTTGCGAAACTACATTTAGGATCCATATTGTAGTCATAAGGCATACTGGGTGGAGGGACTTCTCAAAAAAAGCCTGGTACTGGGGGACCACAGAGCTCCACACACTCAGTCTTACATCATGATTTGCAGCTTTTGCCCAGGCTTAAAAGATGTCAGGTAAACTATATCTCATAGCTGAAGAAACTAACCAGGTTCTTTTCTCTGGGGTCAAAAGATAGCAAACAGAGGCCAGAAACAAGGGACAGATTTCCACTGCAGTTACTGTGACCCAGGCAGTCCTGTCTTGCCTGCTCACTGAGGTCCTGTGCACCTAAGACTATCTGTTGCACCTCCACCTCTGTGTGATGAAACCCTTACTGAAAAGTATTTCTCAAAAAAAGCCTGGAAATAAAAACAGAGATTACTGATACATTCCTTCCTGTTTTTTTGAATCATTGGTGGCTGCATGGCATCTGGAGAGCATCTCTTATCTCTAGGTTTTAAAAGGCCTTTGAGACAAATTTGCCTTCATTTTTATTTTTCTCCCTGTGGCAGCACCCCAGTTGTAAAAGTAATGTTCTCATAAACAATAAAGTTTGTCCTCTTGAAGAATACAAGATTTAATTCAGCCATTTTCTGTGACCAAAAAAATGGTCATGTTCTTATTCATATCCCATGAAATCATGTTTTTATAAACAGGTATTTAAAATGCATTATGTCAGAAGGATGTTCCAAGCAGTGAGCAAACTGTGTAGGTTAAGAGTGAGAAAACAATATCCTGGAGAAACATGAACTCAACTCATTTGAACCCATAAAAAACTAAGCACTGAGGTTAAACCATAAAATGTGGTGGGCAGTTTCTCACTGCAGTAAACCACTAGACTATTAGGTATGCAGGCAATATGTGTTTGTTTGCTCCCGTGGATACTGAAAGTATTCTGAATTCCTCAGGACTTTAAATATTATGTTATAAAATATTAAACCAATACCTTTAGGACAAAAACAGAATCCAACACATGCCACCTAAATTACTAAGTTCGAAAAACAAAAAATCAGGACTCGAGCTTAAGAAGAATTTTTTTTTGGTGGAACATATTTCCACTTCAGCTATAAAAAACCTCTAGTTTAAACCCCTGCACTTGTTTATACCTGAGAATAATGATGTACCTTATTCATTTGCTTTTGGAGAGGGTTATTTTTGTTTCTGCTGAAGCAACTTCATTTTTTTTTTTTTATTACAGCATCTTTGAAGTTAACAGTTACCCTGTCTTCTTAAAGGGAGTATCCTGTTAAAGAAAACTAAGAAAATTATATGCCTCAATCCAGCGGGACAATTTATTGTTGTTTATGTCTGCAGTGGACTTAACAGCAACACATAGAGGAGAGAGCATTTTTTTTCCTGGGGAAACCAAACAAATGCTGTCCTCCTCTTGTTAACGAACACATAGATTTTTCAGAGTTCACCAAAAGTTAAACCTCCTGAAAGTGACTAAAATTAACTAAATAGGTGTCTTATAAAGAATATGTGCTGGGAAAGAAGCAACTCGAGAGTGCATTCATGTGAAGACTGTTGTGAAAGCAATTTTTTAGAACAGATCTTTTTCAATGGGTTTTCCACTTCTAAATGATGGTTGTTGGGGTGGGGTTTTTTTGTTGTTTTCTAATGCAAATTTCTGTGGCATTAATTCTGGGAATTTTTCCAGTTAAACACATTCTTCCATTTAGCGCAAGAGGAAATTCTCAGCAGCAATTCTGAACCATTTTTTTATTTCAGCAAGATGAATGAGGAAACCTTTGGTTTGTTTTGAGGGACCCTTAGACCTATTGTGTGCAATGCGGTAATATTTAACCCCAGACCTGCAGCTTCTTCAGGGCCAGTGATGGTGCAAATAAATATTTATCCCTTGATAAAAAAGAAAAAAATGGCATACCATTCAGTAACTTGGGCCTTTCTAGCTATCAGCAATATTCTGTGTGCTCATTGCCCTCTCCTGGTTTCCTCTGGTAAGTTTTCAGGTTTAATATATCCAAAATGGGTTTCCTGAGAACATTAAGCACTACTTGGACAGATTATTTGCCTTTGCCAGTCGAAGGTATCACTCGTGAACACAGTTTTTCAGGTAGCACAAAGGACTCCTCTCATCAGTGTGCAGATACCAGGCTAAGAAGTTTCACTGGAGTCACACATGTGAACTCTTTGCTCCCTGTGCTGCTGCAGCACCTGCCTGCAACACCTACTTAGGGCCATGCACAAAATTCTTGAATTTTTTTTTTTAAAAAGGCTTTTGGTAACATCCTGCCTTAAATACTTGCAACAAAAGGAAGCTGTTGTGAGATAATAGGTCATTACAGGTAGGGACTCCTCAGAGGGCAGAGGCATATGTTTCTTCATGAAACATATGAAGAACAGTTTCAGCAGCTTGCTCAGGTCAGCGCCCAGACTGGTTCTGATTATCTCCAGGGATGAAGATCCCCCTTGCTTTCTGGACCTGTTCAAGTGTTTCACAACACTTGCAGTAGATGATTTTTCTTAATATTAAGTTTCCTACGTTTTAATTTGATGAGGTTGTTCCTTAGAATAGGACCGTTCATTTCACAGAGGAGAAAACTGATGTTTTCAGAGGAACAATACAGATTAAAAGTCATGACTGGTGCAGAGAAGGGGAATATGGAGATATTTTTTTAGTACTAAAAAATATCACCATTGCCAAGTTTATAATAAAATGTAATTTTTTTTACACTGGCATATAATTACCTTGTGAACTTACTACTTCTGAGTAAGGTAGAGGGCACAGTGCTATCTTATTATACACATATTCCTTTTGTGTGTGTATGTTATGCATGCATGTGTGCATGCATAAAATGTAAATACCATCAGTACATTTCATTTAGAAAGTTATTCCCTGACCTGCTGTCTGTTTCTGTGAAATGAGAATGCTGAAGTAGTAAAAGAGACTTTGAAGGCCCACACGTGAGGAAAGACTCTCCCAGGCATGGAAGTGTGACAGTGAGCAAGCCAGGTGTCTTCAAGGGCGGCTTCATAAGGGTCACATCAGCAGTAAGCCTAAGGCTGTAACTGAGACACAGTAGTGAAGCATCCCAGATTTTCTTCCTTTGAATGGCAAGACCCTATGTTTTATAATGCAAACTCAGCATTTTTAATTTATCAAATCCCCAGTTATTTGCTGTATTAGAAAACTTGCATGAAGATCTACAATTATTTAAGCAAAGTTCTGGATCTCACAAATTTGTACACTCTCACAAACATGCAGATGCAGTGTTGTTGTGAAAGCCAAAATATTGGGACATTCCTGAAACTTCACTTTTCCTTTAGCTATGTTATTTATTAATCTACATTTGAAGATAATTCCATTCAGATCCCAAATTGTCCAGGAGGTATGTTGGTGGTTCCAAGACCTCCCAGGAGTAAGAAAAGTCTTTAACTTCTGATGGGATGAGACTTCAAGCTGACTGTTTAGACTAAAGAATTTGTCTAAAATAACTTCATAGTGCTCCCAAAATAATCTGTCTGCCAGATTTAACAGACATTCTGGTAGGTTTTAGTGGAAATGTCCACATCCTGGAATCTGGCTTTTATATAACAAGGTAACACTAACAGGAGTTAGGACTTTTGGTTGTCCTACAGCTAAAGATATACAGTGACTATTAACATACTAGCCACAAGGCATCATATCTTATGTTGTTCTAGGTAGACCCATAGCCAGAGTATAAAAAAGGTTATATCATGTGCCACATACAGGGAGTGGTTATATAAGGCACATCAGTGTCTTTGAGTTCAAGGTGTAACAAAAAAGAGTCTTGTAGTTTAAATTGAAAATAAAGAGCTATTCCAGCAGTGGTTACATGTAGATTATTTGTTATGTGACTACGTACTTCAGACCAATCTAAATCCATGACAAACTACAGGATTCTTATGGACACTTAATGCATGAAAATGGTTAGAAAGGTATGCATTACTTTCTCTTTCTTTTAGTAAATCTTCATGTTTGTCCAGGAGTGCACCCAGCGCCATATCCAGAGCCCTCTTAAACACCTCTAGGGATGGCAAATCCACCCCCTCCCTGGGCAACCTATTCCAATGCCTGACCACCTTAACAGGGAAAGATTTTTTCTGATATCTAATCTGAATCTTCCTTGTCTCAGTTTAAGGCCATTTCTATTTATCCTCTCACTGCAGGCACAGTACAAGAGACTGATCCCCAGCCACAACCTCCTTCTAGGAGGCACAGCATCTTGGATTGTGGAGGCTTCACTGATCTCTCCATCACCAATTTCCATCTCAGGGAGATGAGTATCTCGAGGACAACTGGTTTTGATATTAAAGACTGAGGCAAAGAAGGCATTAAGCACCTTTGCCTTTTCCTCATCCCCTGTCACTACAGTACTCTCTGCTGTCAAAAAATGATGGACACTCTCCTTGAGCCTCCTTTTGCTGCTAATGTAGTTTTAGAAACTTTTTTGTTATCTTTAACTGTAGCTGTCAAATCAAATTCTAGCTGAGTTTTGGCCCTTCTAATCTTCTCCTTATACGACCTCAGGACATCCTTATAATTCTCCCACACTACCTGATCCCCCTTCCAGACATGGTAGATTCTCTGTTTCCCCTAAGTGGTAGCCTAACTTCTCTGTTTAACCAGGTTGGTCTTTTTACCCTGACAACTTGTCTTTCTACACATTTGGACAGCCTGCTCCTGAGTATTTAACAGTTCCTTTTTAAAGCACACACAGCCTTCCTAGACTACTTCATCCTTCAGGACTGATTTTCACTACTGTCCTCATAGCTCCAGGGCCACATGTGTGTGTAAGACCAACTAATTTGATTTTTCAAATAGTAACACCAAATTAATATTCAGGCAGAGATTTTCAACATACTTTTAAAAAATATTTTTAACAGAATTTTCTAGTCTATGCTCATTTCTAAGTGATATGATTTATTCACCTAAGATCAGGAAGCCCACTAGAGATTGAAAAGTGCAAATATATTTCTGTTAAAAAGTGTTTTAAATGTATTTAAGAAACCATAAATGCAAAACAATTTTAAATAGAGAGCTGAAGATTGGCTAAAACAATACAAGAGAATAGGTGAGAAGCAATATCTTAAATGTAGTCCAGAAGAAGGCAGATAATATATGGTCAGCTCTGTCCAACTCTGTGGAAGTATACTGTGATAAAATACTGCACTATATGGTGATAACAGCTCAGTGGGTGACAGCCTTCTTTTGGGTCACTGCTAACTAACCCTGTTGTCCAACACAAAGGTAGGAAGTGCTGTGTTGTTCAAGGTACAGCATGTTACGTGAGTTGAGGGGAGAATTAGGGTTTAAACAACTTGCAACCATTATATGTGTAGAAGTGTTCAAGAAAGAAAGGATGTTAGCCTTGGCGTAAAAGCCAAGTGATAATGTGAATGAGTAACTACACCCACATAAATTCCCCTTTATACTTGCATCATACTCATTGATGCAAAAACTATTTATAACTTATTTTCCCATCAAAATAACATGTATATAATAATAAATTACTTATCATGTATAAGCAGAAAAATAGAATTTTGCAAGGCCGATTTGCTGGTATAGTATTTATATTTCACTTAGTCTCCACCTATACAAATTATTCAATTCAAATTAGTAAGTTAGCAGAATAGTGTCTTTTACTCTCAATTACATCTTAAAATGTCCCTAGTCCAAATTAAATTCAAGAATTTTTATATAGTTGAAACCAGAAAAAACTCTGTATAAAGCTTTATTTATACCTGTAAATGGTACCAAGATTTTATTGGAGCTCCAGTCAATCTGATGGTCTGTGATTTCTCATCAAGATGATTCTATGCTTCTGGCTCAAAATACAAATTTTCTCTGAATTGTTCATCTTTTTGGGGGCATAATGTATTGCATATTTTATTTTTTTCCATCAGTTCTTTTTCCTGTGCCTACTCTTTGCAATAACACACTCCAAGTGGGCATCTATGTTAAGCCATTCGATCAGCCTCTATTGACTTCGTCCCAGCTAAATGGACGTGATTCTTCCACTTTCTTGTACTACTGTGATTCCCACAATTTGACCATGAAGGGTGTCACAGCTGGTGGCTCTGCCATTCCAGACTTTCAGTCAGTATGAACCACTTTCAAAACGCAAACAAAAGCAGTAGTTACTTTAGGTGACTGCCTAATTTAACAGGAAGAGAATATTATTCCCAAATATCATTTCAATTTAGAGTCACAGTAAAGCTGAACTATTATTTGTGAAGCAAAACACACCTGTTTCAGCTAGATGTAAAGGATGAGTCGCTAGATCTACAAGGATGCGCTGGGGAAATTCTCCAGCAAGCAATATGAAGCAAGAAATGTTGGAGCACACAGTCTTGTACATAGCTGTCATTCTTAACCTCATTTTAGGACAGGACATGATGCTGTATGTGTATGGCTAAGTTCCACTTCTTTCCTTGCATAAAGGAAAAACAGATAAACCAGACAAAAACAGGAAAAACCAGAAAAAATGAAACGCTCAGTTTTTATTAAAGTAGGTGTCACTTTATATGTAAAGCAAGTGAATAAATCATAGAGTTTCCCACAGTCTACTCCTAGAGGACTGATAGGTTATGGCCTAGACATGAGGTCCATATGGTGGGTGGGGGACTGCCTGAACGCACCAAGGCGATGGCAGCAAATAGTTCCTTTTAAACCCAGAAGCCTGGCACAAGTGGGGTCCCCCAAGGATCAATACTGGGCCCAGTGCTTTGTTCAATAGCTCTGTAAGTCACCCAGAAAATGGCATCAGGTGTACCTTGATAAAGTTAGCTGATGATTCTAAACTGAGTGGGGATGTGGATACTTTGGAAGAAAGAGCCACCCCTCAGGAACCATAGAATCATAGAACATGCTGAGTTGGAAGGGATCCATCAGGATCACTGAAGTCTAACTCCTGGCCCTGCATAGGACACCCCAAGAGTCACACCATGTGCCTGAGAGCATTGTCCAAGTGCTTCTTGATCTCTGTCAGGCTGGGGCTGTGACCACTTCCCTGGGGAGCCTGTTCCAGTGCCCGGCCACCCTCTGGGTGAAGAACCTAAACCTCCCCTGACACAACTTCAGGCCGTTCCCTTGGGCCCTGTCACTGGTCACCATGGAAATGACATCAGTGTCTGCCCCTCCTCTTCCCCTACAAGAAGTTGTAACTGCAGTGAGGTCTCCCCTCAGTCTCCTCTTCTCCAGGCTGGATAGACCAAGTGACCTCAGCTACTCCTCACATGGCTTCACCTCAAGGCCCTTCACCATCCTCATGGTCCCCCTTTGGGCACTCTCTAGCAGCTCAATGTCTTTCCTACATTGTGGTGCTCAAAACTGCCCCCAGCACTCCAGATCTGTACAGGCTGGAAGAGTGGGGTAACAAGAATCTTACAGAGTTCAACAGAGGCAAGTGTAAGGTCTGGCACCTGGGAAAACAATCCATGAGTGCAGCACGGGCTGGGAGCTATCCGGCTATGGAGGAGCTCTGTGGAAAGGGACCTGGATGTCCTTGGACAATAGCTCAGTCAACAGTCCTGCTATGGCAGAGAAAGCCAGTGGGATGCCACGCTGCATCAGCAAGGACACCACCAGCAGAGATAGAGGAGTCCTTGTCTCTCTCTGCTCAGCATTTGTCAGGCTAAACCTGGAACACTGTGTTCAGTTTTGGCCCCTGCCATACAAAACAAAAGACATGGATAGGCTGGAGAGAGTCCAAAGAAGGGACACAAAGAACCAGGAAGCCTGCCAGATGGCAAAAGACTTAGGGAAGACCTAATCAGTGTGTTCCAGTATTTAAACGGTGGCTACAAAGAAAGTTTAAACTCCCTTTCCATAAGGAGCCAAATGGAAAAGATGAGGGGTAATGGGTACAAGTTACTCCTGGGGATATTCTGTTTAGACAGTAGAGGAAAGTTTTTCACAATGAGAACAATAAGCCATTGGATTAATCTCCCCAGGAAAGTAATGAATTCCCCAGCACAACTGGGGAATTTGGCTGAACATGGTGCTGGGTCATCTTGTCTACACTGTGCTTTTGCCAGGAAAGTGGGGCCGGATGATCCTTGAGCTCCCCTTCCAATCTTATATGATCATTCTATACAATAGACAGTAATTCAGTTGCTAAGTAAAACTACTACTTAGCAATTTAATTATTTCTATGTATATTATTTCTATGTTGCAGTTACAGCAAGAGTTGAAGGAACAAAAAACCTGACCTAAGGAATCATCACTGTATTTTAATAAAGATATTATTTTGATTGTAAACATTCTGGCAAAACAGACAAATAGCAACTCTATTGCTATGAAATTTAAAAGGTTGACAGCCATATAAATTGTCCTTTCCTTCTCCAGAAGAATTCATAGCAGCATCCTCTCAATGCTTACTCAATCTGTTCCTGTCCCGATCTGCAGGCACTCTATAAAACAGAATTAAAATTGTTTGTACTTGATCCATTGCATCCCTCCTTGTGTGCTAATAAGTACTAAAAATGGGAGAGGCTTTATTTTATGTATACATTGAGTGACCCCATACAAATCATGGGTCAGCAGGAAACTCAAACAAGTTTCTTTAGGACAGCACCATTCTTGAAACATATTGGCTACACATATCTTCTTTTTCTCTTTCAAAAATACCTTTTTCTCATTTCCTCCTGTCGGTATTTTTTTGCTCTTCTCCTGTTTTGAGAAATATTGAGTTCTGAAAAGGCAAGAAAAAAGGAGACTAGGAAAAATAAATATCTCCTAGAATCAAATACATGAGAACTGGAAACCTCTTCGTCTGAAAACATTACAGTGCTTCAAAAAGGCAATTAAATGTGAAAGCATTTCCTTGTTTACTTCATCATACTTCAGGATCCAGTGCAGCCACAATGTGTTCACATTGCATATGTAATTTTTAACTTTAAGAAGTTTCCCAATTGCAGATTTTTCTGTTTTCTTGCTCATATGATACCCTGCATTTTACTGCTCATAACTTGTGTAAAGCTCAGGCTGTTTAGTATTAAAGGTCTGATACAGGAAGGATTAATGACACTAAGAGTTCAGAAGTTGTTTTAAAATCTGTGGTTTCTGTAGTCGCCTTCAGAATTTCTTCCTTTAAAGTATTTGTTATAGGTGTAATATTAAACAGATGCTGATTTTTCTGTAATGCATCGTAGCAGCTTGGATCAAATATGCTTTAACCACCACTGTCATCAACAGATTGCTTTTTTTCAGCCAAGATCTGACACCACAAATCACTTTCCATGCCTAACATGTTGTTATTACTCCATTAATCCTTTTTTATCTTAACTCTGTGTTCCTCCCAGCTTTCGTACTGCAGCAGAAAAATAGAGGGATCTTGTATGATAGAGATTTACTGGCTAAGTTACAGGCAGGTGAACACTCTGAGCCTAGTTCAGTCTGCACCAACGCCTGTTTGTTTTTTTTTGCCACAGATAACTGCATCTGTGGCTGTTTGAAATGCCTCATAATGTCTGGAGTGTACATGCCTTTAAGTTGCACTTCTTCATGTCCAAGTTCTTTCTCTTCATGCTCGCGCTCCCTATTTTCCTTTTTTCATCCCTCTCTTCTTTTACACTAGCACACAGACAGATAACTGGCTGACAATCCTTCTTTAGATGATTAAATTGCTGTAGATACAGTATTTCCTTTCTGTTTAATCTTCCCACCTGGGTCAATCTATAAGTTTTCATAATGTTTTGTGGAAGCTGAGAGAGGGATGCAGAAAAATGAAATTTGCTGGGAAAAAAAAGAACACAAAGAGTATCTCTGCAAATCTTCAACACTAATATCACATTCCAATCACAAATTTTTGTCACTTTGCCTTGCATAATGTCACACACACAGTGATATGGCAAAACAAGTATTATGGCAGGCACTTCTTTGTACAGTTAGGAAATACAATATTCTATATTGGTACTGTGTCCAAGCAAGGTTTGGGAGCGGTCTCTGCAAGAGGAGACCAGAGGCTGCCCCATGCTGGCCACAGCTGCTCAAGGCAGTTCCAATGGATCCACCACAGGACACGGCTGAGCCCTTCAGCCGTGCTGCTGGTGTGTCTGGGAACACTTATGATTAAGAAAAGGCAGAAAATGCCATAAAAAGAGGAGAGAACAAAAAGAGTGAGAAGCAGCCCAGGGAAAAACCAAGGTCAGACAAAGAGAAGGACATCCTCCATGGCAGAGCAGAAATTCCCTGAAGACCATGGAAAACTCATGCCGGAACAGGTTTATCCTGAAGAACTGGAGTCCATGAAGAAGACTGACACAGGAGCATGGGAACAGTGTGAGAAGGAAGGAGCAGCAGAGAGACAACGGCTGTGCATTTACTGCAGCCCCTGCTATGCTACTCAGGCTGGGATAGAGGAGTCAGGAGTGAAGAAGTCAATGAGAGCCTTGGAATGGAGGGTAGGAGAGTTGTCTCTGTATCTCCTCTCTCTGAGAGGAGATTATCTTTGTATCTCACCATCTGAGTCTATTTTAACTGGAAATAAAAGAAATTGATTTTCCCCAAGTGTGCGTTCCCCATGACAGCAACCGGTAAGCGATCTCCTATCTTTATCTCAACCCATGAACTTTCTCAGCCTACTTTTTCTCCATTGTGCTGGAGAGGAGTGGTGAGCAGCTGGGCGGGAGTTTGGCTGCTAGCCAGAGCTAAGCCACCAGTACGCATTACTGTGTTATGGTGGCATGCAGAGGTCGCAGTTGTCATTAGACAAGGAATGACCCTTGACTGTAAAGATTATGCAGGAAGACCACCCTGGAGCAAGACCCAGAATTCCTGTGCCACAAGCTTGTGAATCAGCTAAACAGTCACCAGTTTCTCTGATGCTCTAAAATACATGTCACTGGGGGAAAATGAGACCTTGACATAAAGAAAACACACATGCTTAATTGGTACCTCGTATAACAAGTAATTACTAATGTACACTGCCGCTTTCAAAAAACTGGACTCTGTGGACTTTGTGGTGAGACACTGCAGTCAGGATAACTCTGGCAGCTATGACCACTCATCAGTTTAAAAATCAGTATAGGAAGAGTCCCTTTTCTTAAGTTTTCTCTAGTCAATAGCAGAACACCACAAGAAAATTTGACTCCACTGAGATCATGATAATGGAAGCGAAGGCTGGATTGGAAGAATATTTCAGGGTTATGTAGTAACTCAAAACTCCTCTGTATTGTCAACTAATTTGCAGCTACCTTTATGTGCTTAAAAAAAAGGGAAAAAAAAAGAACCAGAGATGCTGAAACTTATCCAAAAACAGCGGCATTCTTCCCATGCCCACCCTGCCACTCAGCTTGTTCTCAGGAACAGGGTTTCCTTTCCTTAACATCACATGGAATCCAATGCAGCTTTAAACAAAATCTTCTTAAAGCACCAAAGAAAGAAGAATGGCTCATACTAGGTTTGTTTCCTTGGATTTAATGTTTTTAATTAAAAAAAAACAAAATAAAAAAGTTTATGCTTAAAGCTTCATTCTAAGCATATTCAAAGTGCGTGCCCTCAACAGCTGGGGATG
This sequence comes from Cnemophilus loriae, assembly GCA_013397755.1. Lineage (NCBI taxonomy): Eukaryota > Metazoa > Chordata > Aves > Passeriformes > Corvidae > Cnemophilus > Cnemophilus loriae. The sequence goes on along the minus strand of VZTF01009746.1, from coordinate 709,937 downwards.
AAAACAGTTTTATTTTATGGGGCACTGGGTAGGCGGCCTGTGTTGCTACTTGTTTGGGAATGGTTTTGCACTCAGGAAATCTGTCCATCAGCTTCGGTAATGACTTGTGTTTAATCTGCCGAAAAAGAAAACAAGCTCAGATATGTTATGCTTCTCGTCTTTATGACAGGTGTATCAGCATGAGAAGTTTATTTTTTATTTTCAGCCAGTATTTGTTGTTCCAGAGATATCCTTGCTGCATACTAATGCCCTATTTTCATGTGAGATTGCAAGTTCTTTATGCTGGGATGTTTTTCTTAACTTTCACTGTGATAGTAAAACTACCTACATCTCAGCTTAAACATGTAAATCATTTGTCTGAGTGGTGGCAAGAAGTGTTGCTCTAATATTTCACAATAAAAAAGTTTAAAAATGCACAATTAAATATATGTAAAATCGTTTTGTTTATCCAGCTGGACCAGGACTTTGTTAGAAATTGTTTGAAGTGGATGGATACTGATGTAATTTTGGAAAATGCATTAAACAGGGGAAAAAAATGTTTTTCTTTTATTATAAGTCAATACCAGGAGGGAATGAAATACAGTAAAATTTGCTGCAAGCAGTCTCTCAGGGGAACAACAAAAATTGACTGCTTAATGGACATGGCCTTCTAATAAATTCGGACAAGAATTTATTGAATTTTTTAGGGATATGCAGAGGCTGTTTGTAGACAAAGAAGTCTGGTAAAGTTTGTATTTTGTGTAGATTTATATGTAATTTTATTAAGGAGAATGTTTAGTCATAAAAGAAGTCTGTCTCTTAATAATCAACAGTTTGAGTTAGTAATTATTCTGTAACAAAAACATATTGCATAGAGTAATGTGCTGAAATATGTGGTTTCCCATCTGATTAGTTACTGTTTCCTAAATATGTTTGTTACTGAACCTTCAGTACTTTTCTCTTGAGTACTCTTTTCACAGTGAGGCTGCTTGAATGGACTACTAGGGTCTCTGCTTGTACTTTGAATAGACAAGTGTTTTCCAAAACAGGAAAATGTTTTGTTAAGCAATGCTGAGGTCAGACATAAAATGACAGTGGCTTCTGACTGACTGGCTTTATGTGGTTGAGGAAATCTGGACCCTACTCTTGATGAGAAGATGAAGTGATAATCTACACGGAACTTTTCCTTGAGGAGTATTGCCAGGAACTATCATGCTGCACTCTGTAGGAGTGAGACTCAAATGACTCAAAGACACGGAGAATAATCACTCTTTTGATCTGTTTATAACACGGAATATATTTGTATTGTTAACACTCTCTGTAGTGTCACTGTATATGCCAGGGCCCCCTATGATGCCTGGGAGGATTATACTTCCAGAGAACCTCATCAAAGAGACATCAGATTTCACAGATCTGGTCAGGCAGACACTTACACAGGAGGTTACTCCTTATTGACAGACATTTAATATTTTACCAATGGCATCATATCACTGTCATACACAAGTTTCAAGTGAGAAACAGATCCCTGAATACCCTGGTCATAGCAGAGAGAAAACATGCCCTGTCAAGTTCACAGTTTGAGTGTGTGATTAAAGGCAAAAGGTACAAGTGGAGAACTCTTGTCAGAGAGAGATGTTACTCTTAAAACCCCACCTATCTCAGTGTGTGAGGATCACTGCTTTTACTGAAAAGTTAAGTAACTTCTGATCCCAGGACTCTGCTGAATCTGGCCTGTTGGCTCACTTTATGCCTGCAAAACACTGAAGCAATAGGGAGAAAGAAATGCCGGCTTTTGGTCTAATTTACACCCAGTGAATCTGGGCCTACTCTTATATCTCCCTTACTGGCCAGCAAGGAGTGCTTGTCCACTCAGAACACAAGCAGGAAGAGCTCAGCACTGATATTGTGCTAGAGTTAAATCCCACAATTTTTAAACTATAGATGGAACTCATCACACTGAGATAACAAAAATGGCACTATCCAGAGCAAGAAGTTATTTTCCAATTCTTGCCTCCAGCAAGGAGTTGCCCTTTGTAAAAGCAATGATGATGGGTTTTGTGCAGCTTACTCTATAGGGAGATCATGAGCTCAACATTTAATAAATGTGATGCTTAATTGTGAGGCTTAGACAGCTGCTTTTTATCGGAGGGTACATGAGAGGAGGAAAAAGGCAGCCATTTAATAAGAGCTGATTGAGAATGGGGGAGGTAGGAGACAGAAAATGGCAGGAAGTTACTGTCCAGTGTTGCTTTAGACACTAATGCAGCATGTTCATTACATGGTTTTGATTGCAAGCAAATTTTCATTCCACTATTCTGTTTGTGACCATGCAGCTATAACTACGTATAGGAAAGCCAGACTGTGAAAAGTCAGAAATCAACTGTGAACAGATTATGCAAACTGGATGTAATACAAAACTGAAATCATATGAGAAAGGAACTCTTAAGAAACAGCATGAAACCCATAGTGCCATTCATTACGTGCCTCCAGTGGAGTGCAAGAGTTTGCCTTATGGAGGATATAGTCCATGACTTTTAACTTGGTAATTTCCCTTTAAGGATCAGATAAACAAAAATGTCAATGACCTTGGCAACATGACCTGAGTGTCTTAGTTTCACTAGGATGAACTGTTCTTGGAAAAAATTCTCCCCTGTCTGAGTCACAACCAGGTTTTTCCTTCTGGAGTAGGAATGTGTGCTGTTCTTCCCCCTGCTCCCTTCCCAGCTAGCAACGCAGGCAAATTCCATCTCACTAGTCTGGCATTTCAATTTCTGTAGGGTCTTCTCATGTTATGCCAGTGTAGAAGCCTTCACATTTTTTGTAACATTCTTTTGAAACAGAACTCCTCCAAAGCACCTTGCTAGAGTCCAGTGACTGAACTTTGAAAAGGATGGGGGTTTGTCTTTGTTCATAAAATGTGTAAAAGTAAATTTCATTCCCTGTGGCGTATTAGAGAGGCCTGTGAGCAGTGATTGCAAAAGTTATTACACTGAGACTTAAGAATACAGTGGTAGGGATATTCACGTGAGAAACAAAGTGATGGACACCATGCCACTTAAACATTAATTATATTGTATACAAAAGGTGTTTTTACCTTCTGTTGAACAAAAAAAAGCAAAAATGTATGCATTCTTCAGATCAACTGCCTTTAGTGATTTTTTTGTTTCTTTCTTTCTGTCTTTCTTTCCACAGGCATATAGATTACCTATCCAGGAAAGAAATCATGCAAGTAGTTCACGTGTTTTCGAGATAGTGAATGCCAGTGGCAGTGCTTTTAATCATTATTGAAGTGTCCAGAGCACTCACTGATATGCAGGACGCAGATCTGATGCCTCCCTCGGGTCATGGGAGTTATGGTTTGAACATTCTGAAACAAAGAAGAGCTACCTGCTCAGCAAACAAGGAAATATTGAGATGGTTGGGCTCTCAAACCCCTGGCCTGACGCTGCTTTGTCACAGAAGTCAGTCATTTTCACCTCCAGGCTGGAGAATCCTTCTCTCCCAGTAGCTGTCAATGCATTTTGAGCACAGTAGGTTAAGTCCTCGTGCTAGGACACTGACGTCACAAGTAGGTTCAATCCTTTCCCTGCATCACGCTAATTTTTACTGGGGCTTCTGGTCTCTTAGCCTGACCTTCAGTAACACCATTTTCTCTAAAACAAAGGAACCATACTCTGGCATGAGCCCATTCTGCATTACACCACTTTGAAATACTTTTTAATGGCAGTACTCCAGCCAAAAATAATTATGGTGAATTCTCCATTATCTGATGGAAAGAAACAAACATAGCAGAAAAACATGGATGATGCAAGTACCAGGAGCAGTCACGGAACCAGTTCTCACAAGACTAGCCAGACCTAGGAGTATCCCTTCACTGTACCCCCCTGACACTCCAAATTGGAGGAGTGAACTCATTCACGCACAGCACCTGACCTTAACTGATCTCTAAGTGCACCAAATTTCAACAGAGCTAACAAGCTTTCTAGGACTCCAGAGAGCTCTGCAGCACAGTAGGAGCCAGATGATGCTTGATATGGCATGAACACTAGTGCATAAAATCTGCTGGCGTTGTGCTGGCAAAGAAGAGCCTGCTGGATGCAGTTTCAGAGGGTTCCACAGTACTGGTTTGCTGTGTGTTGCACAGAGACAACAAATCTGGCTCTCCAGTGAAATAATCCCAGTCCAAGCCTACACTACACTCTGCATAAACTGCATTTTGCCCAAAGATAATAACCCAAGGAGGCAGGATAGGTTCTTGCAGAGCCAGCATTGTCTTATCTTCTGTGACACAGTTAATCAATGGTACAAAAGCATTACTGACAAATAGTCAAGTGGGAAATATATGGAGAAATAGGTTATGCTGGTGCCGCTTGATTTCTTGATGTTTGCTGTCTTGCCACCTGCAATGAGGATATGAAAGTCAAACAGCACTGTTTTGTCCATGAAACCCTGACACAATGCTATTGCTCTCTTATTACGTGTAATAACATCCTTAAGCATCCTGAAGGCAAATCTGCAAGAGTCTGCTACTGGCAATACCTGCAAAGAGAACTGAGGGAGGTGAAAAGGAAAAAACAAGTATAAAGGATGATACAAGCAATCTAGCTTTAGTGTATATCTAAAACTGCCAAACTTACACACTCTCTTTAGCAGTCAAAGATCTCACACATTTTATTAATAGACTCAAAACTTTTAATCATGATATCGTACTGATATTATAACTTATGCCAAGTGACTAACAACATAAGCCCCATTCTGACCTCTAAAAAAATACTGAAGTTGAAAATGCAAATGTGTCATAGCATTTTTACAGTTGACAGCTACCTATTGCAAAGTGGTTGTTAATATTTTTGTTCTTTATAACACAGGCAACCTCAAGAAGGCCCTCCGCGAGGTCTGAACTACACTTCAAGTATCTTCTGTAACACAGTTTAAAAAAAACCAAATTCAGCATTTGCCATTAACAAAAAATATAAAACAAACTATGGAGACAGGATTTGCAAAATTTTTAGCTGTATTTCCAATCATTGTAGAGTAAACTTTTCTAAATTATTTGACCATGCAATGTTCTTTAAAAATAACATCATATGCCCTGTTTAATCTGTATTGACAGCATTCAAATCACAAAGCACAGTGAAATTAAAGTGAAATGGCTGAGCAAACAACTCATATTCTCAGTTTTCAGAAAACAAAAGGATTGAGAACAGTCTTGAATTTTTCCTAATTATTTCCTTAAAAAAAATTGGTTTCATGTATATACAATATCTTCCTTTTCTTTTCTGAAGCACGTAACAAAAATTTCACTTTTCTAAAGGCTCATGAAAGTTCCTGTTAATTTTGGTAACTCCAAAAAGTCCTGTTCATGTGCAGCCAGGAGCAGAGCATAGAAGTCTGCTGTAGAACTAAGGATGAGAAGAACTACAAGAAACATCCTGTCCTACAGCTTGTGAACAATTCAATAAAAGGCAACCATAAATTCCTGTCTGGTGTGTCTAGATAATACCACAGGTACCCTCAGCCAAGTACAGAAAAAAAGCAGAGCAAACAAACAAAATACCCAAACCGCCTACAAAATTAAGTGAAATACTGTTCTAAATCCTTTATTTTCTTGTTATTAATATTTCTGTTTGTGTCTCCCTCCTGCAGCTCTTGGCAAACACTGAACTTCAACTATTTGGAAAAGCAGTTTGTTCTTCCCACCTCATCTGTGCCTTTTCTTAACCCCCGAAATCATTAAGCATTGTGGTCCTTGCTGAAATCCTGTTTACCAGCATTGCTTTGTTACGTGGGTATTTTCAAGTTTTCAAAGGAACTTTTTGTTCCTACAGAGTGAAGTCTCCTCATGTCATGCTGCAGCCAAGTTAGCCAAGGTGCTGATAGCCCCCTGCAGTGAAAGAACATGAGGAGAATGAAAACTGGGGGAAACAGAGCAGTCTTTTCAACTGTCAACATTTATTTAAATGTAATCATGAAATTTGGCTGTTCCTTGGGCCATGTGGTGTCTGCCCATTCTGCAGGGTGGGGCTGGAATTACTGCTGGCATGAATTTGTTTGGCCTCTTATTTTCATAACCCTTCAGAGCCACACAAGGGGAAAACAAGAGGCTACATAAGTACATTTGAGGGCTAAATGTTTGTCTGGCATGCTTGCATCATACAGGACTTGGAAGGACAGAGGAAATCCTCTGAGCTTAGGGAATGTGAGGTGAGCTGCATAGTTTGATATGCAGACAGACAGCTGAGGAGATATAGAATAAGAAAATACTCAAGCAGGTACTACTGAAAGGGGTCAATATGTGGGGATCAATGTCAGAGGAGAAAATGGGTGAAAGATTAACTCTGTTGTCTTCCATTATAATGATTTTAAATCCACTTATAGCAAAAAGATTACCGAGGTGTCCCCTCCTACAGGAAAGGGATATGCCCCTTCATTTCACTCAGCTCTCTGATTTTCTGAAGCCTTTTGTTCCCCCGCAGACTCTCTGGTTTCTTCTGTAGCAATCTTGGCCCCTACCTCTTCATATAACTTGACGTAAGTCTCTCCCCCCATCTCCTTGCAGGTCCCCTCCTCGTACTTAGCCAAACTGTCATGTTGCCCAGTTCTACTGATCAGGCTGTAAAGAGGAGTGTGGCTGCTGCTTCTGCTTCCCACCAACAGGAAGGACGACCTTAGCAGGTGACAGCAATTGGAAACGGCTCCCATGCTTTGTCTTCAACTCCTCTGCTTCTCTTCAGCAGCAAAATCTTACTAAAAAATAATGAGAAGGATGGGAAAGCCTAGAGAATTTGCCAGCTGTGGTGGTGTCTAGAGAGGCTGAGAGAAATCTAGAAGATGATTCAGAGGAAGTAGAAGAAATAATGAAGGAGAATTGGAAGCGTTTTTCACACGAGCAAATTAGGAGATCAACACAGTGCTTCCAGTTACAAATTACTCACATATATTGAATAGTAGATCTGGATATGGGCCTGTGTAAAACAAGCATCTAAAAGAGTATCACTGACAAAGATGGATGGTAGGTGTAGTTGTTTGGGGACATGAACATATGACTGAAATAGCTAAGTGTCTCAGAAAGGAGAGAGAAAATGCTCAAACAGTACAGCTGGGCAATGAAGATAAAGGGCTAGCATGCTGAAAAGTGAAGTGAGAGGGAAAGCAAACTGGGGGAAAAGAGGATGAAGAAGGAAGTCGGCACTGGCAGGTTTGCCACAGAACAAACCATTAGCAAAGTGCTAGGAGGATAAAGAGTACAAAAATAAAAAAAGTAAGAGACAAAGGAAGATTGTAATACAGGGTAGGAAAGAGGAGGCAGACAGAAGAAAGGGAGATAGTGACCAACGTGACAGTGACAGTGACTTTCATTTATTATTAATACAAAGGGGCTGCTGATCTTGTAAAGTGGCCACTCTGCTTCTCACACCAAGACTTTGCTTGGTCTCTTTCAGAACATAAATCCAGGTTCTCAGGAGAGGGCTCAGTGGATGTTTTGCATCTGATGCACTGACAGACTGCACATGAGAGGCCTTCAAATATTTTCAGACCCATCTGAAGACTGAAGAATCTTGACTTTCTTCACTATTTGGTTGAGTGAAGAGAGATTTTAAAATCTATGTCCCATTTATAATATGCAGCTGTTGTTTTAGTGACATCTTGGCTTAGAAGTATGGGATAAAAACTGATCTAAGTGCAGTTCTTGACTTTTTTGGCTGTAATTAAATTCTGGATCTTGCTTGCGAGGGATTTTTAAGGAAGAACTGGAAATCAGTCCTATCTGCTGGCTTTATTCCTGGCTTTATTCCTGGCTTATTTATTTCCAATGCAGTTAACTGAGGGAAAAAGACAGAGGATAGGGAATCACCTGCAGCTCTTCTGCTTGGAGATCCATTTTGGTGGGGCTACTGTGAATAAATAGGAAGAAAAAGGCTGGTAGATTAAAAAATTAAAATCTTTAGCATGTAAATGCAAAAAGAAATGGTAGGTGTTTAACTCACAGAGGCTCAAATCCCTGTGGGGGCCACTTAGGAGGGAATTACTTGACTCATAGATTTTAGAGCCAGAAGGGATCAACAGATTGTTAGTTTGACCTACTGTGTAACATGGCCATAGTATTTCATTCAACTAATTTTGCAGCTAGCCTAAAGCCTGTCTTTCCTGAACTCAGGTGGGCTTGATATGGACATTTGAGGGGTTGAAGAACTAAACGCATGTTAACAGTTTCTCCGCTGGTAGTTTACTCCTTCTTGTTTAAAATAGGTTGATCTTACATTTAACTTTATACAATTCAGCCTCTTTTTTTCTTTTTGTTGTTGTTGCTGTTAAGCTTTTTCTGCTTTGTTGGAAACTTTCATTACCTATTATTTTCTTGATGTGAAAGATGCTTATGAAATGAAGAGTGTACGCTGGGTACAAAGGATATGTGAAAAAAAAGGGCATCCAGGCAGCAGTAATATGAGTGACTAGAACGGGGAACAATTGTTGCAAGAAAATTGTCTCATTCTGAAGTATACTGTGTGTATGTAGCTGGGCTCCCTTGCAGCTGATGCACTGCTGTTCCAATTTGCATCTAGGTATTGATGCTTGGGGCACAAGCTCACCGATGGCTCGACGCTGCAATAGGAGGGTAAAGAGGGCTGCCTTGGAGACAAGGTGATTCCAGCTCTTGGGACGGCCTTTGGCAATGGTGGCTGCCTATGTGGGATGCAGTAAGAAGGGAAAGTGCGTGAAATGGCAGACTGTGTGAGGCTGTAATGAGTCAGCCACTCCGAGGGGGCTGGAAGAAATGTATAGTCTGCATAAATGAGCCCTGGGCTGCCCTGAGCTGGAGGCGAGGAGTTCGGGTTTCTGCAAATCCAATTCCTCTGATATTCTTGGCAGTCAGGGGAGGAAACTCACAGCAGAGAGCTCTGGTGTGTGCAGAGTGATGATTCTCAGGCTGCCTTCTGGGAAGGCAGGCCAATAAACGTGGCTACCATGTCCTGCAACAACAGTCCTGAAGAGGGAGCATAAACTAATAGCAGTGTCCAGGGCAATATAATATGCATCCTTTGTGATGGACTGAGAAGTGTAAAACTAATGGCTACACAACTGCACAACCATTGACAGGAACAATTCACATATAGATGTCTTTAATAACCAATGATTTGGTTATTAAATCAAAACTTTTTGCCAAGAGAGAGAAATTCAATGCGCTAATTAAAATAGTTCTTTCTGCAAGATTTTTTTTTGAGAAGTTCATAGTCTTACAATCTTCATTCTGGCATTTATTCTTCCATTACTTCTTCTAAATACTGGCTTTGTTCTTTTTCTGTCCAAACACAAGGGTCCTTCCTCCCTCTTACTGCATTTTGGAGTTTCAAAATTCTTTCTCAGAATTTCCTTACTAATTCAGAGGATCTGACATTTTTTCCCACTAATCTTTGTAACTGACAAGTATTATCAGAGGTATTGTAGGAGTATAATTGTGAGATAAACACAGTTCTGGTGCAAAAAGCACTAGGTATTTGCAGGTGGTCACATGGGGAAATGTCATTAACACTGTGTAATTTGCTTGGAGTAGTCCAGCCTTGGAATGTGTGGCAGTATTTCACTGCATGAAAAATGATTGTTGCTTCAGCTGCAGCCATATCCATCTTCCTGGGAAAACTTCCAGCTTCAAAGGGAAATCTGGTTGTACACGTTTGAACTGTGCTCTTAGCTGCAACATAATCTCTTCTGTCTTCTGGTTGTCCATTGGAAACGGTAATGAAAACACGGCATGCGTTCCTTTCAGCCTCGGTGTAACCTTTCTCTTCTTCAGGAAAGAAAAGTTGCTGAACGCAGAGGGTAATTAATTTACTGACATTCTTTCAGATGCTTTGAAGATAGGCTCTGAGGGAGGGTCTGCATGCTAATCCGCAGAGTAAAGCAAAAGGGTAGCACCTACCAAGGCAATGTCAAAAAATAAATACATTGGTCTCCTAAGTAATGCCTTCACAACAACTAAATCATATTAAACATCGACTGATTTCATGGGCTAAGTAGTCAAGTTCTTAAATCTTCAGTTACCAAAACACGTTGTCATAGGAAAATTTTCAGTGGAGCTAATATTACTGCTTTACACACAGGAGAAAAGAAATACTGGTAATGGGAAAGACATATAACAAACGTTTCCAAACTTTCAGAAAAACAAGTCAGAAAGTAAAAATAATGTATAATGAAATGGACTTCCCTCATTTGTTTTCTCTCCACGAGCAAATGAGCTATAATAAACAGTAAAAATAAAGAAGTCCTAGCAATTGATGACCTTTCACCTTCACCCCATACAAGCTACTTTTTAAGGCATTTTTCATACTCTTAGTTTATTTATTGTTCCTCTGCTGCTTCCAAGTTGACCTTCAGATAGGATCCCACCCTGAGTTTTGGAGGAAGCAAAATAGGGGAGCAGAAGCAAAAGAGTTATTAGTTAGAATGACGGTTACAAAAATCTGTGCAAAGCAATTATATCAGGGCTGTTCCTGTCTTGCTGGGATACAAATATTTTTATTGATGTTTGTCTCAGGCCCCTTGGGAAATTATTGGACACATTGATATCCTGTGGTAAGTTTCCCATGGCTTCTCTATGACCCTTCCTGTTGTTCCAGGATGCCCTAATTGCACATGTACCTGAAATGTAAATTACTTCATATAATAAAGCCTGTTCTAGGGAGTATCTTGTCCACTGTGTCATAGAGTCTGGCTTGAAGAAGATACAGTGAAAGTAATTCATTTCTGCTGTTTTTCTTTCTCTCGTAAAAGTAATTCCTGTGTTTTTTGTTTGTATTCTATCTAGTCAGCAAGAGTTGATAATGGAGTATGGAAAAGATACAAACCAGAAGAGATTCAATGCAATTTTGTACCATTTAATTTAAAATAACACAGAGATCTGTACCAGTCAGCTGCAGTAAACCACATGTATGGCATATGCAATATAGCAAACATTTTTCAGGGTTGTCCATTTTTGTTTTTTCAAATACCTAAACATCTACACACACACAAGCATCCATCCATCCATCCATCCATCCATCCATCCATAATATGCCAATCAGGAATTCAGCTGGAACTTTCTCACCAGTTTTTAATATATTGTTGGTATGAATCTATACAAAAAATTACAAAGTTTAATATACATAGTAATTTATTTTAAAAATCAGTCTATTTTATTGACTGTACCTGTAAAAGAAAACGTATTCCATCACCTTGATGAGAACTTTCTTAAGGATTTGGGGTGGGCTTTTAAACTGGAGTACAAGTATTGTTTAGTTTGTTCCTCATTTCTACTGATTTGAAAACACTTTTATTAATTTAAACAAAAGAAATAGTAAGATGTTGGGGTCTTTTTCCTAAGTCTTGTACTGTGATTACTTCTCTTGCTATTTTCATACCTTTGAGTTGACATCTGAGACAGCTCAAGTGGAAAGAACAGTCTTACCTGTCTACTGCCTAAAATCATACAATGGAGAAACATATCTTTTATTTTCTGAAGACACATAGGTTAATGTAGGTGTTTACAACACACAGATATACTTTTATTTCTATTTATAAACTTTCTGTTAGGTCCGTGAGGCAAAGGGGAACTTTAATCTTACCAGTTCCTAGAGTTTGATTCTGTAACTGCACTATTATGCTTTAGTATTTATTTATCTGTCTTTCACATACAATGGTCACAGTTTTGTAGCCTCAGACAACTTGAAACTAACAGTCTTGGGTGATAGAACCAGCGCTGACAGTGAAATATTTTTTTTGTAGTTTTCATGGCATTGTGCAAATACTGCTAAAAAGAGGGTCTGCATCTTAATTCTGTCCAAAGGTGGGAGCTCTGTGTCATGCTGACAATAAATTTGGTGCAATACAAATTCTGTTTAACTCCTAAGGCAATGTGCAGGTTAAATGTCATTAGCTTTTAATCCAAGTGCTACTCATTTTATGAGTAGCCCTTTGCCATGCACAGCATAAAGCTGAATTCACTGTTGGGCTCACTGGTGCTGCAGTGTCAGAATACCTTACTTGCTATCCCTTTCCTTCTTTGCACACTGACATTTTGCCATGCAATTTGTTCTAATCAGGCAACCTGATTTTGCTTCTCTGAAAGCTTTCTGTAATTATAATTTTGGGTCTCAGGCCTGGGAATTCACAAGGTCGTAGGATATGATGTTGTAAAAGCCCGTTTGACAGGTTTGCTTCCTGTCTGCCTTACCAGCATACACGGCACACCAAAAATTTCAAACAGGTGCTAGAGTTTGTTTGCAGCAGATCTCTGTTGCTTAGCAGAACACGAGACATTGCTCTTGGCAAGACCCTACGCAAACGATGCCTGTTGTGCGTTTTAACTTTCACCAAGTGACAACTGAAGTTTGGTATGCAGAAAGTGGCAGCATGAAAGCGGCACTGCTGGCTTGATCTTGGCACTGCCACCAGAAAACACTTGCCATGGGCATGTTTGAACCAGTGGTGTTTTCTTGTAGCAATTATTTATCATTGTTTCTGTAGAATTAACTTCCACGGAAAATATGAAGCTTGCAAAAATTAAATTTGGAAAAGTGTTGAAAACAGTCTGTCCGGAAAGTGTGAATTTTTGAATGAGAAGAGTGCCTACGTGGGAGATGGATTTAGGACTCCTCAAGCTTGCCCTTCTCTGTTGCTTGGACTTCACAATGATGCCACTTGTTGCTTCTCACCTAGTCAAGAGAGGAAAGTGATGGAGAGAGGCGTCCCCGCGCATGGATGCAGAACCTGAGCGGGATCACTTCCCACAGAACACTCGCCGGTGTCCAGCTGATCAGACGTTCCCCGCAGTCGCGCTCCCCGGCAGGAAAAGACAGATTTTGCCCCAAATCCGAGACGCTCCCCGCGCCCGCCTCAGCGCCCGGCGGGCCGAGGGCGGGGCTGCCCCTCGCGGTGACTGACAGCCGCGCCGGCCAATGGGCGGGCGCGCCGGCGGCAGGGATTTGCATAGTGTGCGGCGTTGCCGCAGTAACGGCGGTGCGCCGGGAACGGCGGCAGGGCGGGGAGTGCGGCCTGCCCCGCGGGCGTGGGAGCGCCTTCCCTGCTTCCCTCCCTGCGGAGCGGGCGCACCGAGCCGCACGGCAGCAGCACAGAAACACAGCCACAGGGGACATGAGGGGATTTTTATCCGAGCGGAGGTAATAGGTGGTTAGGAGGACATGAAAAATTAGATGCCATCCGCGGCCTCATGAGCCTTGGGTCTGAATAAGCCTGAGAACTCTTTTTTGGGCAGGTCGGTGGTGGAGTGGTTGGGTGAGGAGGAACTGTGGTTTTCCTTCTCTCCCGAAGTCCAAGCCACTCTTCTGCCTGGCCAGCAGGCACGGGCTCATCTGAGCTCACAACTCAGTTTTGCTAGTTTTCGCTTGATTTCCCTATGAAGATGGTACTGACAGCGTGCCTGGCCCGAGCCTCAGTCAGCAAGGGTTTAAATAATGCAGTCCTGTGTCCTGTCCTCATCCAACTAAAACAGTGCTTACCCTGAGTACTAGATGGCCAGATTCCTGCAGAGGTCAGGGGCCCAGTTACAAATAAGTAGAAAGGTCAATCAACAAAGATTTGTGTGACTTCCTATCGTTAGACCAGCTAGGTGGTAATAAATTTGTGTGTATTAGTGCTTACTGTGAGGTTAGTGCATTTGTTCTTTGGAATTTGTTTCTGCAGAGGTTTTCCTGGCCTGGCAAAAAGGGTGTGTGAGCATTTACCAGGTCAGATGTTCTGACTTCTTGGTTCCCCACTCTTCTAGGGGAGTGGACTGAGCTCATTTATGTGTGTGTTTTAAGTGGCAGGAGAATACAATTGCAGTACTCTTGGCCAACAATGCGGACACTGAAAGCTAGAAATGTTACTCTCTGTAAAAGGCAACCCTACCAGGCACATAATTGCTGATTGTCCTGTATAACAGAAATTACCTCTTTCAGTCCTGTTCTTGGAAAATATGTGGTACATAACAATAATGAAAAGGTTTACTAAAAAGCCGTTTTGTTTTTTGTTTTGTTTTGTTTTGTTTTGTTTTGTTTTGTTTTGTTTTGTTTTGTTTGGAAAGCACAACAGAAACAGAAAACTGCTGTCCAAGTGGTTTATCTTAAAGCTTACTGCAAAATTTGTTAAGGTACTGTAACTGAACTGATTGCTCAAGTTACAAGTTAGTACCATTTCTTTCATTACACATTTATATATTTTAGTAAAATTTACTTTTCTATCTACTTAACTCCATGGCACATTGATCTATAATAGAATGCACTGGTTTATAAACAGGTGAAATTATGGCTACACAGTAAAGAGCTGTCATGTCTCTTCATTTAAGCCACAATATCTGGGGATATTTCAGGTTTATATTCCATATATATATTTCTGTTGGCCCATGGAATTTAATCCTGTTCACTAAAGAATTATAAGACAGAAAACATGACAATATGGGCCAATGCTTTAAGTAAAAAGTGAGGAAAAGATGGTCATTAAACATGACAAGTTACATGATCATCAGGACCCAGGGGTACCAGGTAAGACTTGATGACCTTTATCCGTCATGTCCTCTCATGCCTGTTGTAAATTACTGTTGATTTAATCTGGAGGAGAAAAACAATAACGTAGAAGAATGATGCTTTTATGATTGTTTGCAAACAAGAGCCTTCAAAATGAGTGCTATAACGCTGGAAAGGCTCTTGCTGGATATGATGAATGTTTTGGTAGCCCTCCTAGCACGCTGTTTTCTGTAACAGATTTAGTAAGCGGCCCTTTCTTTTTTGTGTCACTACATCATGAGTGTTCTGCAAAGTATTAGGATGTGCTGCATTATTCGTGCGAAATACGAGTATTTAATAATGTCTTGTTAGGTTTTCCAGCATTTCACAAAATATCTGGAATGTCCAGAGTTTTGCTCTTCTAGACGTCTACCACTTAAGATAATTTCATCTGCTGTTCTAGATTCCCTCGGTTTCTCTTCTCTTATTGTGTCTCTCTGCTCATTGTTTAGTTTTCATATTTTGATAGCTGGTCTATCTTGCTGAGTTTAGTAATTTGCATGGTAATCAGATTGTCTATCTGAGTATCCTGTTAATGACGAAAGTACCGAAAGCCTTAGTTATGGAATCATTTATCAGCAGAAGCACTTTTTTTCTATTCAAAGAAGTCTATCTATTAAGATTGATTTACACTGTAAAAGAAAAGAACATTTACCCCTTTGGATTACTTTATCCTGAATAATGTAACTGTGTTACTGCAGATTATTGAGAAAAGTGTCTTTCCATCACTGAATCACTCTACACTTCCAGTGACAGGCTGTCAGCACATGTGCAGTGTCATCCTTCTTCTGATTTCCACTGACTTGTATCAATTTGTACAAGCTGACATTCTTGGCTTCTATTCTTTTTGTTTCAGACTCATAACTGAATAGGCATTTATCCATCCACCTATTTTTTTTCTCCCTAAGGATGAGCCTGCTTTCTTGAAATAATTGCATAGTCATCATCCAAATCCCTGGGAAAAAACCTGATTCTGCCCATATGAGTTCCAGAAATGGAAATGCTGAACAAAGATACTTGAGCTAGAAAGTACAGATAGCTCACTTTGAGCTGTGTAAGCGTGCCTGCTTCAATGTCCGCTTGCTCTCATACTTCCGTGCTGTGGGCAGGGTTGACACAGCCGATCTAGTTATTATTTGATGCGTGTCCGATATGCCACCTGGGATTTGCAGAGTCAATATCACAGATATATGCTAGTAACTGAAGATGATTAAGAATATGATGTGTAAGTATCCCCACTGTCACACATACTGGGAATATATCTGCTAATTTTTGCACAAGAATAAGTGTGGAGGCAGTAATATTATTCCTTTAGAATATAAGTTGAGTGTACTAAATAATTGTGAGTAAAACAAAGGTAATCTTTACCTATATAAGTTGTAATACATCACTAAGTAAAACACAAAAACCAGGAACATTGTTTATAGAGCATAAAGGATATCTGAGACATGAGAGAATGGTGATACTGAATTTTGAATTTTAAAAGTCTGAAAAGTTACATTTTTAGCTAAAAAAATATAATATATTCATTTTTTCCCATGTATTTAACTAGTAGCAATCATAATGTCTTCATATGTTAGGATTTCAGTCAAATCAAAGGAATTATTTCTTATGTCTGTGCAGAGGACATAGTAACATGAAAGAACTACTGGGTCTCTAGAACCAGTCTCCAGCTTTCTCTAGTAACACAGTCATAAACTTAAATAGAGCTAATTAGGTAAAATAAATTTAATTACTGCATAATTATATATAGGGTCTTCTTACATGCCGAGTATACTCTGGCTGCTGTTGATATCAGGGACTTTTTGATTGACCCATAAAGTTTCAGGTAGGAAGATAATCAGATCCAAAGAAAGACCTGGTCATTTCATTGGTCAGAGGAAAATTACAAAAGGCTTTGACTAGGTTGGTTGTCTCATTACAAAAAACACCTTAAATAGTTCTGTATAAGAATTGTATAGAAACCTCTGGGTTATGTATTTTCCTTCTCTTGTATTGTAAAGGACCTTTGCACACATATGCAGACACAGGCTTAGAGACACACATGATTTCTCTCTTGTGTAATTCATACAGGTACATCTTTGAGGAAACTTTCAGTTTTGTCTAACCAACACTTTAAACAGCGGGGAAAAGATTCACTAGAAAATTCCCAGACAGTTCTAGCCTGTTTGCAAATATCAGAACACAATGGCTTTTTAACTTGGCCTGTTTGGTTTTGAGTGTTGTTGTCCTGTCCTCCTGTCTGGCTGCATCCACTTTAAACAGAGGCATAACCACCACCCTCAGGGTTGCAGATCGCATGAGGCAAAAGGTGTATGTATACCTGATCCTCTGCTGGAACAAGCTCCACACTTGGATGTTTCTGAGTGTGCATTGCTCCTGAGATATTTAAGCCAGGCTGCTGCAATATTAGATGTTACAGACCAACAAGGTCTTGAAGCTGACAGAAGTGAGGTATATGCCAATATTTATATGTTTGGAGCTTGCAAGTAGTTTTTTGAAAGAGGAGGATGCATAAAAACATGGATCATGCTCAGCTGTGACAAGATGAGGCATCCTGACATAGTAAACTGTAGATTTCCTACATCTCAGTAGTATTTGTTTAAATTCAATAAAATAATAGATTATTCTTTTAACATGACTGAAGGAAATGATTAGTCTCTAGGACTAACCAAAGGAGATTCCTTCAGCCAGAAACTGTGGAGAGAATGTAGTGCTGAGCTGGAAAAATATGAGGTTTTTAGTATGTGGTTAATTTGCTAAAAATGTTGTTGGAAACATAAAAATGTTTTTTCCTTTTATCTTCCAGTGAAAAACAGATCCAACAGTAAGATACTACAAATTGTCCAATATTTTTGTCCAGCTTATGTTTGAGTACTTTGTCTTAAAGGATTTCTAAAATGATTTATAATTGAGCAATACAAAACATTTAGCACGAGAAAAAATAAAGCTTAAGATGTTGGTTTAATTTCATTTGCTTTCCCTTAAAGAATAATGGGAAGCCTCATAGAAAACATTTTGTTTGGAAAGAGCCTGAAGCAAGTCTTTCTGGCACTCAACAGAGGATATCAGTTTGGTCCTTCCTGACACCTCTTTTATATGTAAATATAATGAGAACCCAAGAAAGTAGAGCAAAAAGACCTACCTTTATCTTGACTGTAAAGTTAGGGATCAGCCTTAGAAAGTCCTGTGACAGGACTGATTTAGTATTGGGGTGCTAGAAAATCTAAATTTAATTTCCTTCTTTTTTAGGCTTGCTGTGTTATGCTTGGCAGATCACTTATTTCATCTCTCTCTTTCTATATCTTATGTCCTCTTATACAGAGTTTTCTCCTTTGTTTGTTTACACAGTCCAGCCGAGACTGAGAAACAAGGATCTCTGGGTGCCCTTGTAGTACACAAGGAGCTTTTGCTTGTTGCTTCTCATTTAAAGCTATTTGAGACTTTTCCAATTTATGTAACAGTAAAGTTAGGTCCTTCAAGTAAAATCTTTTCTTTTTGAGTATGTGTGAATTTAATCCAATGTACAAAAATCACCCTTATTAAATGATCCACGTAACAACATGATGTCACAAACAGAAAGCTTATGGCTCCAAGCACTGCATGGTGAACAGGCAGAAGAAGTATACAGCATTGACTGTAGTATTGAAGGGAAAACCCAGTGAAGTGGGGTTTTACATAAGTGAGGGTTCACATAACCAAGAATTCTTGAATCTGAGATAATGAATTAACCAGTTGCTTTCTGCAAGCTAAAATTAGTCTATTTTTTTTTTGGCACTGACAACCTGATCTGTAGCTGAGCTTCTGCCAGGCTTTTGTATTTGCCACCATTTTGGAGCCATATGTTTTCCTCCTCATTTAGTGTGTCTCTGTGGCCTTTCATCCTCTCGCTCAAGCAGATCAACCGGTGCAGACATTCTCATAACTCTGTTATGGGAGTCCTGATTTTGTAAGCACTGTACAATTATAGATGACCGCTCCAAAGAGCCTCCTGGATTTAAGCGACTGTCACCTGAAGCAAGTACTCCATATAAATCCTTCTCAGCTTTATCAAGCACTTTTTAAAAAAATAGCAAAGGAATTGTTTCCCGCTACTAACTTTGCTTGTATATGGTCTTCCATGGAAATCGTCTTTGCTTTTTGATGAAGCCAAGCATGTCCAATGGGAATTTTTTAAAATTTTCTCTGCTTTTAGATGGAGTCAAACATATCTAAGAGTTTCTTTGGGTTTTTTTGACGTGTGAGCTTGAAAGCTCTGTGACCTTTGTTTTAGCTCTGTGTTTGGTGCAAGGATTTATCTTTCTGTGCTAGTGGATTAGAACAGTGACAGTAAACCAGCCATAAAGATTAAATAGAGTTTACAGTCTGATACAGCTACACATGGAAAGGCTGTGATACCAGTCAGCATCCATAAACTGTACAAAAACAGATTCCCCAAATTCTCACAGCTGTTCCTGTATTTTGTCCATTGAATAAGCATGGTTATGTCCTGGTAGGAGGAGGCTTCATGCAATGTGTTCTTCCATAAGGTAAACTCTGTGTTTTTTTGTAGCTGGGAGGTCTCTGTGTGGAATTCTAGCAAAGTCAAAAGCAGTAGTGTTGAGGATTCATTGGAAACAGCCAGTTTAATCCCTCAGCTAACACAAGTATGTTTTGTTCTATTCAGTCAAGGAATCCAGGCTTATAAAATGACCTTATAATGGTTTTTGAGGAATTGTTTACATGAGAGAATCAAGAGAGATGAAAAACAGAGAGGGTCGCTCTTCAGAAATGGGCTGCATACAGGAAATAGGAAACGTATGTGTCAGCTTTGCTTCCAAGTTCCAACACTGACATGAAACAAGACATAAAGAAGGCTGTTTCAGGGAAGAAGTCTCCACTTCTCTAGGTTGAATCACACATGGTGGCTCAGAGAAGGCAGCATAAGTGAAGCATTGTTAATAATGTTATTGTTGCAATTTCTGGCATGGTTAATAATGCTATTGTTGCTGTTGTTGCAATAATGTTATTGTTGCAA
This sequence comes from Cnemophilus loriae, assembly GCA_013397755.1. Lineage (NCBI taxonomy): Eukaryota > Metazoa > Chordata > Aves > Passeriformes > Corvidae > Cnemophilus > Cnemophilus loriae. Next base: position 690,404 of record VZTF01009746.1, on the reverse strand, counting down.
TTGATTAGGTGAAGCTTAAAAACTGTGTGCAAGAGTTCCAGTTCCCAGTTCAGGACAAGAAGATGATCGATTTACTGAGCTATTTGTGCTCTTATCATTCTGTTCTATTGTGGTTAGACTGAAGCTCTTAGCCTGATTCTAAACTAGCCAAAGTATTTCACTTGCTTTTAATTAAATTGAACTTCTCCACTAGTTGTAAGTGACCTGTTGCTGCAGTTCATGAAATTGTTTTTAAGTATTATCCTCAGTGGAACTGCAGAGGAGTGAAATGTTTTCCCATAGCTACATGCAATGATCAGCTCTACTTTCCCACTTTATTAAAACCTGTTGCAGCATTTTTAAAAGAAAAACATAAGAAAGTTTTATGTTTTGAATTTTTAAGTCCTAATCCTGATTTATTTCCACATCTTTACCACTGAGCTTGAGAGAAGATTTGAACTGCTCATATGCCTTTTCATTTCACACTGAATTTATAAGAAGTTTCCAAATAATAACAGTCAGCTTGGCAGGAATAAGTGTAGACCAAATGGTGTAATCCCCACAAGGAAGCATAATTCTCTTATGAAGTATTTACAATAGCAAACTTGGAAATCCAGCAATAGGTTATATTGTTAATAGATTGTTTATAGCATCTTCTATTGACTGATTCATTCCTAATGGCAACAGATTTAGTCACCTAACATTCTTCATATGGCAGGCAGTTCAGTGTTCACTGTTGCTTTAAGAATCCTCTCAGGTGCGAGAAAGTTTCATTCTGACACAAATCAATAAATAGGACATAAATAGGACCTTGCAAAGTTCAGAAGTTCCCTGAAATGTTACTGAACTTTCTGATGCTCCCTTCCTGTGACCCACCAATAACCCTTATCTCCCCTGCCTTCATGACCCTTTAATGTTTCCCTGGCTCTCCATTCCCTTCATCCTCCTAAAGAGCTTGGCTACTTCCCAACTTGGATTCATCCAACAGGCCACCCTTATTGGAAATTCTCCCAGTCTTTGAAACAGCCTTGCAGTACAGTAGCCTAAATACTAGTTTGCACATTTAAATTTCACATACTGCTGAACCTGTTATTTTGATATCTGAACTAAAAATTCCAGTGCTATAGTTTTGTGTAACTGCCAATGTACACTATATGCACCTGATATACCTGATAGCTTCAGGCATGAGAGAATACCACAGCCACATACTTTACCCTATTTTTCAGCAGACTGCAGTTATCTAATACAGTTTTGGATGAGGTGTTAACTTGGAATGTGCAAAGTATAATGGCCCTCAAGAATTTTATTTTTAACAACTAACTACAACTTTACTGCTCACAGAGAATTGTTCCAAAACAAATCACAGATTGGATCTGATGGTCTTCACATTTTCCAGTTTGCCTACAAATAAATATGAGCTTCACAGGATTTTTTTTTTTTAAATAAGAAAGTATCCCAGGTGTCCCAGAAATATTCAGCTTTGTGAGTATTTAAGCAAGCCGTGTCAGTGCAGCAATCTAAATTTTTGTGTGCCTGGCAAAAGGATGACTACTCACGTGAACATGGTGACAACTTATTTTTCCACTGTTGCCCCTGTACTTAAGATATCCCCTAGAATACTTGTAAGAGACTAGAATGAGCTCAGTGCTTCTCAGTGACACAGACAAAGTTTAAGTTTGTCATCTCAAAGGTAATGACAAACCTGTGTAATTGCCCTTGGGTATAGTAAAAGCCTGTGGGTTCAGAGGTGAGACAGATAAGGGTGAAAAGGCTGTTGAGTGAGAACAAAGTCTTCAATGGTGACATGACAAAAAAGCAGTAAAAAGATCCAGGTTGGATGGTTGCAGCAGTGGAAGTGAACCAAGACGGCCAGTGTGGGTATGTTTGTGTGTTAGAAACCCGCTACAAGTTTGGAAGGATTGAGATAAAGTCTCAATAAAGTAATATTTACTAAGGGCAAGGTGACTTTACCCAGATATTTCTTTTATTACAGATAAAGTAGACTATCCTTGGCAGTTACTTACCTATGCAATGTGCTAGTTTGTTTTTTTTTATTTTTCCTTGCAATTAAAACAGTAGCCTCCACCATACGTGTGTATGGTCTGAATTATATTTTCTAATCCTGGGAGGACCAGCACAAAGTATTGTAAGAAATTAACATTTTAAGGGATAAATTTATCTGTTTACAGGGATAGATTGGACATTGCAAAACTGAAACATATTTAATACTGTCTGGAGACTAAACAAATGCAGTGCCCTTATTCTCTCATCCAGCATGTGCTCCAGCCCCCAAAGCACCTCAGTAAGCCTTATTAAAAAGCCTGCTCCATTTTATTAATAACAGTCCTGTATTGGGAGAATCAAGACTGGTCAGAGAATTTGAGACACCACTTCACAAGTGCTGAATAAAGGGGCCTAATAATCTTCAACCGATAGACTGGGAACACTTTCCTTTCCGACTGTCCCTTTGTAGACTGGACATTGACATGTCTCTACTAAGGGACTTTTTCTTATGTCTCTGGAAACCAGGAAATTATGTTTAAGTATCAACATAAAAGGCTTATAAATTGAAGACTGCCAGAAATACCAGTTCTATCAGTAACTGAAAAGAAAGCATATTGGTTATACTCCACACCACTTGCATTTCATCAGCTTCAGTTTGTGCAAACCCATCTTCTTTCATGTCCTTCATGATTTTGCATCCTCTGGGACCAGAATTTTATATTTACATTGTTCATTGATCACCAGGGGTAAGAATATATTTGATGTTATTTATCTGCTATTTAAAAATATAACAGATTAGTAATGTTAATTGTGCCTTATGATAAACCAGTGGTTGGTAACCTTAACTAGAGAGAACACATTTATTAATTTGTACTAATTTAATTTGTTTCAGGGTCGTGTAAGAACAAAAGACAAAAGGAAAATACACAGAAACCGCCTTTTTCTACTGAAACAGCCATTAGATTCAGTGTTCCAGCTTTGAAGTCCCTAATATATTTTGGCCCATGAAAATGGATTAAGAAGATGTAGAATAATTCTGAATAACAGACTTTCCCAAGCTATTTATGTGTAGGACAGAGAGAAGTTTCCTGAAATGTTATACCCTTCATGGAAACAAATGTCAAGAAAAAGAATGTGAACAAAACTTCTGGTATTCTGTCAAGTGCTGAAGAAGGCCCTATTAGTATCTCTAGCACCTTGCCTTCAGAGCAGGTTTCACCATCTAATCACCATCTTCCCAGAATTTTTACCAAAGTAGTACATCTAGAAGCTGGATCCCAGGAAAGGTGACCAGGCGCTGCAATAGTATCACAACAGTCAGATTCTTCAGACATGTCTCAAACACCCTTCCCAAGAAGACCTGCCTTCAAGGTATGCTATATCTGTGGCAGAGAATTTGGTTCACACTCTATTGCTATACATGAACCTAAGTGCCTAGAGAAGTGGCGCATTGAGAACAATCAGCTACCAAAGCATCTTAGAAGGCCAGAGCCCAGGAAACCTGAGGTCCCTACTGGTGGTTCTTATACACTTACAGATGAAAATGAGGCAGCTTATTATAGTGCTCAAGCCCAGCTCTTGCCCTGTAGAAACTGTGGCCGAACTTTTTTTCCTGACCGTCTCCCTGTGCACGAAAGATGTTGCAAAGGAGGTAGCAGCGGTGCAAGGCTACCAGGTGCTACCGTTAGTAAATCTGGTAAAGGACCAATATCTGGAACTGGCTCTGGAAGTGGTGATCCATCTAAGGCCCATCAAGGAATGAGCAGGGCTGCACCAGCTGTATCAGACCAGGTAAATTGCTAAGCGTGCGCTATATGAAAGGGTGTGGATGCATCTTGATGCTTGGCACTCCAGGGGAGGCTGGCTTCCCATCAAATTTAAAATCAGTTTTCTTCAGAAGGACCTTTTAGTTCCATGCAAATGTTTCTCTGCTAAACAGAGGATAAAGAAAAGGGAAATACTGGGAAGGGAATAAGGGAAACTACTTATTCCTATTTATTTTGATTTTCCTTTTGAATGGGAGTACTTGGGTTTTGTGTTGTCATTTAAGAGTTATATCCCCAAGAGAGACCATTGCTTGATATAGTTCCCTAGGAGATTCTATTGAGCAGCTTAGGCAAAGTTTGGATGTTATATGTTTTAGGAGATACTAGGTATTTTTATTTAGTTAACATGAAATGCAACGTTTCATTGTCCTGTAAGCATCCAGCACTTCAAAACATGATTTTCATCTTTTACCCTTATTCTTAACCTTGGCATGGAACATGAGTTTACTGAGGACTGCATGTTCAAAGGCAGCAGCTCTGGGTATAACAACAACAAAATAAATAAGACTGCACATTTTTTTCCACTGAATTTGATTCAGGATCCAAGAATAAAGAAGCTGATTCACATTATCCAAAAGCTACACAGAGTTTTGGAAAATGGGATATTTTTTTCTGCACTTGTTTCTGCACAAGCTGTCTTTTGGCCAGAAGTTTTGTAAGATAGATGTCTAAATTTAGCCCCAGTGTCCAAATTAAATAGCCTTTTTTTTCGAATGCGGGTGGGAATACCGATTGCCTACATTACTTTTAAAAACGGGATTTAGCACTCTCAGTCACCAAAGGAATGCAATGCTATTCAGAGCATTTCTAAAGATGCATTAGAAGTCAAAGTATGTAACGTGTTAGTTTACTAGCTGCTGAGTAAAATGAAGATAATAGCTTTACCCTAGCTCACATGAGACTAAAGACATCATGAGCCCTTTTCTTATTATGCTGTATGAGGCCACTAATTGATAGATTTTGGCAAATTAAAGTTCACTCCTCAGTCTTTTATAAGCAAATTTTACATAATCCACAAGCAGTTCAAAGTGCTGCATAGCTGCATTTATAGCTGTAGGAAAGGTGATGCTGCTTACACTACATTGTACTCTTTACCAAAGAACTGTCATTGCCCTAAGGGTGATTGTTCAATGAAAGGCATGGGTGTGAAGCAGAGAGTTTAATCCATCACACGTAATTCTGTAGNAAAAAAAAAAAAAAAAGGTTTGAGTGTGTTTTAGCACTGGCAGTGACTCTGTAAAAATGTTACCCTCTTGCACAACGTATCTGCTCCCTTTGTGGATTCACTCACATCTGCTGACTTGTTGAACAACAACATTATTACCACTTTTTACTTCTGTGAGCTCTGCAGAGCCAAAATGAAATCTGTTCAAATCTGTTCTTCCTTCTGTGTGAACAACAGGTTTCCTCATTTACTTCCAAGTAGTTACAGTTCATCAGTTGCAGCAGAACTAATGAGGCTGTACAGCTTGCAGTTTGTAATTGACTTTGAGGGACTTTATTATTAACAATGACTTTCAGGAAGGGATGATGGATTTTACCTCTCTGAGGTCTATTGTTGTATTATTTTTAGAGTTGTTCTTTAGTACAGAGTTATGCATTAAAGGCGGAGATGGGACTGGAAGACTGAAAGAAATATCCCGTGATCGAAGGGGTTCTTTAGGACTCGCAGACACCTTATAAGAAGTCGTAAAAGGAAGCTGCTTTCCTGTAGGTTTAAATTCTCTGTGAGAGGATCTTAATTTCCAGTTGAACATTTTGAAAAGTCCATACATTGAAGGGTGTGGAAAAGCACTAAGCTTATGTAATAACTGCAGATTAGCTATGAACAGGGACAAGGTCTGTGTCTCCACTACAGTTTCCTTCTTTTTCCAGCATATGGTTTTAATTTTGCTCACCTTACCAGCTACTCAGCTGCTTATTAATTCTGTTAAAAAATAGTGCTTCACCAGTGGTGGAGTGAAATGGCAACTGTTTTGGTCCTGGCTGGAAAGCATTTGGGGCAGTCCCTGTCTCATTTAACAGGCATTCTCACTGTGACAGTGAATTATTTAAGTACTTGCTTAAAGTCCTGATTCAGCAAAACATCAGAGGAAGGGAATAACTTAAAAAAAACCCACCCAGCCCTTATATAAATGTATTTAAGAGAAGTAGTGCTACTGTCAAATAAATTTGTGCAATGAAAGATGCCCTAAATGAAAAAGCTGGATTTTCCTCATTTTCAGAATAAAGTTCTGACTGATTTAGTGGTGCACCATGTAAAGGGCATTTTAACTTTACAACTGCAAGCACTTCTCCCTGTATGCCTCTGCCTGTATGCCCTGAAGTTCTTTTTCCCCTTTAGCAAGTGTGGCATCAACTAGGCCACTCTCATTACTGACAAACTCTTTCTCAGTTCTGCATTAAATATCTTTAGAGGTGGAGACTAAACAGCCTCTGTAAACTTTCTCTTCCAGTACCTGTCCTCGCTCTCAGAATCAATGAACACATCTGAGTTAATCATGTGTGGCTGTGTAAAACAACAGCCGGCGCTTATAGACTCTCAAGGGTCACATCAGCTCAGAAATTCTGCTTTGGATCCTGCTGTGATGCCCCAAACAATGGAAGTGGTGTCTGAGATACTGAAACTCAGACTTGCACTAAAACAGAGTCTGTGTTCTACTGTTTCATAGACAAAAATGTGTCATACATGTCAGTGAGCATCAGTAACTTGCTGTGTGTACAGGAGTTATGGGGTTTTTGACAAAAGATAATGCTGATCTTAAAAGCCTATTAGGTGGTGCTGCCATCTGCTGTTTTCGTCTTATCTGGTTAACTACCTAAAAAGATTTCACTGATCTTCCTTTACTGAATTTGAATGCAGCTTAACACAGCATACGTCTTGAAAATTTGTGTAGCAAGAACTTTGATGTTTAATTTTCTCTAGTGTAAAGCCATGTAGCATCTTGGTAATGGGAAGACTTCTTCAGATGCCAGTATAATTCTAACAAAGGTGAGAAGTCAATGATGAGCTTTTTTTGCCTTATTGCAGTGGTTTTGAACACCTTCCTAGGAGAGTACTGACAAATAAATTTCCAAACATAGAAAGTTAGATGAGAATGGACACTGGATGGATGGTTTGAATGAAACTTACTGAGTATTATCATTGGGAATGACTGAGCTTCCTTCCTTTGCTTGTACATGAATGCCATATTCATTATATTGACTTACTCAATTCAAAAGGAAAGCACATCAGGAACAAAATGGGATATTTCAGTGCTTCCAGTGAAGTAATATTTTTAATTATATGCATCATCTTGCAGAATTACCTTGCTGTTCAAGGAAATTTCCTACACTGGTGTATGATCAGTTCCTAACATGAGTGCTGTTGCGTCTGTTTCAAAGACTCAGTAGGTTATGAAGTGCAGCTTTGGATAGTCATGAGAACCATGCTGTACCTTGTCCCTGATCCTTATGCAAAATGCCTTTTACTTTGCAGAGAGGAATGCGTGGAAAGGGCTGCTTTCAGGCGATAGAATGCTGCTGCTAAGTGCTTGTACCAATCTTTTCCTGAGCCTCTAATCCTTGGGCAATTCAAGTCTACGACTAGAGCTCCGTCCTAAGGCAGGTTGCCTCCTCTCTTCCCATTAAAATACTTGGATAATTAAACAAATAAGAAAGGCAGAGGTGTGTGCAGTCCTGGATGATAAATATTTATGTAGGGGAGTTTGGGAGTCAGTCTTATTGTGTGTACTTAAGAAGAAATAAAAACCTTTGTGCAGTATGGAAGGATTTGACCTCATGTAACACCATAACAGCAGCCTGGGGCTAACCTTAAGTAATGTCAGGTCTATTGAAAATACATAGTTGCTTAGCACTCTGAGCTAAATAACTTCATTCATAGTCACGCAGACATACTTAGCAGTCTTGGAGTAAAAAAGAAAATACTGAGACACCAGAGGAAAGCCTAACTACACTGTTAGGTATTTGTAGGTATTTTTATAATAACACTTATCCTCAGGAACAGACCTTCCCTGCAACCCTTTTTGAAAGTTAAAAACAAAGCAGTGAACAGACAGCCTAGCCACTGGCCTGTGAGTAGTTTGGGTTGGAAAATTGTGGTGTTTCCAAAAATAGTTTAGTTTCAAACTGCAGGCCTCCAGATGTGACATTTGGGATAGGCACACTAAAAATAAAAAGAAATGAAGGGTAAATATCATCAGCTGTAGAAATTCCAAGTAAAGCTTATCATATCTTGGATTCCACAGTGAAAAAAAGAAAAATCTGATACTACCAATTGTTAGGCTAATCTCTTTCAGGTTTTAAACATGTGTGCAAGAGAAGAGTTTGTGTCTATAATTGTATATGTGGTGATGGTACAATCTCAGTATTTTTCTGGAATAAAAATAATTCTATCCTAAGAGTGACTTGATTCCTTTTAATTAATTCTTCTGTCTGCTGTTGTTTCTGTACCGTTTTTAATTGTGGAAATTGCAAAAGACAGACATTTCTACTTGAAAAGATTTCTGCATTTGTACTAGGATTCCTTTTTCCTATTCTGTTAGTATGTAAAGAATCCCTACAAACTGAATGTAAATCAAATTGCTCTTTCCTAGTAAGAAACTAGTTTGCCAGTAAGTGACCATTTAAATGAATGGCAGGAACCCAGCTAATGAGAACTAGCAGAGAATGTGTTGCCAGTGATTTTACACCTACCATTTTTTTAAGAAACCATTTCTGAAATAGTATAACCATACCCACAGCAGGCATGCACACTGAAAAGAGTTCTCTGACCTCAGGAGTTTAGATTACAGTATCCTTATCTAAAGCTCTCCAGAGCCTACAAATAAACATATAGTGTCGTCAGACGACTTTGTATCTGGACCCAGAGTCTTACTTCAAAATCAGACAAGTTCTAGCTCACAACTTGAAGTAAAGAAGTAGGTGAAATTTGATAATGAAAAATTATAAGGTCTTTTTAAAACAGCTGTTGCTGTATTCATCTAAGAATAGGAGAAGAAGGCTATATTTTTATATATATTAGAAAATATGCTTGTATAAAATACTGTGTTATCAAAGATAGCAAGGAAATTCCATTTGAAAATCAAGAGGATGAAAATGTCCTTGGAGAGACCATCTTTGGATGTTATATTTCAAGACACTGTGAGAACTTTCCAGATGAAGTCCAACTTTTTCCAGAAAAAATACACTTTATAGAGCAGTATTTCTTTCGTGTAAGTGAGATTACATGTGTGATACAGGAAGGCAATCTTATGCAGATTGTTCACTAATGACATTTTCAGACTGTAACATAAATGCGAGAAGAGCTGCCCAGAATTTCATGAACATATTGATGGGCTGACAGAAAGAGTCATAAATACTGGAACAGGTTATGCTTTGTCTTGCACAGAAGCAGAGGAAAAAATGAAACCCCCACTACTCTTGTTTGAGTGAGAAAGGTTTCTCGTATTTGGTCTGGCATGGCTGTCTGTCTGACTTGAGGAGGGCAGGGAATAGCTCATCTCTTACTGGTATTCTGCAGTCAGAAGTGTAGGAAGTGCTGGCAGTTGTGAGACCCATCTGTGTGCCTCAAAGTTCTTCTCTACAGCATGTTTTTATGCTACTTCCTGGAGCACGGCTGGTACTGACACCACGCCTAGCCCAAGACGCGCCTAAGGACACAGCCAAGTCCATAATCTGCAATACCACAGTAATGATATATTTTTCAGCCTTAGATTATGTATCTGTGAGGTTTGGGGTTGAGGAATCTTTTTCTTCTGTTGTTGAGCTGTTTTTCTCTGAGAACTAAAGCAGATCTTCAGTGTGGAAACAATTACTTGCTTAGAGTCCAGTTCTGCCCTACTGCAGCCACTGGCAAAGTTCACACTAAGGCCTTCAGGATAAACAAATAGCAGTTCCTATTTTGCCCCTCATCCTGAAATGTCCTGTATTGGTTTTAATCCTTGAAGGCCAAGAATTCCACCAGCTAACTGATCTGTGGCAGAAGTGGGGTAAGGAACCGTAATCACCTCTTGAGACAGCTGCCCTCACTCTTCAGCTTAAGAGAGATACTGAGGCTGGACACAGCACTTTGAGCTGTGTTCTGATGGAAGATGGAGTCTTTCTGTTACTGTTGTAGACACCAAGAGTTCAACTGAGGAAGTTTTTGTTGCTGCTTCCCATTTTACTTCTGCTTGGTAAGTAAAAAATGGCTTCAGCCATTTAAGGTGGGTGCTGCATTGCAACCTGATGAAGCAGAGGAGTTGTTTCTCCATGTGAAGACAGTATTTTCATGAACTTGAAGGTATGAAAATAAAAGAGATGAAACTTAATACAGCTAAGTATTGATTAGTCACATACATGAATTTTCAGCCCAGCATCTGCAGAAGAAACCTGCTGTTCCAGGTGCCCAGATAATGAGGCAATATCTCTTACAAGCTTCAGGACTGATTCCAAACAAAACCAGACTGAAAAAACAGTTACGCAGATTTCACAGATATCAAGTTCCTATCTACATGATTGCTTTCGTGCAAAGTCATTCAAAATTAATATTGAAAACAATATTTCTTCTTCTTCACCGTTGTTATTTGCAGGCAAAATTGGTAAGACGGCCACCAACAGTGATTTGCTACATATGTGGCCGTGAGTATGGAACAAAATCTATTAGTATACATGAGCCACAATGCCTGAAAAAATGGCACCAGGAGAATGACAACCTCCCCAAGCACTTGAGAAGGCCAGAACCTAAAAAGCCTGAAGTCAGAACTGTGCAAGGTAAGCTACTGACCAAATTAAAAGAGATGAGCAAAGAAGTGGGAGGAATTAAAAAAGGTATTTTAAAGCAATAGATAAACAGTTTGCAAGTACTTTTTTCTCCAGTTTACTTTCAAGAGCTTGTTTTAAGCTTTCCTTCTGTGAAGCATCCGTAGAAGTAAGAGGAGTCATTATCTATGGAACATGTCTCCTGAGACAGTCTCCTCTATGTGTCAATGTGTCCTGAATCAAAACACAAATAGATTAGCAACCTGCTTCACAGCGTTTTTTGACCCCTTTTAACACTGTAGACAGGCATGTCTTAAAACGAGCAAAAACATCCAAGAATAACGTGCAGATATGACACAGAATCATTGAAATAAAATACCCTCAGGCAACATAGGTGTAGATACTTCAGCCAGATTCTTCTACAGTCAACAGCCCATAGATGTTATTGATCCCTTTTTATTTACAAAAGTCTGAGAAGCTTTCATTGTGAGACACTGTAATAGAAACACAGTGGAGAAAAAATGTATGTCGTATAAAGTAAACAATTTCTTTCTGCCAATTTTACATGTTTGTGCTGTGGGTTCTGTTTTCTAAGATTCCACTTCTTCAAATCAATGAACACTGATGATCCCCAGAGATGGGCTGCCATATGTATCCCAGGGTCGTATGTTCACTGTAGGATGAAAAGGAATTCTATCCATGCTTTGCCTGGAAGCTGTTCCCAGGACTTCCTATTCCCACATAAAGTTATTTCACCTTTCCTGCTGGATGCTTTCCCTGGCCCTGCCAGCTGGTCTGAGCTACTTCGGGCCAAGTTTGGACCACTTCCTCACAGGCATTTAATTCACACACACTTTTTTTTATATTCCCCACAATTTCCCTCAGCTTCCCCTAATGTCTGGAAAAGTAGACAAAGTCTCCTACAACTCACTTGTGAAAGAGTCATACACTAGATCAGTTTACAGCAGTACAAAGAAACATGTCCTCAGAAGACATGCAGAAGAGAGCAGGATCACTGAGAACCCTAACCAGATGTTCAAAATAATAATCAAAGTTCAAATAATACCAAATCGGAACTTGGTTAACAGATGCCAAGTGGCATAGTTGAATCTGCAATAAAAGATGTGTTCAAAAGACATCTTCATTGTATTTGCTTCTTGAGATGTTAAGCACTTTTTAATTATTACACATTGTGTGGTAAAACAGATGGCGAAAATGAGAATTCCATGTGAAAGGGGAGGATGCAAAAGGACAAATCAGGTTATTTTGAAATACACTATTCTTATTTTGAAGGAGTGGAAGCAGAAAGACAACCACTCTTTGAGAAAACAATCTAGCAGAAGGCTCCCAGATATGAATCAGAAAATTGTCTCATTTACCCAATGAGTCATATCAGGTGCCTGGCATCTCCTGTGAGGTGTTGTGCGCCCACGATTCCTCTGGGGATACTGACCTGCTTCCAGCTTCCAGCTGTCCCTAAATGCCTGCTGATGCAAGCCTGATCGGTTCTGTAGCTTGAGCTAAAATTGTTGTTTCCCCTGCAGCTGCCTCATACTCCTGGCCTTGAGAAAATAATCTCAGTGTTGTTCTTTTTCCATAAGGCTTACTCTTGATCATGTGGTAAATGCTATAACTGACCTTCAGACCACATGCATGTACTGCATGTCTCACAGTTTCTCAACTCGGGGGAGGGATTATCCCTGTTGTTGAATGAAATAGTCAATGCTCAAAAAAAGCTCAGAAATATTAACTGCTTACATAAAACTTTTTATAACTTACATAAATCTTTTTCTGAAAACTCAAGTGTCATGGGAAGACAACCACTGCCCTCATTACAGTGTTTTGTTTGTGGAATGCCTAACACATGCCTGCAAGGAGAAAGTCATCTCTCTTTCTCCCTCTCTTGTTTTTTTTTTAATATTCCATAAACTTTCCAAAGTACAGAAAATACACATTCATTTCCTGCAAGCAAAGGGGATATTTGTCTCAGCCAAGAAAAGAAACACTACTTGGTTGCTCTTCTAACAAAAAGAACATTAGGAACAGGCATATTAAGAGATCTAAGGCTTATTGTGGTTGTGTGAACCATTGGATATGAATCATATTAAAATTGTATGGGCCTTTAATGAAGAGCTGTATCATGTGCCAATGACAGAAACCATGGAATATTTTTAAATGCACAAATCCTTTTCTTTTAAAAATTGTCCACTGCTAACAGTTCAAAGAAAAAAAACAGATTTTAAAATCTTTTTCTATATTGTCACACTAAATAAGAAGGGTGAAGCAAATACATCTTCAATTTGAGCCATGTGGATTTTTTTCTGCATGCGTTTCAAATGAAAACGCTTAAGATCTAAATCCAGGTATTAAGCAACCTGCCTGGCCTTTTTGCAGATCAGTTTGAAACAACACTATGTGAAAATCCATTTCAGAAGGAAAGTCCATTTCAAGATGAAAGTAAACAAGATTTTTTTTTTTTTACCCAAATTAAATCTTGAAAATACATCTGAGTATTTGAAGAATGCTCCTGAGTTTTCAGAGTAGTCATTCTTCCCACAGTGGAAAATAACTGAGGGTAAGGCTGGATTAGTGTTTAGATGACAATAGATGCAGCAGTGCAATGACCTCACAGGAAGTTGTGGCTTAAAAGTACTGTAGGTTTTGTCTGTAAGGTTTTAGGCTTATCTAAGATTTACTCCACTTTTTAGTATAACTTGCATAGACTCCAGCAGGAAGAAAATTGGGCCCCTTGTCCAGAGCAGCACAAAGAGCATATTCTCAAGTATGATACGCTCCACCCATAACCATGGTCAGATAACACATGCTCATTAAATGCAGCTTGAAGCAAAGCCAAAAAGTGAATTTGCTGATAATAGTATGTATGCAAAGATGTTAATAATTAGCTGAGAATGCAGATCATAGCACACAGCATGATGTTTTCTCTGTACTCTCATACAATACAAAATGATTCAGTTTGAAGTTAATTTAATTCAACCCCCGGGACAAAAAACAGAGTCTTTTTTATATATTTTTTACTCTTTTGCCCCTTTCTTTTCTTTTTCATTTGCAAAAGCAATGTGGTTTGGTTAAACTGAAAGGCTCAGTCAACAGGTATTTCCTGAAAATATTTTCCATAAAGAGTTGAATGTGGGTCTCCAGAATGAAAGCTGATACTTTCTTTTTCTAATTTTCCAGCCAAAGGTTTCTATGATCTTGATGCTTTAAATGAGGCTGCCTGGACCAGCGCCCAAACCCAGCTAGTTCCATGTGATGTTTGTGGGCGTACTTTTCTTCCAGACAGACTGATTGTCCACCAGAGGTCCTGTAAACCGAAACCTGCAAAGTGAAGTGGATGTAACACACATGCATACAAATGCATGCCTGCTCACACACACACAGACACACACGCATTTATCCTAAGCTCAATAAAATATGTGTGTGTGTGTGTGTGTGTGTGTGTGTGTGTATGTGTGTGTGTGCACATGAATACACACACATGCACCCGTACCTTTCAGACAAACCATGAAAGAAATAAAATGCATCTAGAGAGACATGGTCACCAGAACTTTATTGTGCAGTGATATCATGTGCTCCAAAAGTCTCCAGAGTAAAAATCAGCAGTTGCTGCAAAAGTGTAAAGTCACAGAAAATCAGCTCTTTGAAAATTTTGCTTCTCCTCTTTCAAAGACTCTCTGGTTAGTGTAAGGGCATTTAGCCAAACTTGACTAATCAGAGAAACCAAGTAGCTCCTTTAAGTTTGTTCATTTTTGTTTGGGTTTTCCATGTTTTTTGGTTTGGAGCACTCCAGTATTCACATCTTCATGTAACTGCATCTCATGAAGCCCTTGCTGCTACAAATGAAACCTTTCCATATAAAGGGAACCAGTCATGTGGTAGAAGCAGACACAGGCTGTTTTTAAAAAACACTCAGAAGTGCCCTCTTCTTGCTTAAGAATGATACTGACCATGTGATTTATACTCAGCTCAGTAAACTGATCATGCCAAAAAAAATTTATAAGTCAGAGAAGCATATCTTGGTCATGAACTTTGTAAAAGAAAACATTTTAATGTCAAGACAAAACAAGCATGATGTGCCAGATGGCTGGCATGAAATACCACCCTGCCCTCTGTACCAAATGTGGCCGTAACAGAGTGCCAGTGCTGGCCGGAAGGGTAGGTATTATACAAGAAAGCTGTGGGGAAGGTGTTTGAAGGTGCTATTTTGAAAAATGCTGTTACGTTATGTAGTGGAATGAGTGCCAGAACACATCGGTATAGGAATAGGCTAAATGCATGAAGGAAGTAATACTCCCTTTTACAAGGTACAGCGGTGAGCAATTATTACTATTTTACTTACTCTGAAGCATTTTATTAAGTGGTGAGGTTATTCAAAAGGTATGACAAAATCCAGTACAAGTTGTGAACTAACAATCTAGGCTTCCTGATACCATGAAAGAAACTGTACCTCATGTATGGGCTTAAGGCCTAGAGTTGTCTGTTACGTATTATGTGATTGATGTGACTTTTCTCAGAGCATTCACACTTACTATTGTACTTACAAATCAGAGGAAGTGAATGCTTTCATACACACTAAAATGAAATATGGGTACCAACAACTTTTCTTTTCCAAGCTATCAAGCTGTGTGATTTGTGGAGTAAGTGAAACAAGAAGTAATATCTTTGTTCTGTTATTAGAGAAACGCTCCTGGCTCCAGCCCTGGCGGGCTCTTAATTCAGACTGGAGAAGTACCAGCATTCTTTGGTGAAAATAATTTCCAAAACAATCAATGGTACCTCAGCAGCCCTTTCATCTTTGGAATGAAGATTGTATAGTCTGAAGATAGATATCTTCAGGAGTCAAAGGTTCAGTTTCTGTTCCACAGAACAAAGCTGTGTAAACCTTGCAGATCTGTTCTTAGTGTCTCCAGCGTAAGAAGAGGTGCTGTCGGAGCTGGACCAGTGCCACCCCTCCTCCTTTTGGCTGGGAGAATGCACGTGGCCTGAGGACAGAAGAACAGGGGCACTAGTTTGTGATTGCTAGACTGGCTCCTAGGAGCTGCTGGCTGGCAACACACACTGCAAGCCCATGAGGCTGTTCTAAGTCACACCAAGTGCTGGCCTACTGACAAGTGGTTTGGTAATTGGAGGATTATGGATGTCATACAATCTCACCTTTGTGTCCCCTCTTCCTCTTCTTGGAATACTCTCTTTTCTTAGATATGATAAGCATTTTTTGGCTACATCTGCCTCATTGGGTCATCGAGATCCACTATAGTCATTTCAAGAGCAAAAACATAGTTTAAAGAAATTAAGCCTTTGCCGAGTCACTGCAGTGTTTGGCATTAAAAATTCAGCTCTGTCTCTTGGTGGGATTCACATGTCAGAGTCCCCGGGTAATTCTGAAAGTTGGACTTAGTGTCTTGATGACTGTAAATCTGTCAGAGATTTCACCCAGAACAGTTTTTCTGCGTTTCATTGTCAGCTCTACACTTGTATATTTTTTGGTTTCTGGAATTTTTTCCCAAAAAGCAGTAAAATCTGTCTGATGAACTGAATGTTTATGAACAATAAAAAAGTACCAATATTAAGTGTACATTGTGTCTTACCCAGAAATACCATTGTATGGGAACTCCTGAAACCATAAGCCTAGAGTATGTTTTCCACATCATCTTTTAAGTCAAATGAGGATCTGGCAAATTACGAGCTCTCTCTGCTAGTAGGTGACTGCTCCTGAGTTCTGAATTTAACGTAGGATTTGAGAAATGGTGAGCCTTACCACTTACGAGTCAAGTCAGCATTGGGCTGTGAAAGCTAATGGTGAGACCAGAGCATGCAGGAGCTCATCTGGAGCCAACAGCCCTCAGAAAGATCTCAAGGGTTGTAGCATGACTTCATGGGAACAATGATTTCCAAAATATGCAGAAATATAAAAATCACTGACATAGGAGTGCATATTGTTCCATTTCAGACTGTCACTCACATCCCAAGGTTACTCTGTCACAAGCTTTTCTGCTGAGCTCACCTACTCTAGTGTGTGTGACAATGATGATGATGAGTTCAAAGCAAGTTTTTCCACTGGGAGAAGCACTGAGAGTACCTTCATGGTTTGCTCTAATAGAGTTAAAATGAGATCTTATGAGCATTTCTCATTATTGCTTGGCACGTATCATTCTGACTTTTTTTGCAGGAGAGGAAAAGGAAATGAAAAATTGAGCTACTTTGCTTCCTTTGTTTCCGTCCTTTAGTAATTTGTCATTTAACCGTATCGTATCCACTCCTGGCTCAATGTTATTTCCAGCTGAATCCCATGTTTCCTACTACCACAGCACAGTTAAAGAGCTGAAAAATATCTTCTGGTGCTTCAAAACCAGTGACATTTCATCTAGTCTCCCACAGTTGTGCTGATAGCAGCTAAAACTATTCCTGGACAAAATATACAGAAAGTCAGGACATGGATTAACAAGCAAAGTTCAATCACATTAAACAAATGAGCATGCACTTTCAGATCAAAAATAAAAGCCATGACTTACGTTTTAGTTCAGCCATTTGAACCTACCACTTTCAAATAAAAAGTGAGGCATTTTATAAAAGCAAATCAGAAGGTCATAGTCAAGCTAGAAGAGTTTAACTGCAGACTTCAAAAACTGGGCATAAATGAAAGAATCCATAACTTCAGCTAAGTATTCTATGTAAAGTGTTATAATTTATTGAGTTGGGAATGTTACAGTTACCATACAAACTTTGATAGGTCCTGCATCTTTAAGGGCAGTAGTTAAAAATGCCTAATAGGCCTGAACAAAACAGTTTCATGGGCTCTTTTTCTTAAAGACTACCAGAAGTGAATAAGACCACAACTTCAGGAACAAAAATATTTGTAAACGTAATGTCAGTTTCTATTTAAAGATAGCGAGCACTTATATGGATCTGTGAATTCTCTTTGCAGGCCACAGACCTAGAAAGCATATAGCACCATGTAGAAACGATGTTTTCAGTATTGACTATTGACAATTTGAATGCTTAAGCTTCAGTCCAGGATTTGTAAACATGATTTTTGATTGTGTACTCACTGAAACAAATCCTACAGTAATATATGGGTACAGGATGAGCAGATGCTGACACATGTATATGTCTTAATCAAATTAGATCATACAGTTTTCTGTGATGGCTCTACACAAGCTTTCAAGGCCTATGTTTGCTTAACAATAGAATTTCATAGTTGAGAATTTTGGGTTTATTACCCAGTTCAGGGAGCTGGTCCATGAAGAAGGAATTCTAGGTGGTCTTTTGTCTGAATTAGTATTTTCTTTGAGGGTCCTGTGATTAGTTTTGCTTCACTGTCAGTGGGGATCAGGCTTCTGAATTCTGTATTTCTGAACTGTGTCAACCACAGTGGGTACAAATGAGTTTGCTGTATCTGGACACATGCCACCCCCAGCTACATAATAGGATTGTGCAAAAGCAGGATTCAACAGGGGCATGAAGTCCACCAAAAAACACAACCTGCAAGCCTGGAAAACCCTCCAAGAAGTTGCCTGAGGGACTGTCTAAATTCTTGCGTGCTCTTACTGTTTACTCCTTGGTCAATATCATAACTGACATACACAGAGAATTGTTGACTCTGGAGCATGCAAGGATTAGGTACTCCTCCTAAATCTTTTTTTCTTAAAAAAACTTCAGTCATTTTCAGTTGAAGAAAAAGTTTTATAATCTTCATAGAGTTGAGAAGAAAGAGTTGACAACAGAGCAGGAAAATGTACCTGACAAGTGAGACTCCAGGGGGCCAGACTGTTTAACTTCTCAAAAAAAACATTAAGTGCGTCCCTGATAGCCTGTACATATCCAGATTCAAGAGACTTCTTTCCAGAAGAAAACAACTGAACAATTTCCAAGAAGGAATTTGTTGCTGGTCAAACTCAGAAGTAAGAAACCCAGAAGTTTCAAGCAGTGTACTGAGATTTTCAGTAGATTGTCTATGGCAGGATTTTTACAAACAAAACTTATTTAAAAAAAAATATGCATAGGCATAGGTCTAATATGAATAAATTTAGGCCAGCCTTGTGTTACAGTATAGCCTGTAGAACACTGGACTCTTAAGATTCTTCCAGATTATCATGAAATATAATAATTGACATATATTTTTGAGGACAGAAAACAGTTTGCAGAAGTCTAAGAAAAATATTGCAAGTAACCAGTGGTATCTCTGGGTTAGGTATTGAAGAATTCAAAGGCAGCAAATAAAAAGAAGAAACCAAAAGGTGCATATATTTTAAAAATGGTGCCATCTTTCTAAGAATGTGTGTCCCCCCATCAAACATGCAAATAACAAGAGTGAACTGCTTCTTAAGGTAAGAGTGTTTGAATTGGGTTAGGATTTGTACCTGTATTTGGAAGCTGAATCAGATTGCCAAGTCAGATTGTGATAAGGAGGTATTCAGAGCAGCCGTGAGAGATCTTTGGACAAAAAATTTTAAGCTACAGTCTCAAATGGAAGATAAGCTGCCAGTCTCGTTGAAAAGAAGAGATTGGTTTCAAAACAAGTAAGTGCTTTGCTTTCTCTGGCGTCTTAAAGGGAAAAAGATTTACCTAGGTTAGCTCATAGGACTTGTAAATCCAAATAGTTAGGAAACTGGCTGTTTCAGGTTAGTTTCACACTTTATTTTTGTAATACATACAATTCAAAACAAGTCATACTTACTGCTGTCTATTTATACCAGGTTTAAAAGCTGGAAAGATGTAAAATAAGGGCTCTGCCAGATACAACTTGTGATAAAAGCAGATTTCTGAGACCTCTTTCTCCAGTCTACTCCCTCTTTGTACAAATGCTAATTTGTTAGCCACCATAGCTTTCCCTGTAGTTGTTTTCCTGTGTCCCTTCCTCTACCATTTAGGCTTATTTGATGCATTTGGACAGAGGTATCTTCTCTGAATACCTCTTGGAGAAGTTAAACTTCTCAGTGTATTGCCATGAGGATGCAAAATGCATGCAGCATGGAAGAAGCCAGAGTCAGGAGTGTGGATCACACTCTACACTCCATGTTATAAAGCCATAAGCTGGATGCACTCAAGTAATACAGCAGAGCCACATGGAGGGTTTTTAATCCCTTAATATGAAATATTTACATTATATCACTTGAAAGATAAGATGTAAAAGGAGTATGCATCTTGAAAAACACAGCTGTGGCTATGAGAATAAAGAGGCTCAGTCTGTTCAGCTTCTGAAAGAGAAGACAGAGAGGCTGTTTGATCTGTCACACATGCCATATTTCAGCTCTGAGTTTTCATAAACCAAGTACAAGGGTAGAAGTGAGCACTCACAGAATTCCACTTTTGCATACTTAACCTTGACATTCCCAGGATCCCAAGCATGTTTTACAAACTTCATCTCCTGTAGGTAACATAACAGACTAGATACCCAATTCCTCATTGATGTGGCACTAAAAATACCCAATACAACTTCCAGAATGTCAGTTTTAGTGAAATTTAGGTTGCTGAAAAGACAAGGGAGGTCACCCATGTCAGCTTGTCTTGGCTCTTTTGAAAAAGTCTGTGGAAAATACCAGCAGGTTCTCTTGTTTTTCTCATGCAGTTTGGTCTGTGAAGCTGACCAGAGTGCCAGAGAGAACAGACAGTTGTCCGAAATGTTCCTATGGTATGAAGTGGTCTGGACAGGCAGTTTCTTTTCAAGAGACGTAAGAGGCCTTTCTCCTTCTCCTGAGTGTCTGTGGTCAAAGGAGTTATGTGCCTACACATCTCAAGAGATCCAGCTGTGTTTAACTAGAGAACTGTAAGCTATCTAAATGATGGAATGAGCTGTTGGCTTGTGCAAAAGTTAGTCACATGTTAGGAAGGATATGAAGAAGGTCTGTGGGCTTGATGATGAATACAGGACAAGTATAATGTTAGGCAGCATAGTATTTCTAAGACTGAAAAATAAAGACAGCTTCTATCCAGTAGAGTTCCAGCAATTATATATGTGTGTTATGAATGTCTTGAGGGTTTTTTATTAGAACTAAGCAAAAATTTCTGGAGTCTTACCAGATCTATAGTTTGACTTTTTCCTGAATGTGATCCTCTCAAATATTAGTAGGCTGCTATTCTAAGGGAAAATTTGTCTATGGAGAAGGGAAGGTGGTAACCTAAGTCCCAAGGTCCTTAGTCAGTGACTCCAGACCAACTTCCTAGTCTAGGGGGCACACTAAATGTCAGTGTGTTCCAGGCAAGCCTAGGAGTTTCACAGTAAAAAAAAGATCAGAGAGTACAACTCTGACCCTTAGTAGCTGGCACTTCTTTACAAGACACTTCCAGCAATCCAGCCTGAAATAAATGGAGAGATAAACTCAGCTATTTGAAGTAAAAGTTTAATAAAACACCGCCCTTTTTCTGTTTTTTTCTGTTTCTTGAGAGTGTCCTTAGTCCAGTTTATAGCCTCCATCTGTCCTCATTATCCACAATTTGAGTCTGCATTTGTTTTTCATGACCAAAACCTGTTTACAACACTTCTCTTTGTATATGGTTGTTTTACTTGTGACTTGGTTGGCTCACTTATGGGGTAGACTTGCATATCATCTTTTCAAATTTATTTTCATCATGTATTTTCATTCACTTAAACAAAATCATGTAATAAAATTCTGTACAGTAAAATTACACTGATACAGGTAATTAGTTGAAAGCAGCCATATGAAGTAGCTATTATTTTTTCGTCCAAAAGCTGCAGTATCATCCTAGTAAGATGAACCAGCCCTTGCAGAACCATTTAGAGATATTTTTTATGGAAAAAATTGACGTGAAGGTATGTCAGAGTTCCACTCCTCTCATTAGTGAAAACGATCGTGAAAACCCAGCTTAGCTGACATTGGAAGTGGCAGTCTCGAATGCAAGCAAGATGGTTTCATGAACAAAGAGCAGGAAAAGGATGCCAGTTGTTGAGAGCAGAGTTACAGTACATACCCAGTGCTTTTCCACATACAGATGTTTCTGATCTGCTCCGCTTGGGTCAGTGAGGAAGTTTTTGCCTTTCTGAGAGGACAAGCTGCAACTGAAGCTGTCCAACCACACTGCCATGCTACAGTCTGCAGCACTGCATCTAAATGTCCAGCTAAGTTCAACTCACCTAATTCTGACCTTGAAAGCATTCTAGCCATGATGATCCAAATGGGCTAAAACGTTCTATTTGCAGACAGATTTTGCAGCATGCGTGATGTCCCTTGTTCTGAACTGCACCTGGCTGAACTGTCTTAAAAAAACCCCAGGTATTTCCACTCATGTTGTATTTCTCAGAGTGCATCACCTAAAGTCTAAGAGAAATAGAGGGTTAGAATCCTTTGATGAATGTCAAACATACATGCGAAACATGTTTTTCAATTACCTGTTTTCCAAGAAAAACTTGATTAAACAGCCATAAATCCTATGACCTGGGAAGTGGAAAGAACAAAGCAATTACACAGATGAAAACCAAGCATTTTTAGGGTTGAGTCTTTTGCTAGTTTTAGTAAGTTGTTTGTCCCTATTCACCAGCATAGTGGTCAAGGGACCAAAATCTGTTTAGGAGTAAAAGTAGAAGGCCAAACCACAACTTTAACTTTGCTTTTGAACTTTAAAAAATATTTTTCCCACCTAATTTTTTATTTCATCCAAATAATTTTTAGATTCAAAAATCCCCCAAATGTATTGTGTTCTTAGATTTAATTTCGCTTGTTTCCTAAGAGCTGTTTTTGTGGAAGAAAGAATACTATTACCATAGAACATATGCCACTTTAATGGCAAAGTCCCATATGCAGCAGTTTTCTACTAGTTCCCACTCTCATAATATTTCTAAATCTAAAGAGAGAAAAGGAGTTCAGGAAGCACTTTGTTTGCTGCAAACTTGTCATTAATTTGGGCCATCACTCACATCTACACCAATTATGCTGCACCACCTTGTAGATGAACTGCATTGCATAAAGCAGAACTAAATGATGGCTGCATTGGCACAGTTGATTACAGCTGGAAACTGATACAGTCTCACCGTAGCAGACACAGCACTCTACAGTATTTGTACAACAGCAGAAGGGACTAAAACATTCAGCATAGAAGAGATGTAAATTATTCTATTAAAAAGAGTTCAAATACTTGTTGTTATCCTGCCTTTGTAGTATTAGATACCGCACTGTAGCAAAACAGCCCCCCTATTCAGTATGTCAAATATATTTTTGTCCCGTCTTGTGAACAGGTACTTTCACATGTGGTAAGAGTTACCAAACATGGACCTTAAAAATGGATTTACTCACATTTTAACAAAAACCAGTTTGAATAGTCAGTTTTCTGAAGAGGGGTTTGGGGGTTAGTGAGAAGAAGTCTGTTGGAACCACAAGCACATTAACACTGATAGCTTTGTTTTGTATTTTTTGTCTGTGACTCTCTGTGTTCATTCAACTTCAAATTATTGGCAACCCCGTATCTGCAAGAGGCACTTGAAAAACAGTGTGCTTGCTGAACTATCTTGTATGCTCGTGAAGCAACAAAGCCCAGCAGGTGGCAATATAAGCACTTCTCGTAATTTGAAATCATTGAACTCTTGTAATCCAATAGCATTATGATTTAGTCTTTCATAGGTCTGACTTGCATGGAAAATAGGCCTCCACGCTGAAGGTGATTCTATTCACTAAAATAATGCAAATTCCATGTGTGAGAGTCTGGCATTCTTTCCATCTCTGGATCCTTCTTGTGTCTTTGGGATTTACCAAGTACTCTTGCATGCATCTCAGATTGAACAGTGTCTTGTAGCTGCTGAGACCAGATTACATCTAGAAACACACCTCAGATATTTTATTTATTTCTGTAAGTTGACAGAGTGAGGTCTGACCAGAAATTTCTCTTAAAGTGCTCTTCTAAGCAGGGTTTACATCTGAATCACATGAAGTAAATATTCTCATATGGTTAAGGCTTCAAAAGGTTTACTCTATCTGCAATTAATCAGCTTCCTTCAAAACCGTGCCTTCCTTCTGCAGTATGTCTTCAAGGTCACATCTCCTGGTGCCTAACACTGATTTCCAGCTCCTTTTGTACATTAATGTACTGTTTAGAGAGGAGTGAAAATACTTGAGATTGGACTAGAGTGTTTTACTTCTAAAGAGACTCAAACAAAGAGTTTATGGGAAAAGGCATGTGAAGGGTACAAAGGATATATTGAAAGATGATGTTTCTAGCCATAAACTACTCTCATAAAGTGTCCTGATTATCTGTATATGCTTAGAGAAATTTATTGAGAAAGTGAGTTGTAGTGGACATCAAATTTTCTTCCAGACTTCTGGGTACTGAAGTAACTGGAGAGTCCTCCAGAGTGAAACTAAGAACCAAAAGTGCTGGAGAGCTGCTAGGAACTCCACACAGACTGCTAAGGCATCTGACAGACTCTAATAAGAGTAATACTTCACACTAGCACTGCACCTTCTCTTCAGGGCTCTCCAAATACTTTAAAACCAGCCATTAGTTCAGGCCTTCCCAGGCAACGCTCATTAACACCACTCTAGAGCTGGTGAAACTGATTGCTGGAGTGCAGCATTACAGATCAGTCCTGTTTTCCTCTGCCCCCTCTAACCTCCAAGAAATGGACCCTGACTCAGTGGTTTGCTAGGAACTTGAGGTTTGCCGGAAGCCTGATCTTCTGAACTATAGCAGGCAATGTAGAAGTTAAAATTAATATTTAATGTTGCAAACCAGTTCTAAAGTAAGTCAGATACAGATAGACCAATATGATTATGTAAAATCTTTGGCGTTTTATGTAATTCTGATGAGAAACAGGTCTTTGCATTCCCAAACAGGGATTATGGAGAACAGAACTGCTTGCTTCTGCTCATATTTGTAGTGTTGCTTGAGAAATCTGTTGAGCAACCTGCTCGATGCCAGGTCTTTTATTCCTCAGTGATACTTATGTCATACCTACTACTCACACTCATGTCACACATTTGGAGTAAAAGATGCCCACACCACAGACCAGAAATGTATGAAGGAGAAGATAGTTCACTCCAAGCATTCCTCCTGACTCGCAGAGGCCCCTGCTCAAGAAGGAATCTTTCAATAATTTTTCAAAGCACCATGTGCCAGGATCCTTATGCTGTATGAGAACAATTCAGAGGATGCTATAAACACACTCATCTGACATGCTCCACAGTATTTTCTTAACATTTAGACACGTACCTTTCTGGTATACTGTTTGGTCTTTAGGCTCTAATTATGTTTTTGGTTTTGTTTCCTATTTTGCTCTTTTGTTTAAAAAAAAATAAAATAAATACATTTTAAAAAGGAAAAAAGAAGGATATGAAGGATATGAAATGTGCTCTCTCAGGCCGAGTCACAGTCCTAGTCACACATGGGGCTCAGAGGAGGTCACTGTCTGCCTTCTGACCAGGCTGTACCTGGAGAGGGCTCATGGTTTTCAAGTTAATATTTGTTCCCAGAGGCAACACCAGGAACCTTAGCAGGTTGCTTCTGCTGGCTGTGACAAGAGCTGAGGCCCTGTCAGTGAGAGAGATGAAGACCAGCTCCTTTTTAAGTCAGACTGTCTGATAGACTCTCATGAGAAGAGACCACAGTCTGACAAGCGAGTCTCAGCACTGTGTTACAGTGCTACTCGTGGTCGGTGACTCCCTAGCCTTGGGGCCCAGCCTTCAGACACAGACCCATGTAGAAGAAAAGCACCAGGACTCTGGCACACCATCACCATCTGGGTTTGATGAAAACAACTCAGCGGCAAGGCCACCCATTAAGCATTGGGCACCAGCACCACCCTCTCCCCAACTATTCAGCATTACGTGGACCCTCAGCTTGCAGACAGGAGCCCCATGCCTGAGAGGATGCATCTTGGCTGACGTGCTTTGACCTGGGGAAAGAGAGGAAGGAGGTAGTTGGGAAAAGGAGCATATTTGGGAGTTGCTGGGTGGAACATGGGAACTGTCAGCAGCTTCCAGCCCTTTCCCACATCACTGCTCCCCGCTGTGTACCACCCACAGGCTGCACAGAAGAGCTTATCGGCTTAGTGGCAGCTTCCCATGCCCAGAATTGCCACCACTGTGTCGCCACTTGCCTGCCCCTGCCACTGAGTAATGCACATGGTGACAGAAGTGATTTCCATTGTGTGCTGGTCTCCCTAACAGCCCTGCTAGGTGTCCACAGCCTGCTGCAGACCTGGCACACATAGGAGATTCACAGTGACCAGTCACAAAGGATTGGATGAACATTTCTAAGAGATTTGGATTCCCAAGTTTTGAAATATATTGAAGGATTATAATGGTCATTAGGTGACTTTTCCTAAGAAGGGGAAATACATGTCATGCTCATCAGTGTAGTGTCAATAAGGCTCAAAGTGTGTAGTGTCAAGGCTTGGTGCCCAAGCTACATTTGTTTAAAAACTTGGGTGTTGGAAAAAAAAAAAGTATTAGTCATGAAGGTGAGGAAGTGAGCCTTTTGGATTCTAGCATTTTATTTTTTTCAAGCCCTTCTGTTTCATCTTTTTTTTTCCCTCCCTCCTATTTTCATTTATTGTCTAGGTATCTGACCTTGTCTATATTATCCTGCTTTCAGTTTAATTTTTGTGGATAAGAAATTTAGTGGAATATCACATTTTGAAGGAAAAAATAAAGAAGAAACTGAACCCTGAACTTTGCTCTTGTTTACATCAGAGAATACAGTGAAATTGTTTTTGATTTCTGTGCATGTAATTGAGATCAGACTTTGGCTGAAGCCATGTATTTTGTCAAAGGCAGAAGACCACAGTCACCTTTGGGATATTGATTAATTATAACCACCAGGCTGTCTTTCCGGTGCAGGTGGTGCATTGTTATATCATGTGTTTATTCTCCCTAAGTATCTAATTTACTAGATCTTGCAGACTTCCCAGTCTTTATGAAGTGTTCTGTAACAAGGAAGAAATTAATGTTCAAAATCAGCAATGAGCCACAGAAGTCAAATCTAGACTGGGATCATTTTAAGAGCTGTGGCTGGGCAGGAAGGCATGGTTATAAGGTTTCAGCTCATCTAATTACGGTGGAGAATAAATGGATTAGGGGAAGATGTTTGGCATCTGCCAATGTCTGCAGGTGCTCAGCACCAACTTGGGTAGGGCCCAGTGTGAGTACTCACAAGTGTAAAAAGAAATTGGACTATTCCCCACATACGCATGCAGGCTTACAGAGAACAGCAGGAATAGCATTTACAGAATCCTCCTGACCTTGAATTCACCTCATCCTTTTTCAGTACATAAACTACTGTAAATATCATATGTGACATACTGCAGTTTGATGCAAGCCAGTACAAAATTGCATTTAAAGAAGTACCTCCTGTTTTAACAACTGGGTAGAATCAAAGATGGCCCAGTTTCCACTGTTTCTTACATGCACCAGATATTTGCTTCTACGAGATCTCAGTTACTACTAGAAACACGACATATTTTGTACAGTAATGACAAAGAGAAAAGGCTTGCATTGTACAGGAAAATACAGATGGTTCATTTTTATACTGGTAATACAATTCACCTCAATACCTACAGGAAACCCCAAGGTGAGTATTATTTTAAAGGGTGGTGAGGGCTACATTTAAAGGGAAAAGACAGCCTTCCTGATTTCTGCCCCATTTCCTTACTGAAGATAGGAATGGAAGATGTGGTTCCTGTGGTGTATTAGAACACAGGCAGGGCCAGTCAAGGTCCCCACAGATGCTGCTTCCAAGAATATTGACACAGATTTATTAAAATGGTGAGCGTGTACAAAGAGAACGCCTGAACCTTGTTGTGGAAAAGAACATGCTAGTTCCTGGATGATTATCTACATAGAAGAATTAACTGGTAGATGGTACATTAGCAGCGACTCCTTACAGACCCCCTGTATGCCCTTCCTCTGCAGTATCTCAGGATGCCAGGAGGAGCAGCTGCAGGTTTTGGAGGCAGACATGTGTTAACCAACTCCTCTTCTGAGATCCATCCCAGTTTTCAACAGCAAGAATGGCCAGCCTCTGTCTCTGCGCCAGAGTCTCTCTTAGGGGGATGATGTTTCCCTTGCTCACCAGGTGTCTGGAGAATTAACACCCTCCTTGATCTGCTGCATCAACCTTGCCCAGATGCTAAAACCAGTACATCAGTTTCAGCTGGGTTTCTTTCCTCACCTCACACATCAGTCAGGCTCCGTCTCCAACAGTCACTCTCCATGTGCTCTTGTGATGGCTCGGCATGGGAACAGAGCCTTCAGGTCAGATTTTGAGTTGGAGACAAAAGAAAGGGCTATAAAATCTGAAAGTGATTCCAAAAAAAGAACTAATAAATCCTCTAAAATAAAATGCATCCTCTTCCTCCACAATAATGTTAACTATACGTGACCTAACCACTAAAAGATATATTTGAGAACAAAACCTGTCTTTTAATGTGGAGATGAATACTTCTAACTTGGTCCGTCAGAAGATATCCTGAAGAAAGAACATGTTACAAGTATAATGGGCAATGTCAGGGTTTTACAAGTGATAACCAGTTAAATATTTTGCAAAGGATCAACTGAAAGAGAGACCGGATATTAAGAATACTGAATTATGGGTTAGCTTTTGCCAAACACTTGTCTTTTATCTTTGTTCATATCACAAGCTCTGAATTCCAGTCTCTGTATCTATAAATTGTTCTAGGAACAATAATAAAAAAGTGCAGGTACTGTGCATCACTAATGTAATTAATGCCTGCTAAGTGTATGAAAAAAATTTACATGAAATACTTTCAAATTCACAAAAGTATTATTTTCTGTTCTCTATCTCATGCTTGAAAAATATTTTAAATTTGTAGTTATACACATTTTTTTTAAGATATATTTTTAATAATTACTAAAAGCCAGTAAATATCTAAAGAGAAAATCACCCAACTTCCAGACTTAATAGTTATACCCCAGCAAACAAGCCAATGTACAACAGAAGTGTGCCTCTGTGTGTGTTTGTGGAAAAAAATTAGGCAAAGAACAGGAAGAACCAAAGATTACTTCAGAAATTATCTAAGGGGATGAAACATGTATGGAAGAATTTTTTTGTTTCAGCATGTCCAAGGCTGTTTGCTGTATAGTTAATTTACTACATTTTTGCAAAGTGTGAAATGTGTTCACCATTCTGGGTGCAACACAAATGTGTCATTGTTTAGAAGTTGATATATAGTACCAGGAAACACCACAGGGATGGATTTTATCAAAAAACGGGCTGGGCGAACCTGGCAAGTTGAAAGATATCAGTAGCCAAAAGATTATCATTCCCTGGTGGTTTCATTTTTACAATACCAGCTCCATTTTATTTTTGCTCTGCTGGAACATGAGCTATATGCTGTTGCTGGAAGGAGGTACTCTGCTTTAAAAATGAGGACAAAATCTCATGACAAGCAGCAAAAGACTGTTGAAGTCTGGAGCACTCCGGAGGGTCTGATCTCAGCTCCATCACTAGTGTGCCACGCACAGTGACGTGGTGCTTCAGTTTCCAAGTGGGATACTGCTACTTAGCCTTCCCAGTGATGTTATTTCTCTGTCTCAGGCATGCACTTCAGTGAGGGGATTGCTGAAGTTCAGTTTACAGTGCTGCTGTTGTTAGTCAGAAAGCATAACAAACTAAAGACTAACTACTTTCTTGTGCCACTGAAATGACCTTTTCCATTCTTTAGGGCCTTGGATTTTAGCTTTGTATCTGCTGTGCCTTTATGTAAATTTGCATAAAGTCTTTGTAGCAAGAAACCCCTACCTAAAGCTAAAATCTTGACCCTGGAAGCCAAAAAAAAATTGCCATTGATTTTGGTTTGGGCAAAAGATTCTGGGGCATTTACCTGACATAGTTCTTTAAATGAGTTGAACTATATTAACTGATTATCCTTTGAATGTAGAATGTTCTGTCTTTTTATCAGGCAAGTAGCCATTATTTTCTTCTGCGGCACAGAGTTGCAAAACAGTGTTGGCTCATTGCACTCACAAAAAAAAGGTATGATGTGTTAGCAATAAACGCTTAAGTGAAGCAACTCTAGATTTTCAAAACAATACCCATAACCTGGGTGGTTTTGAAAATTCTGCTTTTTCCTGTAGATCCAAATTTCTCACCATCTTTTTTCAACTTGTCTTTTAAAAATTGCTGTAGTTATCTTACTTCTAAAAGACAATTTATTTAGATTGATGGATGGCTTGCTGTAATTTTTTTTAAATCTAAGTGGATAAGAAGAAGAAGAAGAAGAAGAAGAAGAAGAAGAAGAAGAAGAAGAAGTTAATAATTTATTCCTTTGAGCCATGATTTCAAATTTTAACAGCATAAATTCACCTACACTTTTCATATCAAATCAAATTTCATTGCTTTTTTCCTTATTAGAAAATGATGAGTTCCACTAATTATTCTCTGGCCTTTTATGCAAGAGGTTTTTCAGTACCTTTGATCATTCTTCATTTCTTCTCTTTATTGCCTAATGTATTTCATGTACATTCATTTTCTTTCCTTCATGGCAGAGGAATAAAACAACTGGTGATGCTCCACAGTTATAATCCCTTAAGTGCTTTGTAATAAAGCACAAACAGAAGAGTCACTGCTGTGTGAAATAAATGTAAAATACTGGTCTAAAAATTGTTTTGTGGCACAATAAGACACTTCAAAAAGAACATTTTTAAAAGGCAAAACAAGAAAAGAGGTGGTGAAAGATTATCTCATTATTCTCCTAATGCACCTGTGCCCTGCATAACTCATGCCAGCCTTTAAAATGGAGCTCTGATTTCACCCTTTTTATTGGGCTTTTTTATTTGCCTAGTTTGCCAGTGCATATAGGAACTGCTTTCCTTAAATGTTTGGGAAAGAAAAGACTTGTTTTCTTTTTATGCTTATACAGTGTTTATGCTGTCTTGGAATGTTTCTCCAAAGCATACTTGTTTCCAAAGGATAATGGCACTGGGCCCTTCCCTCGGTGAAGTGGGCAAACTAAACAACATCAGTTTTCAAGGAAGCAGCATCAACAAAAATAAAAATATAAACAGTATGTGGAAAGTACCTGATTTCACTGTTCAGTCCTCCTGACTAAATGTTCCCTCTGATTTGAATTTATGCCCACTGAGGCCTCAGTTCTGCAGTGCTCTCTGCATGTGTTCAGACACCAACCCACCAGCAAACATCATCACAGCAGAAGTCATAACATCCTTTTTCTCTATATGCACTATTATTCACCTACATTAATCTGTCACATTTGAAACACTCAATTTACAGTGTATGAATAAAAGGTTTTGTAATTACGACTAATGTCTGCATGTTGAAAACTTTCAGTAAGAATGATATGGAAAATAATTCACAGAAATAAACTAAGGGTTTTTTCACTTGCACTTTGAAACCAGTTCCAATACTGGTAGATGAGAATTTATATCACTGCTGTGGCCCTCATTTGAGCTACAAGACATATGCAGCTACCTTTACCCCAGCTAGTGGCTTCTTGACTGGCAATGCCATTTTGTGTGAACAGAATCTGACTTACTGTGTAAGACAGTAAAATCTGTCCTGCAGCTTCTGTGTATCAAAGTACTGACACAAAATACCTCTGAAGCTGCTATAGCTTATGACAGAAGCCCAGATTCTAGTAGTTCAAAATGATAGTCAAGACTTGATGTCATCACAGCCTGTAAGAACCTAAAACAAAGACACCAAAAAAAAAAGGCAAACATATATTGAGTTTCCTTGCAGAAAAACAAACAAGCAAACAAGCAAACAAACAAACAAAAACACCTTCAAGCTTGGCATTTAATATTTCAGAGCCTGTTTCATGCTTAAAACCAAACCAAAGTATGCCAAAACCCACAATTGTCAGAAACAATGTACTTTCATTTTAGAGTACTTTTAAAAAATAATAAAACAGGAAAAGATATGACAGGCTGGGCAGGCTGACAGCAACCCTTTTCATGGCAATTCAGTTATGAGAAAACACACCAAGACTTGGCAGCTCCAGATTCAGTCACATTGTCTGCGTTTGAGGATGTAAACAGTTCCCTTTAGTGAATTCCAGCCACCATGGAATCCAGTACCTGGGAAGTCTGGAAACGGGCTTGTGAACTGTTTCATTTTAAAGTCTTCCACTTTGTATAACACACCAAATAGTTCTTGGAAGACACAAGTTCTTTCTCCCAAGAGAATGTCAAAGGCATTCATCAATACAAAGAGCATCTGCATCCTCCCTTGCAAAAAAAGCATTTCATGCAACATGAATAATCTCTCTTAGAAGCAGAGTAACCTTCCAGTTTGTCTAATCCTTTCTGAAGTGACCTGAAATTCAAATCTATTTGCTGCCTGAATAGTGTCAAGCTGAACTTTTATCAATCATTTCAGGATGAGCCGTATCATATTTGTCAGAAAAGGACGGTACTACTCACTTAACACCACACCATTTAGATTGTGACACTGCAACCACTGACGAAATCTCCAAAATTTGGCCTACTAGTCATTAACATCAGCAGGATGCTGGATGTTCATCAGCAGGACAACAATCCTCAGAAACAGGGAGTGAACAAAGGGTAGAAAAATACTTTGATTCTTTTTTCTTTCTGATTTTGCATGAACTCAGACATAGTTAAAAACCTATGTTTTTCCTTTTTTATTTTTATTATTAAATATACACTGAATAAATAAAGTGGACATTTAAAATGTCAAGGTCCATCTTGTTCTTAATTTCCTGAGGCCAGTGCTTCAGTAGGTCTAACATAAGAGCCAGAACATGAGCTTAGCACTTCTTTCTCTCAACACAAAGGAAAATATTTAGAGTCTTGATTAAGCCCTGCCTGCCAGCCGTGCCCATCTAGGAGGCTGAATCACACCATGATTAGTGGGATAGCTGAAAGCCTGGCTGAGACGCAGAGCACAGCACAGAGCTTCTGGGCAGGGGAGGAGCACGAGCATCGGAAAGAGCTGCACTGAGGATCCCGAGCCCTCATTAAGCTGGTGGGCCCAAGGAGCACCTTCCGCCCTTCCCTCCCCACCAGTGACAGCTGCATCTAACAGCCGCAGAAGCCAGAACAAGTCTTCCTTGTGGCCTCCCATACCTGGTTTTAGGAGGTAAGGGATCTCAGGGCACTGAATGTCTCAGTGTACCAGCAGGAATTTGTTGCTGTTGTTGCATGCTTCCCACACTATCTGATACAAAGGAAAATTGATGTAGTTTTTCCTTCATTTTGAACATTGCACATACAGTAAAAAAAGACAACTCTTACTGTCCTTGTACAGCTTCCAAAATCCAAAAGGATCAATTATATCCATAGGAAGCAAAGCTTCTGCCATTTACACTTGCCTGCAGCTTCTTTGGATCTGATACATTTGGATCTGACACATCTGTGGAGCCATTAGCAGTGAGTGCCTTTTATGATGATATTTTTATCATCCTCTCCAGACATTATATCTTGAGAGCACTGTCAGTGTGGTGCTGTGATACAGTATGACATGGAGTTTTTCCATAATGTAGCTGAAACTGTCACGAGAAATAGCTTAGCATGGGTGGTATGTGAGGGCATGCAGCTTGTGTGCTGGGGGAGTTGTTTAAATTAGTGAAAAGCATAATTTTATAGTAAGAACCAAGGGACTGAATCTGCATTTCTTTTATTGTTGCCAATGGCAGCTTCTTTTATCCAAAGAGATTAAAATATGCTCTTAAGTGCCTGCAAAGCCCTGGAATGTGTGGTTTACAGCAGTATTAAGGACTGACCTATAATTACAAATAGACATGGCACTAGTAATTTATTTGGTAAGCTTCTGAAATGCTGACTGTTTCATTCCTTCTTATAGATTGAATTTAGGTTGTACAAAAGCAGGCAAAGCAGGAGGTCATGGTTTCCCCCTACCTCCCCTTCCCCCAGGAACTCAAACAAAGCATGTTATTTCTGGATGTGGTCTGGATCTCACTGTTTTCTTTCCTTCAGAATTCATGGCACCAAGGCATCCATGGCTCTGTCTAACGCAAGCTGAAGCTGGTCAGTTGTGTCTTATACGATACTCTTAGTGACTGGGGTTGTCCACTTTATAACCGTGGTCTCTGCTGATAAAACAAGAGGTCAACAAGGAGACTTTACAGTGATTGGGAATAGCTTATAGACCACCTTGCTGTACAAACCCTCCCGTAGAAAGCCTTGCCACCTTTGAAAGCATCAGAAAAGTCCAGACACTCATTGCTTTCCCTCTGCCATGTGAAACTACTTTGAGAGAGACTAGTCAGCAGAAAATGGAGGCCTTTGTCTTCACAGTTCATTCGATGTCCTTGCTCTGTCAGTCATGTAAGACTGAAATGTACCCATTGCCTATGACCAGAGGGCTAGCCCTCAAAATACAGCTTAAAGAGTGAAACTGTGAATTCTGTCTTATGTAGATGAACTTGTGACTGAACTTGTGACTGTGGCTATTGTTCTAAGTCAGCTCTTCTGTTTTTTAAAAGAAATCAGATTTTTGGTAGTATATTGAACATTAAGAAGTGAAATCCAGTGTTATTTTCATCTTGTACATTGACCTACTTACTTCAGCAATGACATATTCCGAAGTGGAATATCCGAAATTAAGTATTACAGCAATAGAAGAAAACTAAGCTAACACTATAGCCCTATGTCAAGAAGCATAATTTGAGAATTTAACGTTTAGGAGTTAAATAAGAATGTTTAATGTCAGTCCTAAATAACAAAGGAGATTTTTTCAGGATTGACATTTTGGAAAGAGTAGGTACTAGCTGGATCAGTTGCTTGCTCTTATGCTTTTCTGCCACTTCCTCCTTCATGGTCCTCATAATTCATGAAATTACATTAGCTGAAACTCTGACTCCTTCAAAATAATTTTTATTTTAACATGAGCATTTATCTTTCATGAATATTATGACAGGAAACATGGTAGTTAAACTGCACAATCTGTTTTAAATAGCATTCACTGTAAAGTAAGTATTGTGATGCTGTATGCTAAAGGTCGCAGCTGGAAATGGAAGATGCTCCTAACATTTGCTAGAGAGAAAGCTGGAAGTGTCTCTTCCTATGCAGGTGCAAGCCCCACTGCCTGTGCCCCAACAGGCAGATGGTGAGGGGCCTGTTCCAACCTGGAAGTGACTTCAGTAGTGATAGTGAAGTGCTGTAATTCAGTCAGGTCTGCTGAGAGTTTTGCTGAAGGGCAAACATGCTAAGTCAGGCCCACTGCAATGCTGAGGCATCGTAGCCTCAGCCATCCCCTAGCAGCCTCTCATGCAGGCATGCTCTCAGAGTCAAGCTCAGAAACTGAGTTCTGATTTTGCCATTCTTTGGACATATTTAAGAAATTGCAACTAATTCCATCACAGATTTTCCCATGTATGGTTTTTAACGGGAAATTAACAGCAACAAAAAAGAGTTCAATTTGATGGTTATTTGTTATGAATAAATAATGGAGAGTATCCAGCAGCAGCAGCAGAAGACAAACTTCATCATCTTTTCTTCATGGATATAAAGGAGATAGCATGACAATCTTTACAGGAAAAAAATCACATTAAATTTGCAATTGTAAATGGGGAAGTAATATGAGAGATTTAACTTACAAAGAAAACTTGTTGTTGAAGACTCCTAGAAGACAAAAGATTTAGGTTCTGATATATGGAAGAACTTTACTTATTCCAGTTACAGGCATGGAGCAAAGCTAGGTGACAGGAAAAGAGAATAAATCTCCATGCCTTGGTTAAGACTTATTCCCCATGCCAAAGGGTAGTACACAAACAGCAATATGGATATTTTTATCTCCATAGTGTCCAGCCTTGGCTTGAGTTCTTCTATAGCGCACTTCTAATTTGGTATCTTTTCCTTCATTTTGCTGCCCATTTTGCCTGTGGCTTGCTTACTTTGGCTGGTTACCCCTCCAGTCTTCTCCACCATCCTGTGCACAGAGAGTACTTCTTCTCTAGTCTATAATAACCTACTTGTTACTGCGTACTTCAGGGATCTCTCACTTAGAATCAAGTTTCACCAAGAATATAGGTGAAAGGTACAATGAGTGTCTTTTTGGATAATGTTGCTGGATATTTATACTTTCAGAAAACGTGAATGCAAAGGACAGGTGAAATTTCCATGGTATTTTCATGGTGTGTTTGTTTTCCAGAAGCATACCAGTTTGCTGTGATTGTTACAGCTGACCAGAAAGTATGAAAATTCTGTGGCTGCAATCCCTTAATACACTGAGGCGTATTAATGTTTCAGGAGGGAAGCTGGGGGAGCAAGTAAAGGTGTTCCTTTTGCCATTTCTAGTCACCTCCAGTAACAACATATGCAATGCACCCAGCCATTAGGGTCTTCAAATATTTCAGCTCCTACAGGTGCTTGCATTTGCTCTTCTTATGTAAAAGCAAAAGTCATTGCAGTAAAGAAAAGATCGGTCTGATGTACTGTCATTTATTTACCACAAAGATTTCTTTTTAAAGCAAATGAATGTACTTGTATGTTCAAACATGAGCTGATAGATCTAACTCCTGCCCTACTTTTTAGACTGTTAGTCTCCTTGACTGAAAATCTTACGTGATAAACTTTTCATGAATTAGACTTCAAGGATTATAACTGAGAAAAACACTGACTTATAAAGGTGTTCTTTCATGCGTGAGGAGAAAGGTTTATTCAGCTTAATCCTGTTACAGACTCTCTTTGCACAGCTTATACTATTACCATGGCACAGCTCCTTAATACTTCTGTAGCTAAAACTTGGTCAGCATTTCTCCTACACTCATCGCATTGGACAGCACCCACCTATTCTTTTATGTCTCTTAAATTTCATAAGAATATGTGTTTTAAATAATTTGTTTTGACTAAACAAGGCACATAGGTATTTACACCTCTAGTTGTGTGGGATTGTATGCTGCTTTATGTAGATTGAAAATATGCCATAACATCAAAAACATGAACAAAAATAAAACCAAAAGCAAACCAACCAAAAAGCCACCACAAAAAAACAAAAACCCAGTGGTAATGAATTTATTCCTTGGTTTTTAATAATGACACATTGGTGGAATAAATGTCTATTCCCATCAATTATCTGCACTTTTTTTGTCTTTCCACAAAATGTTCTCCATAAATCTAAAAAAAAAATAAATGAGCCTAGCCGTATTCCACTCTAGAATAAAGTATTGCTTTTAAGACTGTCTGTCTAGTAGAACTGAGAGACCTGATACTACAGGAGTAATCTGAAACCTAACCCCATTACTACAAACCTGAACACATCTTATTTTAAACAGTGACAACAGCTTAATTTCAGAAGCATAGAACTACATCAAATAAAGCATTTTTTTTATTTTAGCAGGTTTTGCTCTCTCTGAATCCCTCAAAAAGAGCTCAACTTTATGGGTTTGTTTCACAGGATATGCAAAAAGCAAGCACAGGTTAAGGGCCAAATGAGTTGACTTTTGCAATATGGAAACATGACATCTTTCAAGTAAAATCCTGACCCCAGTGAAGCCAGTGGAAATTTTGGTTTTTTCTTTCTGCTAGAGCCGGAATTACACTCTGTGTGGGATCTCTCAACACTTCAACAAACTACTTTGAATCCTCTACATCTTTATATCTACATAAAAAAAATTATATATATATATATATATATATATATATGAGAGAGAAAAGCATGCTGAAAAGGATTGTTTTAACTTAGTTGAGCTACTGCTCTTAATCATGGATTTACTGACAGTGTGCTGTTTACTCTGAAGAGCAATGTCAAAACAACAAAACAAAACAAGAATTAGCAACATAAAATTAGTAGTAGGTAGTTCTTGAGATGTTGAATTGGTCTCATCCATTATAGAAGTTGGAGCTGTTACTGTGTTTCATCCATTAAAAAAAAAGAAAAATTCCATTATTCCATTATCTTAAAGCACGAAAATATTCCAACAGGGTAAACTTAAATTCTCCAGCTGGTAGATGGCAGACAAAGAGAACTCAACGCAGATATATATTATTTCTGTATAACTTTTTCCTTGAAATCTAAAAATAGTGAGGTTTCTGTAGCTGACCATAACTTCGACTAAAAACCTTCATCCACTTAGCTAGTGGGATAGTTTTTCAGTGTATGATGATGTTCACAATACATGTAATACCTTCTGTATTTGTGACTACTTACATTGGAAATCAGAGTTAGACTCTAACTCTCATATACAGTGCTTTCTAATGAACATGAATATCTAAGCATATGATGAATTTGCCTCATCTGTTGTTGATCAGTAGCTGATGGAATATTTGAAGCACGTTAGAAGTTAGATTAATTCTACGCAGCTCTAAATGGCTTGTCTACGTTGTCATTTCTTGTCGTAGTGTTGTGATTCTGACCATGAGGGAAAATGCAGGATAAAAATGGAGTTAAAGTATGGAAAGGCAAGATTCCATAAATTATACATCAAAATGAAAGGAGCTAAAGTAGGAGAAGGAGATACAAGATGAGTGATAAATAGATCACTTCTACCCCAGGGCAATTAGGTGTGGCAAGTAAATTTTTGTTTCATTTGTACAGCAACTACCTGCATAGTTATGTTGGGTCAAATGAGGTTATTTTGCTCATTAGCTTTGTCCTGATAATATTCTTATTGAGGGTTTTTCTTTTATTTATTTAATTATTTATTCCATACAGGAGAATGATAAAAACTAGAAAAAAAAAAGAAGAAGCAAATAATGCAAACAGAAGGGATACGTCAAGTCAAGGTTATTAAATCTAAAATAGCAGCTGGCTGAGACAACATTTGGCAAGGGGAAGAACAATGCCAAAGATATGCATCTCACTGCTGGGTCAAGATTACTTCATATTCAACTGTGTGAAACGTTTTACCCTTTCCTTTAAGTCAATAAGGCATTGAAAAATCATCCAGCAGTGCAGGGACATGTGCTATTTCTATGCAATGTCACAGCAGACGATTGAGAACAATCTGACACTGGCAACAGTTTTGGATTTTTGTGTAGAGAAACAACCAAAGAAACACATGGAAGAATTCTTCTACCTTACAAATGTCAGTTCGATGCCTTCACAGATACTGCTCCCTGTTATTGCCAACAAAAGGACAATACCCCATATCCTGGGGTGCATCAGGCACAGCATTGCCAGCTGGGCAAGGGAGGGGGTCGTCCCGCTCTGCTCTGCACTGGGGTGGCCTCACCTCGAGTGCTGGGGGCAGCTTTGGGTGCCACAATACAAAAAAAGACATTGAGCTGTTAGAGAGTGTCCAAAGGAGGGCCATGAGGGTGGTGAAAGGCCTTGAGGGGACGCCGTGTGAGGAGTGGCTGAGGTCACTTGGTCTGTTCAGCCTGGAGAAGAGGAGACTGAGGGGAGACCTCACTGCAGTTCTGCAGCTTCCTCGTGAGGCCAAGCAGGAGGGGCAGGTACAGATCTCTTCTTTGTGGTGACCAGCGACAGGACTCAAGAGAGTGGCATGAAACTCGGAGGAGGTTTAGGTTTGATATTAGGAAAAGGTTCTTCACCCAGGGGGTAGCTGGGCGCTGGAACAGGCTCTATGGGGAAGTGGTCACAGCACCAACTCAACAGAGTTCAAGAGGTGTTTGGACAATGCTCTCAGGCACATGGTGTGATTTTGGGGGTTATCCTGTGCAGGCCTAGCAGCTGGACTTGATGATCCTTATGGATTCCTTTCAACTCTGGATACTCTATAATTCTGTGAATACATTTTATAATTACTCCATATGGCCTGAAATTCCTTGAAGGAATTTCTATTGCAGTTAACACTGCTCTGACCTATTTTCTCTCTGAATCTGCTGACTGTGTTCGCAACCCTCTTACATGCTATAATCAAATTCACCCACTCACACTGGACCCAGTAAAATCCTTTTCTTGAGTGTTTTGTATTTGTCTAATTGTGCCTTCCTTTTCCTGCTTTCAGGAATCCTTCCACTTTCTTGTTTTAACCTGTGTTTGGAAAAATTTTGTGAAGTCAGTTTGTAATCTTGACAGGTGCTGAGACTGCAAATTCCACAGCTTTCCTTAAATTGTGTGGCTTCAAAGGGAGATGCAAGATTTTGGCACACATCAGTGTCAGATCGCAATTACTCTTGTTTTGTCTATTTTATCCTTGAAGTTCACAAATCCTTTTTATCTAAGTCACAGTTACCTCCATGATCTCCCGTGCTCAAACTTCCACTTACATTTTATGTTTGCTGATATCATCCTTAAATGAAAGAAGAACCTCAGACCCTTAGGTCAGGTTCTAAACTTTGCCCTTCCATGCTTCACTATTTAAATTAGACATCCAAAAAGCAATAGCTGGCAAAAAACACCTTGGGGTTTTTGGCTGGCCAGGAGACAGCCTGTTTTGGCGAATGGAGGATGACCCATGACCGTGTGAGCCTTCAGGCTTCACAACTGCAATGTACCATACCCAGCCCAGGATAATCTCCCGAAGAGTGAAGGATGTGATAGCCTACTGCT
Organism: Cnemophilus loriae; assembly: GCA_013397755.1. Classification (NCBI taxonomy): domain Eukaryota; kingdom Metazoa; phylum Chordata; class Aves; order Passeriformes; family Corvidae; genus Cnemophilus; species Cnemophilus loriae. The sequence continues at coordinate 650,472 of VZTF01009746.1, read as the reverse complement.
GTAAAAATTCTGATAGTACAGACTGAAATCTGACTGAGTAGGTTTCTGGGTTAAACTCTAATTCTTGGTGCAGATTGTCTGAGATGTTCAGTTTGGGCTGGTCAATCACACAAAGGGGTGTGGGGGAAGGAGGGTTGAATAACTTGGTCCTCATGTTGACCTAAGGCCAGCTCCCAAACCATTTTAAGTGACCAAAACACATTTCTAAACTACACCAGCTGACAGCAGCTCTAGAGGAAACATCTGCCAGGTTTGCATATCCCAGTGCAGTCATGCCAGCTTCCAGTTCTTGGACTGGGAGGACAAATTGTATGTAAGGAACCACTTAGGTGCTAATATAAGGCTTCCTTGAAAATTAGGAAATTCTGTTTTGGTAGATGACAAGTTTCAAACCCCTTGGTAATCCTCTCATATTGACAAGAGTGTAGAAGAAGGAGAGATGATACAATTTCACATCTTCATTTTCCAAGNTACCCCATATCCTGGGGTGCATCAGGCACAGCATTGCCAGCTGGGCAAGGGAGGGGGTCGTCCCGCTCTGCTCTGCACTGGGGTGGCCTCACCTCGAGTGCTGGGGGCAGCTTTGGGTGCCACAATACAAAAAAAGACATTGAGCTGTTAGAGAGTGTCCAAAGGAGGGCCATGAGGGTGGTGAAAGGCCTTGAGGGGACGCCGTGTGAGGAGTGGCTGAGGTCACTTGGTCTGTTCAGCCTGGAGAAGAGGAGACTGAGGGGAGACCTCACTGCAGTTCTGCAGCTTCCTCGTGAGGCCAAGCAGGAGGGGCAGGTACAGATCTCTTCTTTGTGGTGACCAGCGACAGGACTCAAGAGAGTGGCATGAAACTCGGAGGAGGTTTAGGTTTGATATTAGGAAAAGGTTCTTCACCCAGGGGGTAGCTGGGCGCTGGAACAGGCTCTATGGGGAAGTGGTCACAGCACCAACTCAACAGAGTTCAAGAGGTGTTTGGACAATGCTCTCAGGCACATGGTGTGATTTTGGGGGTTATCCTGTGCAGGCCTAGCAGCTGGACTTGATGATCCTTATGGATTCCTTTCAACTCTGGATACTCTATAATTCTGTGAATACATTTTATAATTACTCCATATGGCCTGAAATTCCTTGAAGGAATTTCTATTGCAGTTAACACTGCTCTGACCTATTTTCTCTCTGAATCTGCTGACTGTGTTCGCAACCCTCTTACATGCTATAATCAAATTCACCCACTCACACTGGACCCAGTAAAATCCTTTTCTTGAGTGTTTTGTATTTGTCTAATTGTGCCTTCCTTTTCCTGCTTTCAGGAATCCTTCCACTTTCTTGTTTTAACCTGTGTTTGGAAAAATTTTGTGAAGTCAGTTTGTAATCTTGACAGGTGCTGAGACTGCAAATTCCACAGCTTTCCTTAAATTGTGTGGCTTCAAAGGGAGATGCAAGATTTTGGCACACATCAGTGTCAGATCGCAATTACTCTTGTTTTGTCTATTTTATCCTTGAAGTTCACAAATCCTTTTTATCTAAGTCACAGTTACCTCCATGATCTCCCGTGCTCAAACTTCCACTTACATTTTATGTTTGCTGATATCATCCTTAAATGAAAGAAGAACCTCAGACCCTTAGGTCAGGTTCTAAACTTTGCCCTTCCATGCTTCACTATTTAAATTAGACATCCAAAAAGCAATAGCTGGCAAAAAACACCTTGGGGTTTTTGGCTGGCCAGGAGACAGCCTGTTTTGGCGAATGGAGGATGACCCATGACCGTGTGAGCCTTCAGGCTTCACAACTGCAATGTACCATACCCAGCCCAGGATAATCTCCCGAAGAGTGAAGGATGTGATAGCCTACTGCTGTAAAAATTCTGATAGTACAGACTGAAATCTGACTGAGTAGGTTTCTGGGTTAAACTCTAATTCTTGGTGCAGATTGTCTGAGATGTTCAGTTTGGGCTGGTCAATCACACAAAGGGGTGTGGGGGAAGGAGGGTTGAATAACTTGGTCCTCATGTTGACCTAAGGCCAGCTCCCAAACCATTTTAAGTGACCAAAACACATTTCTAAACTACACCAGCTGACAGCAGCTCTAGAGGAAACATCTGCCAGGTTTGCATATCCCAGTGCAGTCATGCCAGCTTCCAGTTCTTGGACTGGGAGGACAAATTGTATGTAAGGAACCACTTAGGTGCTAATATAAGGCTTCCTTGAAAATTAGGAAATTCTGTTTTGGTAGATGACAAGTTTCAAACCCCTTGGTAATCCTCTCATATTGACAAGAGTGTAGAAGAAGGAGAGATGATACAATTTCACATCTTCATTTTCCAAGCTCTCAACAAGCTAAGTATTCTGGAGTTTTTCTCACTATGCACACACACCACAATAACAACCAGTATCTAGAACAATGGAGTTGTCACAAAGCACAGAGGCTGGTACTTGCATGGGGTCCCATGAGTGGGGAACATGCTGCCAAGAGAGATTCAAATAAATCTGTTTTCTTCTGGAGAAAAAAAAATTGGAACCTGTTTCTTTGCCATTTCAAATAACAATAATATATCAAGGGAAAAGACACAAAAGAAAGAGGAGGAGAAACAGAAACAGCTGGAGAAAAGAGAAAAATAACTCTAGTACACAATACTAGTAGAACAAATACAAAGAGAATAGGAATACCATGCAAGATGTGTTATCACTGGCTACTATTATCCTCCTTATGACATATTGGAAGGAAGAAAATAAAAGATCAGAGCTGGAATCTTCATGGGTGTAAATCAACGTCATTCTTCTTTGACTGGAAAAGTTATGACAATTTAGAACAGCTGTTATTCGGCCCATATTGTTTTTAGGCTTTTTTTCTGGTCTTATTTTTGTAAGTCACAGCAATGATCACGGGACAGAGGATGGATTGACAATATGAGCTGTGAATCCCATGGGACATGACTGCTGTTTTGAGGTTTCAAAGTCTTTTGAATACTTAATACAATGCTATTTGAATAACTAACTAAGTTTTCTTTGGCAGAAACCCTATTTGGTATCAGAACAACTAAATGATGACTTCAAATGATAATTACCAAATTGTGTTATTGCTGGTTCATCATTGCATGTGTGGGTGTTGGGAGAGGGAAAAGTTGATTCTGTGTTATTGACCATGTGGGGAGAACTGGTATTCCAGGTTCAGACGAATTCTGAGTTTGGAGGGATTTAGTTCAGACTTCAGTTCAGCTTTTGCTTTGAAAATATGCCCTCTTCCTCATGGAGAACAATATGTTGTTTCTTAATTAGGTTTTGGTCTATTTTACCCACAGTCCTTATCTTCTTGTCAAGGGTATTTACAAAGAGTACCACAGTCTAATATGCCTTTATAATTGTGATTCTTTTATGAATTATTTATTGCAGACAAACACTACTTAGTAGCAACGGCAGAGTAGTACAGAAAAAAGAACGTAAATTGTTTTTTCTTTAGTTCCCAATACTTTAAATAGATATCTGTTAGATATCAAAAATGGCAAAGATCAATATGTGATCATAGCAATGAGACTCCCATTTCTCTGATGCTACAGGTCAACTGGCTTTTTCCCAGGACAAAGCAGCACCTTTACTAAAGGTGGCTGTAGCCTCATGTTGACATTCACACACAAAATGCCCGTACTCAACCTGCTGTGTAATTGCCACATTTATTTGCTGTCATCTCTCTCCAAATACTGAAACTCTGTTACAATTTTTACCCAAAATAGTGCCTTGGATCATGACAGAAGTCTTCTAAGAGGTTGTTTAAGAAGGCATCACCATGAGAGTGGTCTGTATAGGGAGTAGTGTGGCCACTGTTTGCACCTTTACTTCTATAAGAAGCAAAGCAGACCACTATATATTCTCATTTGTTGAGCTAAACCAGCAAATGAACCCTCTCTTCTAAGTGACTCACAGAGAACTAAGAGGGATAAAGAATTGATGTTTACTTTCCAAGGAATGATATCAGGGCTAGTTTTAGCTGTCATTGTGTCGAGTTCTTTTCGTATAGGTACATATGCAGACGTGTGCGTCTGTGTGTGACTGCATGTCTGCATGTGTTGCCTGAGATTCAGTAAGACAAGAAGACAGGAAGCAGCCACCTCTCTAACTGCTTAGAAACACTTTGTTTTTCTCTGTGTCCCCTAAGTTCCCTCCACAGAGAGTTATTGCAGAATTCTTCAATTCAGCAAAGTAACAAGCCCCAAAACACTGGTCGACTCCCAAGGCTGAAGTTTTTCTGCCCTAAATTTTTAATGGGAATTTGCCTTCCTTTTAGGCCTTTATTACAGTCAGCTGGTTGGTTTACAGAGTGTTCTCCCTAGAGTGTTTTCTTAAATCATTATTTTAGCAATTACTTAAAGACTGTTTGAAATGTCTTGCTTTGATCTAATTCAGGAAATGGAGTCTTCTGCCAAGGGATTGACAGTAAGCATGGATTTAAACTTTCTCAAAATAATGTTATTAATTGGGGCATCTTCAAAACAGTCAAATCAGTAGTGGTGTACTGGTTAAAGCTATAAAGTTTTTTATTAATTCACAGGGTTGCTGTGACCGGAATTCACTTCTGGCTCTTACAAAAAGTTTATGGCAGTATAGATTTTGCTTGAGGCTCGAGCGAAACATAATATTTGGTCTTAATCCAAGTTAATGTGTTCCCCAGTCAGGATTTCCTCTAATGACTCATTCATACCCCTAATGAATTGAAAAGGATATGTGTAAATTGACATTGAACTTAAACTCCAAGGCTTTTGACTTTTTATCTTATCTCTGAATTGGCACCATACAACATCTTTATATTCTAATCACATTAAAAAACCAACTCTTCTTCCTTGTTTTTCTTGCCTAATGAGGTCACATCAGAGAATGCATGTCATATATACAGGATGGGAGAAAAATGGAGTGTAATTCTGGACAGCCAACCACACATGTATTCCCAGTATAAAACAGTAGCCAAGTAATCCCACAAAGCTCTAATGCTGTAAGATAATGCAAAAACCAGTCGGCTTCAGCTGCTTTGTGGGATCTGCTTCTGTGCATGCTCTCATCCTCTGAAGAGTGGAAATTCTCTTGCCCCTTAAACAGGAGCATTCCCCTAGCAAGTGATCTGGCTTCAGCACGGGAAGGACAAGGAGCTACACCAGGACAGTTATTGAGCAGACATGTAATCCATTGCTTCAAATTCTGTCTTGCCTTGTGGCAACATGCTTATATGGCTGTATTCAAAGGTGGTCTTGCTACATAAAGCAGAGGAATAACGGATAGAAAAAAAGAGAAAGATTTATTACGATCTGTAATTTGTTGTGAATATCACATTTAGAAGCTATCCAATTTGCCAAAATTAATTTTCAGAATGAAAAATTGTGATGTCAAATATTCACAAATTCAAAGTTGTGGGCCTGTATTATTGTCAAAATATCAGGGAATTTGAAGAAATCCTTTATAATCAATCCAAAAAACATTTGGAAGGAGCATTAAAAACATACTGGAAATACATAGATAGTAAGAAAACTTATGAGAATGGACAGCTTCCTATTTACATTGGCCAAAGTCAGAATCTCAAAACTCAAACAGCTGAACGAGAAGATGGACAAAGCATACATAATTTAACAGCAAAGCTAATGACGTAGTACAACAACATTGTTAGGAGTGTAGTAATCAAGATTAGATCACTTTCTGAAAAACATTCTCTAGTTCAACCAGGAATTGTGGGGCTTTATGCCAGAAGGCAGAGTAGCTGATTATGGTAATTGTCCCTGACCTTTTGATGCAGTAATGCCATGTACTAGCTTTCCAACCATACGCACTATGTTCAGTTCTTCTGCACAGCTGCACCAAATGTGTGAGCAGGACCTTGGATGTCACATTGTGAAATTCTCTGTGTGCTTTATCCAGCAGAATAGATCAAATAAATAAGCATTTAATACAGCCCAGGCTTGAGTCTCCTCTCCCCCCACGATGCTGCCAGCTAAATGGCCTCTTAAGATTCCAGAAAATACTTTCTGCCCAATACCAGAAACACATATATATGCACTGAAAGATAGTTTTGAACTAATTATTTGTGTTTTTGTAATCCTCTCTCTTCTTATGGATGAGGAACTGATCTGCATCCTTTTCAAGGCAAACTCTTGCTTTCTGAATAATGCTGATGTCAGATTGGCCCACTGTGGGCTAACACATCAGGTTCAGGCATTACAAGCACTGAAAACAATGCAAAAACACAGCAGAAAAACAATTGTTTTAGTGCAGTCCCAGCTATGTGCTCTCAATCCTTCAGATGTAGCAGTTCCATGAATCTAAGACAGTCGACTTACTCATCAGCGTATGTGTGGTACTGTTTGGCATAATCAAAGTGAAACAGTAAGTCGTCACTTCTAGCAGTCATCATTTGTCAATATTGTCATCATTTTCTCAGCCTAACAGAATTGTGCCTATACCATTATCTGCTATATTTTTATGTGATTCTAAGAATTAAAATGTTTTTCCAAATTTAGCAAAATATTTGATATATTTTTTGCAGGGTAAAATGAAGGTGGGAAAGATTAGGAATGATGCTTTTTGAAAGTTAGATGCATGGTTGGCATGATCTGTGTCCTGTTTATCTCCACTCAGAATCTGAAGGGGAAGACAGGAACAATTCACCTGGTTTGGACTCGCTCTTTTGAAATCAATACGTAAATTCTGTCATGCTCTAAAAATGGTAGTTGTTCTTACTGATTCTCAAAGCTAAACGTGTTTTTAATCTTTTTAATTTTTTTTTTTTAAAGAGAACATCTAAGTGCCCCAACGACGGCCTTGAATGACTGTGAGTCATCATGGTTCATCATTTGACTGAACTAAAGCTTGTTCTTTGTTATTTCAGGAGATACCCTTACACTGTAATTGTTAGGTTTTGCTTAATATGATACTGTTGGTGATGTTCCTTGGTGGAGATATTATACATCAGCAGTCCTAGGTCACCATCTGGAAGTTCACAGGCTGCCTGTATGTGTTAATTACCTGAAGTCCCTAGGGTTACCAACTGTTAGAGTTATTTGTACAACACTGATTCCCAGCCTTAATGCTCTGGAAAAAAATGGCAACGTACTGTATGTTGCTGGACTCATCTCTCCCAGGCTTCTGCTGCCTCCTTTCTGTTCCTGTCTACCTTTAGCTTCACAAGACTGCTGCACATTTCCAGGAACAAGTATAGAGGCACCAGCATTGGTCCTGCACAGGAACAGAAAATCTCCTGCAGGAAATGTCTCCGTCGGCTTTGTGCCTTAAGGAAAATGTGGTCATGTCTTCATGAGCAGTGTTATGAAGCACCACACTTTTAAATCTGTCTCAAACTCATCCCCTAGAAGAATTTCAAAAGTAATGTAGGGTTTTCTCTTGTGTTCATTAAAGTCAACGTATGTGACCACTGATGGATGCTGTGATTGCTGCTGACTGCCATGGGCCCTTGATGTGGGGCACAGATCAGTCTGTTCTCATGTGCATCCAGCCATACTCTGCAGTTACACAAAATACTGGCCTTGGCTTCACCAAGTAGGAATACTGAGGTTCAACAAGCCACTAAATGATCCTGGACAGACATACTAGAAAAACCATGGGCAACACAGTTTTGAATCACTTTACTCCATCGGGAATAGGATTATCAATGAGAAGCTTTTTACTATTGCAGCAAATTTTCGTATCTGCACGCATAGCAAGAGACCTAACATTCTGCAATTTTATTTTAGACAAAAAATAATGATGCGGCCATATAACTGGCAGTAAAAATCCATCCTGAAGTTCTTACAAGAACTGAAGTTATATATCGTAATTTACAGATTTTTTACAGTCATACTGCCTAATCAGCATTTCTTATTTAAACAATATTTTCAACAATGATTTCAGAAGTACATACAAAAACAGGGTTATCAGTACTAACTGAGATATGATTATATATAACACATACAAAGACGCTTGGCAAGCTTTTATCTTACAAACTGTATTTGCATATGAACGATATTTATAGACTCTAAATTAAAATAAGATTTTCTTTGGTTTTGTTTTTTCATCAATGCTGTTTGTCAGGCAGGTCATACTCCTATATGACATTGTATTCTGGAGCTGACCTGCATTCCTTTCAAACCATTTAATCACACACAGCTGACCAACATTCCTGGATAAAACCACCTAATCAAGTGCATTACAAATACCCCAAATGGTCACTAATCTCCATATATGTACAAGCCTGAAATGTGCAGTATCCAAATATCCTTTTCCTAAAAATGAATGACGTAAAAGGAGAAGACCTGTCCAAAGTATTCCTTTCTCCATGTTCAATATGCACAAATGTTTTTAAGGTGGTTAAGACAGTATTGCACCACAGAGTTGGCCTTGCCCATAGACATTAGAATCCATCACTGTAATTCATATTCAAGCTTGTTTTCTATGCACCTTAAAAATGTAATTTAAGAAGAAAGGAATATAACAGCTTTCCATTTCTGGGCAAGTATATTAAATAAGTTGAAAATGCATGATGCTGCAGCACCTAGATAGCTCAAGTAACATATCATGGGGGACTATATTTCCTTTCACCTCCAAGTTGCTGGGTTCAGATGACAAGCTTCTCAAGGTTGTTACTGTCTGATGACTGTGTCTCAGGATTAAGCAGAATTAAGATGGGAGGGTAGGGGAGTTTAAGCACTTTCACTAGAAATCCCTGCAGGAAGAATGGAGACGTACTGAGGTGGAGACTAAAGTGCTTTCCCCATTGCCAGAGACACTCATCCAGAGCAGTGCTATGTGCTGACTGATGTGGGCATGCTTGTGGTATTGCTGAGTGTGCTCTATGTGTTCTGTGGGCAGTAGTTTTCCAAAATGCCAAACTAGAATAAATTCACTTAAATTTCCTATATGCAATCTCTCAGGCTTTTGCCGTCCTCACTCATCAGAGTAAATGAAATTTAAGATGTTCTGTGTTTGAAAGGTAAAAGCACACAAAAGCAGTGGAAGGTGGAAAGGCATATAAAAGGATACATTCTGAGGGACAGGATGGAAAATGTGCCTATGAAAAGTAAGGGGGAAACAAAACAGGCTAAATCACAAAGAGGAAAACCCAGCCAAAGGTTCACTTTTCTGCTCTCCTCCTGCTGCCATCAGATGCCTGGGTAGCAGGGTGTTACTCGGGCTAACCTGTTTGGAGGACTCCTTTCTTCGTGCAGCCCCTGCAGTGCCTGAGGGACAGCTGGCGGGTTTCTGCCCGGCTCACTGAGCACCTGCAGCGACTGGGTAAAGAAGCACCTTTAGCAGCACTGTGGGAGAAAATGCTGGTTTCTCGCCAAGGCAGGTGGGACCAGCTCGATGAGAAGGTGTACAAGGGTGCCACCACCTCTGTCCTCATGAACCTATGAGCCAGAGTGAAGCAGCGAGGCTTTCCAGGTTTTATAGCAGACCAAAACAAAACACCAACAAAAAACAACAAACCTACCCCCAAACCCACCGACTTTTATTTTATACAGATGTGAGCGGATTGAACTCGGCATTCTCAGGTTCGAGCTCTGCATTTCCATTAATTTTAGCGCGGCAGAGTGCCACGCGCCTCGCACTGGACACACCGGAGCAGCGTTTTCGGACGCCGCGGGCAATCGCTGCCCAGGCGCGCGGGACCCGCGGGGAGGCGGCGGCTCCGGGGAGGGGGGCGGCGGCTCCGGGG
>VZTF01009746.1:531044-640429 GCA_013397755.1 Cnemophilus loriae | reverse complement strand
CAGGCGGGAGCGGCGGCGGGGGGCGAGCCCCGGCCCCGGCCCCCGCCAGCCCGCCCCGGGGAAGTGCTTTCCGCATGAAATCAGGGCTGAACGCGGGGGGTTTTGCTGGGGCTGAGCGCATACGTGATGTCAGCCCTGCGAAGTGCCGCCGCGAACCCCTTGGAGCGCAGTGTAAGCCGCTGACACTCGCAGCCGACGCAGATCTGCCGCTGCTGTGCTCGGAGCCGGGCGTCCGGGCGGGCACCCAGCCGTCAGCACTCTCCTGTTCCCCTGGGCAAGCCGAAATTTGGAAGAAAATCAAGTAGGAGTTGCATGTTTGTAACTGTGGGGAAGCAGATGCCAAGTTGTCTGGTAGAAACATGTTCCGAGGCTTATACTTGGGTCAGTCCAAAATCGTGTTTTTGCAGCAGCAGGGATCAAACCTTTTTCATACCCGCATCAGTGAGTGTTTCGTGTGAGGAGATGTAATTTATATGAAGAAGAGCTCGAGGATCAGGTTCTAATGGTACTGGATAGAAACCAACACCTGAATAGTTTCAGTCTTCATTGTCAGTGTTATCATCTCAAAGCACTTTCAATGGCTGGCTTAAAGCCACATCTCTTACAGAGATATTAATGAGTCACAAATGCTCCTCAAGAAGTCCCCTCACCCCAAAACCCACCAAAAAACTGCTAGTGCCTGTGTTTTCCGTGGAAAATCTTAGCCTCATTTTATACCTCAGCAATCCAACAGCAAAAGGTAACTGAAAAAAAGTTTTTAAAAAATTATTCTGAAGCAAATCATTTGACTGTTGGACCCTTCTCAGTTATTTAAATGGCTGAAGAAAGATATACAATCATAGCATTGGGAAATCAAAATTATTTTATACTTTTGTGCAAATAGCACTGATCCTGCAGCCAAGAATTATGCTGAATGATGTACATGCATTTAAGCCTCTTGCAGTGTGCTGTAGCAGACTTTAATAGTGTCCTGCCCTTACTGAATTTAGGAGTTATGTGTACTGCATGTGCTTCCAGCAAGCCATGAAAAGCATGACCTGTTGCCTTACTACCACCCATAAACATGAGTTTCTTCACCCTAAAATCCTCTGCAGCTATCTCATGGATGAGCTCATGGTTGGTGAACTTGGTAAGCCACTTCTCTTTTTGTGCTGTTAAGCCTGCAAATATGCCTCGTGCAATACTGGAGCCATATTCTGAAGATTTTGCAGGTAAGCCGAAAAACTGGTTTCAAGTGCAGGCTTGGGTGGTTGCTCAGGAGGTAGTTCAAACACAATGAGAAGCTCTTTTCATCTGAATAAAACAATTAGAATCTGACCTGTTCGGTTGTCAAGAAGACACTTGTGTCATCACTGTAGTTACGTACAAAAATTGTGACTTTTACTTCAGATATTCCTTAGCACAGTTAGCCCATGGGTGAAAAGGCTTGTAATGAAAAGGCTCCCTTTGCAAGGTGTGATATGCTTAATTTCTGCATGTGTTCATGTGTCAAAGACCGACTTAGGCAAACTGACCATTCTGCTTAACACAGTCGCTTACACTGTCTTAAATTGGCAGTTCACTTATTTTTCAGGTGTTTGTGATTTCTGGTCTGTGTCGTTGATTCAGTGTGCTGCAGAACGCATGTGTATGACTTGTAGCTTGTTGAAAAAGTGAGTAAAATAGAACTATATCAGAGGACTGGCCCAGTGAAGAGTTACCTCCAAATTCAAGGAGCCTGTTAAAAAAAAATCCTTTTTCAAGGCAGCAGTCCAGTGCTGGCTACTCAAAATGCTTTTAAGTGGCATTTTGGTGTGTGGAGGTGGGCAGTCTTTCAGGTAAGGAAGTTGTGTAGAAGATAGTAACTTACATTAGCTAGAAGCTGCTTGTCTTAATGTTTTCTTCTCTAATATCAGCAACAGGGCAAGTAAGTATGTCGTGAGTTCTTTGGGGCCAGCTTCTGAGTTTACAAAGAGCTGCATGTAAAATTAGACTTGCTTGGACAAGGTGACTGAATGTACCTTTGGGGATTCAGGCCCTTCACAGACTACTGTGAATAAGTGATAAGTCTTTATTTTCATAGTTGCAAAACCATGATCCCAAATATTACATATTTTGTAACTGTTTCTTGACTGGGCATCAGCAGAGCTTGAAAAACTGTGAAGTGTCCCTCTGCTTTCCAATTGTCCAGTATTCCTGGGAGCTGAAATCTGTTCCCATGTGGACTCCATAGGTGCAAGAAGTCTTCATCCCACACATGCTTAAGGTGGAATATCACCTGCATTGGCACAGCTCTCTTTCTCAAAGTCCTCTTCCAGGATGTCTCAGACCTACACCTACTTCCACAGCATCTCTGTCCTTGGACATGTGTCTGATAGGAAGCAGGAAGGGGAAAGCATGACAGTCGTGCTGCAGCTGCTATAGCTTCTGTCCACTGAAATGGAGACATGCCAGTAGCGCTGCCTCCACTTGTGAGGAGATGCCAGCAAGAAAAGGGGAGCACACAGCCAGAAGCAGCCCTGTGGGGCGACTCATCTATCATGGACAGCAGCACAAAAGTCCTGTTGGCAGTGGTGCAGGGATGATGGCACTTGAGACATTGTTTGGTGTCATGGAGCAGTGCTGCTGCACCTCACGAGCACAAAGACCGGTAGTTCAGCAGCCTTTGTGGGATGCAGCAAGTTATCTCCCTCATCTTGCATTTAAACGTTTCAGCTGACTGGAGGAGGTGTGTAGCAGAGCTTTGTCTGCACCCTTGTCTGTCTCTGATTGTGTGCATGAAGCTCCAGAAGCAACCCGTGAATCATGACCAAGGAGGCGAAGAGCAGGGAACAATTTTTTTTATTATTTCAATTTTGCTAGAATAAACCTGCATCTCTTTTCAGGTGGAGGTCAAGAGGAGAATATTCTCATCCTTCCTTATGCAGCCATGATAATTAAAATTAATGCCAAGTAAAATTAAAAAAAGCTTATATTTTTCGTGTGCAAGTATGTAAGTAATCTATTTGCCAATGCCTTACGGTGTGTTGCTTAGCAAATACAGTAGTTTTTTACAGTTGAAATGTATATGTTCATTGTCAAAATGAAAAATATGTTAGAAAAAGTTGAGAAACACTGGATTTTGGATGGGCAAAGAGTAATTCTTTGCAACTCTTGTCAGAATAGTACCGTAACTAAACTATACTGAAGGATATGGTGCTTAGATAATTGGCAAGAGGACTTGGAGTAGCGTTGTGTCTGTGCTCTTCTTCTGGCAGATCTGTTGTTTCTCAAAGAAGGTAGAGAAGATAGGCTTACATGGAGCAGGTGCATAGTAAACACAAGGGAATTTCTCTTTAAATGCAAATGTGATTCTACAATAGATTTATATGCACAGTGGAACCATTGGAAACAAGAAAATAGAACATATGCATCAGATACTTTATTGATTTGAGTCCCTAAGAGAGTTTTAAACTGAGGGGGGAAAAATAATTAATTAATTTTTGTTGCAGAAATATCATCTGCTATTTATCTAAGGTGGAACTGTGATTTCATCTGCTACAATAAAGTTCCAAGTGGTTCAGAAATCTGAAGGTCTTAGAGTTATCAAAGAAAAGTACAATTCAGCCGTCACAGTTTGGTAACTGGGGCAATCCTTCATGAGGTATATTTTTTGTATGTTAAGGAGTGTTTACAAAAGCTTATTTTGAGCATGAATATGGTTGATTTGGTTTTGATTCATAAATAATTATGAAGCAGCTCTTGAAAGTGTATTTTTTCGGTTAAAACATAGCATTAGGTTTGTGAGGCTTGCTGTAAGCATTTCCTTTTCAGTTCAATTTCCTCCCCAGTTCTTGTTTGCAGTCAAATGGCTGGCATTATTTTTGTTTATACCAGAGAAAAAAGCATTGTCTTACTTATCTTTTAAACTCAGTACGGTGTACTACATGACCTCTTCTTATATATGAATCCTCCCCCTTCTCCCCCCTGCTGTTTTATTGTTAGTGTATCAATCTGGAACTTTCCATTTAAAATGAAATTCTAATCAGGAACTTAGCACTTCCCTTCAACTGCCCCATTTAAACCAACTTGTTTACATCTGCGACTAAAATAATCAGGCTATGCTGTATATCTTTCTTGGAACAGGCTGCCCAGAGAGGTTGTAAAGTCTCCTTCCTGGACCAGCCTGGACATGATCCTTGTGCAGCCTGCTTTATGAGGGGGATTGAATTCAGTAATCTCCAGAGGTCCCTTCCAACCCCAGCCATTCTGTGAATCTGTGATGCGCATGACAGGGGCATGCATGTGACTGTGATTTGGAGCTATAGTTCTCTGCGGGTTATTCATCCATGTAGTTCTCCTGCAGGATCTCACCATACTGGCTGGCCTCTATTTTTTTAGGGCTAGGAAATACCTTTAACTGCTTGTATGTGCATGTACCTACCTCACGTTCTCTTTCACTAAAATTCGAATGTAAATATTCTGCCTTTTGTATGCTGTGCTGTCAGTTCCAGTTGAGTCACAGTAGTAAATTTATGAAGATCCCAAGAGCTGCTTTTGAATGGTCTCAAGGTTTTAAATATTGAAGTTGTCAGCCTGTTGAGACACTTATTTGACTATTTATAAAAGCTGTCTCCAAGATGCTTTTAATAGCAAACAGAAAAAAGCGCCTAACAAAATGAAGCAAAATATGTCTGCGAAATTTACCACACACAGAAGCAGAAGAGTGCTAGTAAGGTAAATCGGCTGTGTCATATTCTGTGACCCACATTCTACTGTTATAAGTGTACTCATTTCTCCTCTTGTTACATGGGAAGAGTCTTAAGGTATGTGTCTGAAATATGTTAATGTCTAGGATATTACCATTTTGCAAACTTATATGGTAAGCTCTGGATAAAGCACAATATTTGTGCTTGTTGCTAGGACGTGGCCAAGAACTTATCTTGAGTTCCAGAATGGAATCACCAGGAAAATGAGTTATACTTACACCATTAATTATTTGCTTTTCATTAACATTGAAATTCTGACAGACTTGGTGCTGTGACCACTTCCCTGGGTGAAGAACCTTCACCCTCTGTGTGAAGAACCTTTTCCTCATATCCAGTCTAAACCTCCCCTGACACAATTTCAGGCCATTTCCTTCGATCTTGTCACTGATTACCACAGCGAAGAGATCAGATGCCTGCCCCTCCTCTTCCCCTCATGACGAAGTTGGAACTGCAGTGAGGTCTCCTCTCAGTCTCTTCTCCAGGCTGAACAGACCAAGTGACCTCAGCCACTCCTCCCATGGCTTCCCTTCAAGGCCCTTCACCATCTTCATTGCTCTCCTTTGGACACTGTCTAATAGCTTTAGATCCACCTTACGCTGCGGAACCCAAAACTCCCCTCAGGTCTCGAGGTGAGGCTGCCCCAGTGCAGAGCAGAGCGGGACAATCCCGTCCCTTGCCCGGCTGGTGATGCTGTGCCTGATGCCACCCTAGGATGTGGTGTATTGTTCTTTTGTTGGCATGAATTAAGAGTAGTGCTTGTGTAGGTACCAAACTGACATTTATAAGGTAGAGGAATTCTCCCATGTGCTTGATGCACCCCGGGATATGGTTGGGCCTTTTGAATGCCAGGGCATACTGTTGACTCACAGTCAACTTGCTCCTGATCTGAACCATCAGATCCTGTTCCATGGGACCTCTCATTCCTTCTCCAGCCTCTCAGTCTGTTTTTACAGCCAGGTTTGCCGTGTCCCAGGTGCAGAATCTGGCTCTTGCCTTTGTTGAACTTTATATGGTTGATTATTGCCCAGCCTTATAATTTGTTGAGGTATCTGCAGGGCGCCTCTTTAAGGGAGTCAGCAGCTCCTCCCATTTTAGTGGAATGTGCTGGAATGGCACTGTCTGGTGACTGGAGATTTTGCTGTGTTTGAGTGCTGAGATGCTCAGGTCCAGACTAATTAGAGCACAACTGTGCATGTGCTCGGTTTCCACAAAGAGACATGCAGCAGCACAGAATGTTTATCCTTGCACCCAAAACTTTATGTATTTCACTAGCTTGCTTCTTCCCATGGTAAAGTAGCCTGTATGTAATCCTTGCTGCTGTGATCCAGTTCCTACCAGATCTTTAATTGTCTGAGTTAACACTAGCTCTTGTGTGTCTTTATACTCTCCTGGTAAGGTAGTGAAGTGTGCTGAATAATTGCATTCCTTCTTGAATTGTCTTCTGGTTGTGTAGTGTCTGTCATGGTTTGTAGCTTGTAGACAGTAGAGGCTAGAGCTGGTAGAGTAGATGGAGTGTTGCTGCCATGCAGCACACCACCCACTGTTGGAGGAGAGGAGGTCCTGCATTCCAAGGACTTCATCAGGTCTGGGTTTCTGCATCACAGTAAGTTCTGCCCCTCATAGCAGCACTACTAGATAAAGGCATTGGTGTCTTGGTGTTCTTCTGAAATGACTGGCCTTGAACCAGCAGGTGACTAATATGCCTGCTTGGGTTAGGGGTTCAGAATCCAGCATTGGTGCCGCACTGGTATGGAGAGGAATGAGTGCTGTTTATATGTCATATGGTTGCCCCCAGCTGCCTGTAGAGTGTACAGTGTCTCTTCGTCAGGCAGTAAAGCTGGATGAATTGCTGTCCTTGAAGGTTCAGGTTAGTCTGGCCTGACTCTGTGAATCCCTGCAGGAAAGGCCAACCAACACAAGGTACAGAAGTATAAAGGAAGTCCTCCAGGAGTACAAAGGAAGCAGGTTGTGTAGAGGGACGAATTAGCACAGCTAATGGAATTTAGCAAAATGGACACTCTTTCCAGCATATGTTCCTCATCAGGTCCCATATGCTTTACAGTATGCTTCCAGGCTTTGCTTTTTGCAAATGCAGTTTTTAGATGAACATATCTACAGTAGCACTATTTCTGGATGTGTCTACACAGCAATTGACTAGTGTGATTGCAGGACATGCAGACAGCTCTGTAATTGCTTTGATGTGTATGTGATGTGAAGACATGCCAGCCTAGACTCAAGAGAGGGCTTTCCAAGCCTTCTGGACAGATTATTAAACCATGCTGAAGTCTGCTTTCATCTGTCCCCACTGCTATTTTTAACTGTCCTCTCTAGATTTGCAGTGTTGTGGATACGCCTACACATGCTGACATAAATTCATGACTGCATGCCTGCTTCATGCCTCCTGCAGCATTGTTGGTGGATGCTCTACATCTGGGCACGTATCCCTTATCTCTTTGTACTGAGATAGTCTGCTTTTCCATGGAGTTTAACTGACTGTTCCACTATGTAACTCCTCTCTGTAAGGAATTATAGAAAGGGCATTAGAGTGTCAGAGAGACTTCTGCCAAATTTCCACTCCAAAAATTAATTTTATAGCCCCTACTCCAAATTTGATTGTTAAGTTCAGCCTTAAAGAACCATCATACCCAGGCCATACATTTTTGCAAGTGTTAAAATCCAGATGAGAGACCAGGTTAAATGAGCAGTGTTAGAAAGCAAGCATTTTAAAATGTTCTGTATCAAAACATTGAATCTAGAGCACAACTATGGGGGGGAAAAGTGAAATTATGTGAATGATATCAAATATCAGCAATAACAGTAAGGTCACTATAATATATAAAACACAATCCAACTCTGTTAAAAGGATTTGAGATTATTTTTAAGAGAAGGAATGTGTATGTTTTTTGAACATTTCAGGGATGATCCTTGAACTGCTAAGAGTTTCTTATTTTCGTTTGTGGCAGGGGTTTTGTTGGTTGGGGATTTTTTTTTTTTAATTTCTGTAGTAAGGGTTATTTTTGGTGTGTCAGGTTAATTGTTAAGTTACTCTATATGCTTGTCAATGAAATCAGTGAACCTTCTTATTAAGGTACTATATTGTATGAGTGAAGTTTGACAACAAGTATACTTGCACATCAGATTTTAGTAATTTTTTTAATTCAGAAATTGATTTTCTTTCCTCATTAAAAACCAATCAGCCAACCAAGCAAAAAAAACCAAAACACTGCAGAAAACAGTAAAGCTGATCTGTATCTAAAGATATAGTCTGAAAACATCTGTCAAGTATCTAATTATTTACTTTGCGATTTCCATGCTATTTAATGAAGACAAGGGAGAAAGCATGGCTTAAAAGTTAGGACATAAAAGGATTCATCAGTGCAGTTTTTTCTTCATGCCACAAAAATATTTCACATAAAAGCAAGTACTGTCAGACAAAGAGGAATAGGAAATAGGCTCTAACAAAGCATATGTTACTGTGACATGAGATATGCTATAGAGGAGTAAGGTGAAGCTGAGCTTTTCAGCCTGGTGGAATGCTGCAGCTTATTTGTCTGCCAAGAAAATATTTTGTTTCTAGATAAATGGTTAAACTGAAGTAAATATTGTCTCATCTTTCATCAAACGGTTCTTTAAAAGAAGTGTTTCTTACTCCTGTCCTTGACACCTTTCTGAGGAAAAAGAACACCCTTAGTTCGCTGGATGCTGCACAAGAATGCAAGCTAAGCCTGGTTTCAGCCACACATGGTCTTGAATAAATGATCTAATTCTTTTCACCTGTAGAATGAGAAGAAAATACAATAGAGAACTGCAAACTGACAGTGGCAACATCTTTTTATAATGAGGCGATCAAACAGTGCCTAATATTTTTGTTATGAAAAGGATTCATTCTTTATGTTGAACAGCTCCAGCACCTTCAAACTTTGAGACTCAGAGTGTCTGCTGTGGCGTACTTAGTTCTCCTCAGAGCTCTTGGTAGCCCTGCATAATGCTAGGGGTGTTGTGTAGTGCCTCCAGGCTGTTTTCTACACAGATAGTTCACTGTGTCCTGGAGGTGGAGAATTCTGTCTTCTGGTTGGAGCTCCTTGGAAGAAAACCTCTACCAAACATAAGTGGAGATTCCATAAATAGTTAAGAGATTTGTGATGTTTACAAAGTAAGGTGCTCCTAAATTAAAAAAAAGGTGAGAGCCACTTCATGATGTCCTTGCTCTTCCACTTTTTGGCAGGTTACAAGGGTGTTTAGTAGATGCGCGTGGCTCATTTGCTAATGGAGCTGGAAAGTACATAGAAAACAGGGTGAAGAAACAATCATCGTAGAATGTTTTGGTCTGGAAGAAACCTTAAGCATCATCTAGTTTCAGCCCCCCCGCCATGGACAGGGACACCTTACATTAGACCAGGTTGCTCAGAGCCCCATACAACCTGGCCTTGAACACTTCCAGGGATGGGATGTCCATCGCTTCTCTGTGCCCTGTTCGAGTGCCTCACCAGCCCCACAATAAAGGATGTGTTTCTAATACCCGAACTAAATTGGCTGTTTTTCAGTTTGAAAGCTTTGCCCTTTGTTTTATTTCTACAAGTCGCAGTATAAAATGCCTTTCCAACTTTGTCATAGGCCTTCTTCAGGTACCAAAGGCCACAATGAGGTCTCCTTAGAGCCTTCTCCAAGCTAAACAATCCCAGTTCTCTTAGGAGACATGTTTCATCCCTCTTATCATCTTTGTGGCCCTCTTCTGGGCTTCATACACCAGGTCTGCTGGGGACCCCAAAGCTGGACACTGCAGTGGGCTCTCACCACAGCAGAGCAGAGGGGCAGAATCCACTCCCTCACCCTGCTGGCCATGCTGCTTTGGATGCAGCCCAGGACACGCTTGGCTTTCTTGGCTGTGAGTGCACATTGCTGGGTCATGTCCAGTCTCTCACCCACCAGCATCCTCAAGTCCTTCTCCTTGGGGCTGCTCTTGATCTCTTCATCCTCCAGCTTGGACTGATACTGAGGATGGCTGTGACCTAGGTGCAGCACCTTGCCCTTGATCTTGTTAAGCCTTATGAGGTTCCCGTGTGCCCTTCTCTCGAGCCTGTCCAGGTTGCTTTGGATGGCATCCCGTCCTTCAGGAGTGACAGCTGCACTATCAACTCGATGTCATCAGCAGCCTTGCTGAGGAAACAGTTTATCATCGTGGCCAAAAACCGGCACAGGTTTTTCAGGCCAGTTGGTGGAGTCTCCATCCTTGGAATTACTCAAAAGTCACGTGGATGCAGTCCTGGGCAACAGGCTCTAGCTGATACTGCGTGGGTCAGGGGGTGGATTAGATGCTCTCCAGGACTCCTTTCCAGCCGCAGCCGTTTTGTGGTTCTGTGAAACACTGTGANCTCTCACCCACCAGCATCCTCAAGTCCTTCTCCTTGGGGCTGCTCTTGATCTCTTCATCCTCCAGCTTGGACTGATACTGAGGATGGCTGTGACCTAGGTGCAGCACCTTGCACTTGATCTTGTTAAGCCTTATGAGGTTCCCGTGTGCCCTTCTCTCGAGCCTGTCCAGGTTGCTTTGGATGGCATCCCGTCCTTCAGGAGTGACAGCTGCACTATCAACTCGATGTCATCAGCAGCCTTGCTGAGGAAACAGTGTATCATCGTGGCCAAAACCCGGCACAGGTTTTTCAGGCCAGTTGGTGGAGTCTCCATCCTTGGAATTACTCAAAAGTCACGTGGATGCAGTCCTGGGCAACAGGCTCTAGCTGATACTGCGTGGGTCAGGGGTTGGATTAGATGCTCTCCAGGACTCCTTTCCAGCCGCAGCCGTTTTGTGGTTCTGTGAAACACTGTGAAAAGAAGAAACATTGTTATAATTCATACACACAAGGCTACAGGGAATAGCCTGTCTCTGCCTCTGTTGATGGTAGCCTTGCAGGCTGCTAAGCACAACCCAAAACATGAAGTGGCTGTAGCCATGAAAGATGTGTGCTTTCATGTTGAGGTTGTCTACACTGAGCCTTTTGGCATTGGATATATGTGGTAAAGGGAAATATAGGTTGGATATTAGGAAAAAGTTTTTTATGGAAAGAATGATAAAGTACTGGAATTGTCTGCCCGGGGAGGTGGTGGAGTCGCTATCCCTGGATGTGTTTGGAAGAAGATTGGATGTGGCACTTGGTGCCATGGTTTAGTTGAGGTGTTAGGGCATGGGTTGGACTCAATAACCTTAAAGGTCTTTTCCAGCCAGGTGATTCTGTGATTCTGTGAAATGAACTGCAGTGGCAACCACCTCCCACTTTTGGCAGTGATCAGTACAGTCTGGAGGTGTGGACAGATACGCAGGAACACCTGTGTGCTCCCATGCTTCTCATTCTGGCCCTTCTGCTGTGTTTTTCTGTGGCTTCCTGTAAGTCCCTTTGTTTCCAGCTTCTGGATGGAGATAGTAATGCTTTCTCGTCCTGTAATCCTGTAAGACTGTGAATGAATTGAGGAAGGTTTGTGAAACACTTGGACATTACTTATTAGCATCCTTGAAAAAAGCTGCAGGGATATCTTCCGCTCGCTGTAGGGCTTAGGCAGTCTAAAATTTTAATTAAATTTAAGCTATTTAAATGCTGGATGGGGGAACACAAGAAATGAAAATGCATACCTGATATTTCTGAGTAGTTTTGGTGTGCTCTGTGTAAGACAGATCACCTTTTGCAAAGCATTGAGGTGGGATCCTTCAGTTAGTCCCTGCATCAAAATCAGGACAAACATATGAATGTACTTATGTGCAAATTTTGTAACACCGTGGATTTTGATGTAGTGACATAGTGAGGTTCATTTCTTTAACATAGTTTCATTTTTTTTTTTTTTAAAGAGTTTTAGGAATCTCTGAAGACACTACAAAATTTCAGCTTAAAATAAGAGTACTACTTCTGTGGTTGGCGGTACTGCCACCTCTTCCCACACTTTATTACAGCACTAATAGCTGCACAACTGAACACTAGTGTTGGTTGTATCTGCTGCCCATAACATTTTAAACAAATAATGTTGGATAGCAGAGCTCTGTATAGGATAGCATTGTATAGCTGCAGAGTGCAGTTGCAGTCTGTTTCTCAAGTGAGAAAACAATGACAGTTTCAAAAGACAACATTCTGATTTCAGGGGCATAGATGTCTTTCAAGAATAATTTAGCTGTTTTTCACTGAATATTCCAGTTTCCACCAAACTTTAACTGAAATAAAAGATTCTTTTTTGACAGTGCTTAAATTTACAGTAGTGTATACTGTTTAACTTTTAGGAATTTTTGAAAACAACATTATAGGCTATGTCTATGGAATAAAGTATAAAAAATTGTGAAGTTTCTCTACTGTCTTCTTTTTAATTTTATCAAAATGAAAATATTTGCATAGATGTTAAGAGGTGAGGTGTCATTTCTAAGTCAGAGAAAAGTTAATGTTTGCAGTAAATATGTTATTTTTTAATATTTTCAATATTTTTTGCTTTAAAAGTAAATACCTGTAATATATGCATATAGTATTTGTCAAATTTATTTTATTCATCAAGTAGTCTCAAATGAAAGTGGGTTGGTCTGAGTGACAAGGAGAGTGAGTACTTCTGAGTGAGTTTTTTGAGTTCAAGGTTTGGTTTTTTGAGTTCAAGGTTTGGTTCTTTTGGCCCATGGGCACCATGTGCACAGATATGTGCCCTGCGTGAGGCTGGCTCACATCCCGAACTGAAGTGTAGTGCTGGTTACCCACTGCTGCCCCCAATCCTGACTGTGAGTGGAATTCACTTTGTGTCAGTGGAAAATTCCACTTTGAAATTTGGAGTATCAGAATTTGCTAGAGTTTAGCTCTTAGATATTCTAGTCAGTTTCAGGGCACAAAGGATGGGGCAGTGGAATTGACAGCCCAGAAATATAAAGGGAGAGAATAAAAAGGGGTGTAGTTGGAAGACAGAATAGGAAAGTGGTTTGAACCTTCTTGCGGAGAAAACAGGCCTTCCACAAGAGAGCAGGATGGTGCATAGACTTCACACAAATGCTGGATACACTTGGCGTATTGTGACCCTTGAAGCAGAGAATCTACTTACATAGGAGTTTTCCCTTGAATTTATAATTAAAGCTCACATGAAGCAAAAAATCGTCATGGGACTGAATGCAGGATTTTGGCAGGGAAATGTAAATGAGTCAAGTTCTAAATTTCTAACTTCAAATACAACATTTGAATGTTGCAAACTTAAGAGTACTGTTTGGCATTAATTCTTTTCCAGGATATTTCTAGAAATAATTGAGCAGGCCACTATGGGACTACAAGGTGTTGAAATTCTACTGGACTATTATTGAATTTAGGTTGAGTAATTTAAATGGGAAAAGGAAAGATGCAAGGAAGTGTTTGAAAAATTCCTTTTTCTCATCCATATAAAAATAATAGTAACTAAAAAAACATCAAACCCTAACATGACCTAACAGATGCTTTCAACATTAAAAGTATGTTAGGCAAAGATATTTTAGGTTACTTGTTTTATGGAAACAACACTTACAAATGAACTGTGTTCTTCAGTGAAAAGCAAATGCAGCTTAGGAAGATTTATGGGGATGTTAATACTGATTAAATTGATTCTGTATTTTTCTATGATCAGTACCAGCAGAACATAAGGTGAATAAGGATATTGCAAGGCATTAAGGAGAGAAAATAAAGTCAGGATTTGTGTAACAAAACTGCAGTATCAAATAACATAATTTAATTGAAATTATTGTACTGAGCAACAACTTATGAAGGATCACTGCCCCAGTGCTACTGTCCCCAGTGCTGCTGCCACTGATTTGGAGAAAGAGGAGAAACCTCAGTTTATGATTTTAAATGAGAGTGCAATGAGTCACATCTGCTTTATTAAAGACGTTGACACAGAATCCTCCACCTCCCCCCAAACCAGTGATTTGGAAAGGCTGAGCTGTGCTATGCTTGATTTCATCCTAACATGAGTGCTGGAGCCTACATTAGCAGTGGTAGTTGCCATAAGCCCTATGTTGCTCTGTCTTACTTTGGGGCCAAGTATCTAGTTCCTTGTGGATGCTGTTACTAGGGTGTATTATTTTTGGATTTTTACATAAGAACTAGGCTACCAAAAGAAGGCATATTTTTTAGTTCTGTAGTTCATGAACTCAAAACAGCCCTGCAGATGTTCGATATTCATTACCTTTGCCAAAAGACTAGGAGCTGTGAGTGCTTTTACGGCACAGTACTTTTCAATTGTACCTGGTGTAAAAAGTTGTTAAAATATCATGCATATTTTTGCATATCAGTTTCCTCTCGAGTTGACTGGGAACCATATGAATCCATTAATTTCTTGAATGTTCTGCTTAATTCTCTTAAAATGCACATCTCTAAAGTCTTGCTCAAGTAAATATGAGGGCAGTGTACACACACATTTTCTTCTGTGCTGTTTCTTTACTTTAGTAAAGTTTTGTGATGCTTTGCAGTGATTCTAGATGATACATGGGCGTTACACTTTCAGCCACCATTTAGGATGTAATGGTTGACTTTTCATTTTTTCCGTGCATTTCCATGTGTAGTGGTTGATGTCTTGAGAAGTGGCTTATGGTATGTTACAAAGCCTGATAGTGAATGTAGACATGCAAAGCAGGACATTATCAGTATTCAGATAGTTAATTCCTTCTTACCTGACGATGTTACTGAATAGTTACACAAGAGTCTGTGTTTTCTGCGTGTACATTCGCAGTGTTGTGTAAAATACCTCAGGACTCAGGTCAGCTGATTTCCCGTCCTTGTTTAGCAGCTGCCTCCTGAATTTAAGGGCATAAGCACTGGCTTTATTGTGGAATGCACTCTATTTGTCACTAATATTCTTTGAAATAATGAAGGGAGCTGCAAATAATCTTGACATGAAATAACACAGCATTTTATGTCTCTCAGTGTTCCAAGTGACCATGACTTGATCCATATAAGTATTTGGTTCAGTCTCAAATCTAGGTTTAATGGAGGATTTACAGAAATGCTGAACAGCACTTGTACTTTTACATGATTGATGCAGTGTTCTATATATATTTTACAGTTCTGCATTATAAATTGTTTTAGGTTTAAGTATAAAAAACAGACTAAAACCTATAGCTTTAGTATTATGTATGCGGAGAGGATGGACCTATACACATACATACTCTCTGTACTTATGATTGTTGAACCTCTACATATTAAAATGTATTATTCATTTCTGCCAACTGTTGTGAGTCAGAGGAAAATAATGGGCGCAATCATTTGAAAAATGTGCATTCACAATTTGCTTGTCTTCATCTCAAAGTTCAGACTGCAGATGTGTAACCGTTCATTTTACTGTTCTCAGTGGTGCGTGTAAGCCTCCTGAGGATTCACATTTATGAACTTCCTGCGTTGGCATTGGTAGAACAGATAGGTAACATGAAATAAAATTTATTTCTGACATAGAATTTACTGATATAAGAGGTAGTTATAAAAAAGAATCAACACTCAACGTGATTTTGTTAGTTCAGCTGCTGAATTTTCACTAGTAAAGTAATAAATTCAATTTGCGGTGGACGTTTCCTAGTAATTGCAAACAGTGTATGTACATTTTCTCCAGGGAGTCACACTTTGGAATAGCAGTGGGGCTTTTTCCCTGAAATTTTGCAGGAAGTAGAGAAAAAAGATGAGTGTCTTTTAAGATTAGCTTGTTAAGAAAGCTTTTCTGGTCAGATTTCACACTTCTAAAATGACTGAAGAACAGAATTGTTAAATTCCTGATGTTTCTGCTCAATCATAATTTTCCATGGAAAATTATGTCATACGCAATCTCTAGATCTATATGTGAATGTATTATTTTAACCTGGGTTTGGTGTTAGCATTGAATTACCAGTACTCAAAACAAATGTATTTGAAGACTCTTTGGCTAGTTCTGCTTAAGAAAATATTTTTAAAGCTCAGAGGAAGTACAATGAACTAGTTACTAGCTGCACAATTTAAACTTGAGCCTTTGTACATTCAGTGCTACGAAATACATCAATGGCAGGTTTCCCACTGTTGTGCATGTTCTGTTTTGTTACTGATTGTTCCAGATTCTACTTCTGGTCTAATTTAACATTATTCATAGCTTGATAGGATATGTAATTTTTTTTTCCTTTGGTTCAGTTGTTTTTGTTTTGATTTAGTCCAGTCATTGATCTGATATCCTTTATGTTTTTTCACCATTCCAAAGCAAAGGAAAAGATCCTTTCATAGACCCTGACAGAACTGCTTTTTACATGTTGCTGAGATCTTGCAGTTTCAGAGGTTGTGTTGATTATGGGGTAGTGCAGTCTGATAAATCATAAATTCAATCTTACTAGAACCTCCATAAGAAAATACTGCACTATCAATCCATTGCTGTAATTTTGGCTCTTGAAACTGTTTGGAATCCAAACTAAAAAAAGAAAAGGAGGCATTTTTTTCTTATTTCATTAATATTTTAAAACATGGTAAGACTGATGGCTGTGATGGGGAAGAAAGCAAAACTCATGTTTTAATTATAGGTATAGGGTAATATAATGTTCCCTAAGTGTATTTTAGATCTCCAGCTGCAACATGGGAAATACCAGTTTCACCAGGACCAACAGAATTAAGTGTTCTTTTCCCATAAATGCAGTGGTTTAAACCAATCAAGATGCTTGGAAAATTACAGCACATGGCAAGTCTTTCTAAAATATTTACAGATTACAATTTTTCTAGATGTGGGCCTGCAAAATGGCAACATAATAAATAAACTGCTTTGAGGGAGATTGCTTCTGTAAAATTGAGAAAGTGAAAAAATCTCCAGTGCTGATATTTACGTCCCTGTAATTCTGCAGAGTGAAGGAAGTCGTTCCGTTTCTTGCTTTGTAAACTAAAGTTAGTGTACATTAGAAAAGAGATAGTAATAATTGTTTCGCATCCCTCACTCAAACCCTGTGGCATACTTTAAGGCACCCTGTCCTGGGTGACAGAGGTGGTGGTTTAGAGTCAGCACAGCTACTTCGAGAACTGCTACATCATTCTCTGGTGAGTGGAAGGGTAATCAGTGTTTGCTCTTTTCTAGACTCAAAGGGAGCTTTTCAAGTATCTGAATTGAAAAGTACATAAATGTCGCAACTTCCAGGGTTAAAGTACCTTCACTTAAGTTCCTTTTTGGAGACTGGCTGATGTAGCAGCTCTGGATTTCAGGTGGGTGGCTGAATCTGTTACATTAAGTGCAAATCTGACTTGTTCTTCAGTGTAAATCTGAATTTTAGGTTCTGTGGTAGATTAGGTAGAGCGGAATATTCTGTAGAATTGCTAATTATATTCAGTCCTGGTTTCTACGTGTACGCAAGTATACAACAGTGTATTTTCTGTCCTAGTGAGACTGCCAGCTGATTCTGAAAGATCTTACTTAGACCTGGCTTTCCTTAGGGAAAGAGCCACTCTCCTCAGCATTGAAGGATTAAGCATTCCATGCTTAAAAGGTCGGTCCTGCTAGGTCTTTAAAGAATTTGTACAAGCATTAACTAACTTGCAGGCAAAAGGAAAGTTGCTGTGATCTTTCGAGGAAGAATGTAGCTTTGTAAGTATTTTGGTGATGGGCTCTTTGAATCTATCAGTTAAGGGAGAGATTAGTGTCTTTACCACTTACAGTTCTACAGATGTGCCTGATCTCTTGTGGAAACTCTTTCATAAGCTGCTTAGTAGTTTCTTTGTGTGACTCTCCAGCACTTTATGGCTCTCCATGCGTTTCTGCAAATCCTCAAAGAATGGTAGTGCTACAAAACTCAGTTGCTGGTCTGCACTTATGACTGTGCTGGATCTGTGAGTGTTTGAACAGCCGAAGAGAGTGAAGTTCTTCATTAATGGTCAGAACTTCGAGAACTTGGCTCTGAGGGCTAGAAAGAGTTGGATCCAGGATTTCAGGCAGATTGAGAATTCACTTGCCCTAGTTATTCTGCCTTCTCTAAACTCAGTATTGGGTTTAAGGCAATGAAGTTATAAAATCTGTGTGTCTGAATAAATGCCTGGTTAGGGCAGTACCTGTACTGTAGCTTATGTAAGCTTTTACTGTGATATCGCAGCTATTCACAAGAAGGAACTGATGGTGACGTAAGGGGCATTTATATTTTACGTGAGCCTGAATCGCCAGCTTACGGAGGACTCTGACAGCTGCAGACAATACACTCTTTTCTTTGCCCAGCATGGTTCTGCTGGAGTCGTAAGACATCATCTCTTATCTCCTAAAAGCATTTGTGAGAGTAGGTACTGATTTTTGAGTAGCAAGGCTATACTTTTTCAAGGACAGATTTGCTAGATAACAAGCAACCTAAGATCATATTCGTCAGTAGCAGCTAACTGCTTAACTGACATAGCAATCCAAGTTCCTTTTCAGACTGTATGGCTATGATAAATATCAGTGACTCATCTGTGTAATTGAAACACCGTCTGAAAATCCTGGACCACATAAGGTTCATAACTTTGTCAGTATTCCAAAATTCAATTTCTGGGATTGGCAAGGCTTTCTTCTGTGTAGTAGGATATACAAAGCAGGAAATCCTTGTTCCTCTTTCTCACCAGATGCAATGCCCCTTTACCTTGCAACAAGTGAATGGAAAAGACTGGAGCTTGTTTAAAAGGAATAATCTCTTAAACAGTTGCAAGTGGCGCTGATTTGCTTTAAGTAGTATTAAAGCTGTCTTCCCTTCCTGAAACTGGGAGAGATCCTAACTGGAGCAGTGTTGCTTGTTTCAGTGTATATGTGGATCAGAAAGAGGTGGTAAAAGAAATACTCCTTTGTCAGAAAAAATGGAATAACAGTCTTACAACAGTGCCTAGCCAACTACATTTATTCCTGGTGAAGTGACTACACTTGCACCTTGGTCACATGCCAAGACTGATGATTTGCTTTATAGATGCTGAAAATTATGTTAATAAAACTACAAATTATAGTGTCACTATCCACAAGCACAAGCTTTCCTATGACAATATTGTTTACTGGAAAACTAAACATTCTAACATTGATACAAAATTGCTTGCGTAGATTTTGAACCAAGCCCAGCCAATCAGCGTTTCTTCTTACTTCTCAGTTGCAGACAACTAAATACTTACTTGTGATGCTAAGCTGCAGTTTGCCAGATATTGTCAGTTTGTTGTTTTTTTTTTTCCCGTTCCCAGTTTTTAATTGTATTGTTTTACATCCTCCTAGAACCAGGAGTAGAAATGTTGGTTGGTATAATTTTTGAGTAAAAAACCAAGAGATTGTGATATTTGGCCATATATTCTTCCGAATCCCTGTCAATGGATTGTGCTAAATATAACAGCTCCTGGTGGGCCCAAGGGTCATCAGTAGGGAAGAGTTTGTGAGTGTAGTTCAGGCCATCACAGTGGAGGTGAAGGAATTGAGGGGGTATGGAAATGAAGATGATAGCTCAGTAGTGAAAGCTCAGTTCTTCACTTTGTATGAGAACCAGTTTGGGCATACAGCTTGTGTATTTTAAATTGCAGTTCTTCTCGGAGGTCATCCTAAGCGATATGTTTGTATTGTTTCACTTGTGAAGGCTAACAGCTGGAAATCAGAATGGGGTATTAGTTAATAGTAACCAGAGATCGGAATCACCTGGTTTTGGCATGCTTTTGGCATGCTTTTCTTGTCACTGTGAACAGAAATGTAGTTGGTACGGAGCAAACATGAGGCTACCACAGAGTAAAAAGCTTAATTTCAAATCAGTCAATAAGTAAGTATATCTCTGTTGTTCCCTACTGGTTTACCGCCAGGGCCTGTGTGATCATCTTTAGCTCTTAAACATCCTGATTCACTCTGTCTAGCTGACTACATGGTTTGGTTTGCAAGTGACTACAGGTTTAGTGAAGTCTGAGTAGAACATATAAAAGAAAATAAGATGTGTTTTAATTTGCATGGACTGTGTAAAAAGATAAAATGTGTTTTAGCAGTTGTGATAGGCTCATCCTTATAACATCTTGAGGGGTTTTGGGTACACTTGAAATTTTCAGGTCATTGCCCCAGTTTTCCATTAATTTGAAGCTGAATTTTGTTCATGCAGCTTCACATGCTTTAAAAAGAGGCTCTAATTAAACTGTTTCAGTAAGCTGCAAACATTTCATGTTATCCAGCTCTGATTTTTCTCACTATTGTCACCCATGTCCATGTATTCTGTTGTTTTTCCAGACAACGAGGCTGCTTTTCGGCTTTTTCATTTCCTTTCCATGTGTCCGTGATTAACAGTGACACCCACAGAAGCAGCTAGAGTCCTTTAGGCAGAGTACTTAAAACCTTGGGCTTTAAAAGAGTAACATATAACACAGAGAAGGGAAGTCTCAATAGCTTCAACAGAGTGGAGTCCTGGATGGAAAGTAAGAGAAGTGCAAATGAAAAGTTTTTCTGTTTATTTTAGTAATTTATAGTGTGGAGTCAAAACCAAGAGATAGATTTAAACTTTAGTGGTAGAACATTTGTGGTCTGGTTTCCAACTGTAGTAGCAAGTCATTGTGGCCAACTAACATCCAAAAAGTTAAAAATACTACTGCAGTATTTTTGCATGTGGTAAAGGAAAGCACAGTCGTTTAAAAATTTATCTTACCATCTGTGATATTTCAGCGTGGAGGACATTAGTTATAAGTTTGTGTATGTTCATTAAAGGTCTGATTTTTTCTTTCCCTCTCCTGCATTTTCTGCGGCTATTTCTACAAATGCGGCATAAATATGAGCAAAATGCTGGTAAATCAAAATAGAGGAGTCCTAAATCCACTTTTTACAGATTTAGTAAATTACACAGGGCAGAAGTGTACTACCCCCTTTCTTATCTGTGCTGTCTTTTAAACACGTAATTTCAAGCTGCACAAATTGTAAAGGTCAGTTTTTTCCAGTGAGTAGAAGACAATGAGGCATGGCTGTTCATCTGTCTGGTAAACAATTCTGGAAAAAATAGCAGTTGAGAAAAAAGATGAGGCATGAGACAATACACACAGTAGTCCTGGCAGACTTCTCATTGCTACTGATTCTGGTTTTGATAAAAATAGATAATTACAGTAGGTGATACTGGATCACAGAGCTTTTCAGAAAGACTAATTGCTAGGTTTCTGATTTGGAATATCGAAGAAACTAAATTTAAAATAAAAAGCTCATGATATTTCTTGAATTTTTCTCTGGTTGCATTAAGAATGTTTCCATGTCTAATGTGATCTCATTTTCTTTAACTGAACTGCCTTGCTTGATGCAAGAGGGCAAAAGCTCAGTTAAGAAGTAGTGAAGAAAAAATAGTTGAGAAAACCATTCTGTCCATTTTAGATTGTGAAGAGTGATCTACATTTTTCAAATGGTGAAGTTTTTAAAAATTTTCATCAATGTTAGTGTTCCCCATCCAGAAATTCGTGACTTTTATATGTCCCTAATGGCTTATAGATATTTAGCTGAATGACAATTAGTAAGGAAACTGTGTTGATCTGTTTGTGTTCTTTTTGACAGATCAGTCAATAGTAATAAAAAAAAAAAATTAAAAAAAAAAGCGAGATCAATTTCAAAACCTCTTAGCAACCATATAGAAAATAACTACTGTATTGATTTTCAAAACCTCTTAGCAACCACATAAAAAATAACAACTGTATTGATTTCTCTGATAATTGGCCTGGAAGAATGGTAGGAGCGTAGTGGTACAAACGTAATGAAATACATTTATCAATAGACTGTGTGTTGGATAGGCTGCATTAGGAGCCTACAGTAAGATGATGTCAACAAGGGGTCTAGCTGTAAACTTTCACAGCCTCTTTTGCAGATTCATGGTAGTGCAGAAATCATGAAAATAGGAGAGAAAACAAATATTACAGAATACCTGTTGCAAGAGGTAGACATTTGGAAGGAAAAGTAAGAGTTATGTCCTCTTCATTAATCTCCTAAGTTCATTGACAGGATGTGAAGCACAGTCTGCCGTACATGTGTTGTAGATTTTATGTAAGACACTTTGTGAGAAATATTTTCAGAGCCTGCTGGGATATAGTCAGGATTATGGCAATTTCCCATAAGAACATGTGTTTACCAGCTCCAGCTTCCTTCTGAAACGCTATTAAAGAATTGCTTTCATGAAGGGTTGGGGTTTTTTCTGTTTGAACAGGCAGAACAAACAGGATATCTTGGTCATAATGAGCAGCATAATGAAATTATAAGTACAGTCTAATTGCAGCTTATTTATGTCGTGATTATGCAAACAATTATTTTGATAGGTATTTCTATTTCTACATATGCTAAAAAGCCTTTAAACAGCATTTTCTCTTTTTTGTTCTTATCTCTGTTAAATACTTCAATATATAAAAAGGACACTGGAATGAAAAAGCATTGAAACCCTGCCAACCTGGAAAAATGCATGTAAAATGCAAAATTAGTCTTCATCTCTGCCTTGGAATTAGTTCTCAGTGCTGGATATCTTAGATTACTAGCATTATGAGATCCTGTGCTTGAAATATAAATTTCTTGTTACTGAGTTTCACGCACATTTACAAACTAGCAAAATAATAGAAAATAAATGCTTAGAGGAAGAAGTCATTGTTAGTATAAAAGCCACCAATGCTAGTCCATACATAACTTCAGAGGCCTGTCTGAAAGAATCCCATAGGTTCTTCTTCCCCTGGAAAGAAGAGTCGGAAAGCACGTATTGATCATAGAACTGTAGAAAGGCCTGGGTTGGGAGGGACCTTATGCATCATGGGCCATGATGGGATACACCCCAGAATAATGAGGGAACTGGCAGAGGAACTTGCCAAACCACTCTCAGTCATTTGCCAGCAGTCCTGTTTTAGTGGAGAAGTTCCAACTGACTGGAAATCAGCAAATATAGTGCCCATTTACAAGAAGGGTTGGAAGGATAATCCAGAGAACTATAGGCCTGTCAGCTTGTTGTGGGTGGGAGTCGGCACTTCAGACAAAGTTTCTAAGAGAAGCCCTCCTGTTGAGTGCAGAAAGGACCACCTTGCTTTCTAGACTTATCCTAAGAGAGGAGCCTGGGTGCAGTTGAATCCAACTTTAGCTCCAGACTTTTGTCAACAGTTTAAATTACTTTGTCTCACAGAATTAAAGGTGGCACATCAGATATATTTGTATAAAATGTATTATTTATTATGACAAATGATTAGACAAAATATCGTAATCAGAATCACTTACTACACAGTATAAAAACTAAAACTACTAGTAGCATATAGTTTAAGATAGGATAGTGCACTATATCAAAGGAATTCTATTAAAGCTAGCAAAAAGAAACAATTATTAAGTAGAGGTTGATGTTACTCACCATGCCAATGCTTGTGGGTAGAAGCTTTCTCTCAGCCTCCAGAAGTATCCTTGAAGGGGCATCCCCATGTTAAGGGAGGAAACTTCATACACGCTCCAAGAAGGAATATGTTAGAAAAACCGAACCACATGAGAGTGGACCAGGCTTTTACAGTATAAAGTGATTGATTGCCAGTCACATGTCTCCAGTTGCCTCACTAATCAGGACGTTAATTCGGGTTTAGTGAACCAGACCAAAAGCAGCACATGACTCCCCCTCACAATCCGCTACTGATAGCCTTGCAAATAGGGTATTGTCCAGTGGCTGAACCACATTCCAGGGCAGAGCTTCCTGCTACACATCCTAACCTCGGTCCTCAGCAAGGTTGTGGAAGGGATCATCCTGAGTGGCATTGCATGGCTCATGCAGGACAACCAGGGAATCAAGCCCAGCCACTATGGAGTTATGAAACGAAGCTCCTGCTTGGCCAACCCGTTTCACCTTCTATGACAGGGTGACCAGCTTAATACTTGAAGGGAAGGCTGTGGACGTCGTCTATCTAGACTTCAGTAAAGCATTTGTAGCCATCTCCCACAGTATTGTCATAAAAAAACTGGCTGCTTCTGGCTTGGATAGGTGTACTCTTCAATGAGTAAAAAACAGGCTGAATGGCTGGGCCCAGAGAGTGGTGGTGAATGGAGCAAGTCCAGTTGTCAGCTGGTCCCTAGCGGTGTTTCCCAGGGCTCAGTTTTGGGGCCAGTCCTGTTTAACATCTTTATTGATGGTCTGGACGTGGGGATTGAGGATAGCGTCAGTAAATTTGCAGATGGCACCAAGTTGGGTGGGCATGTTGATCTGCTGGAGGTCAGGAAGGCTCTGCAGTGAGACCTGAACAGACTTGGTCGATGGGCTAAGGATACTGCAGGATGTTCAGCTGCAACCCCAGTGCCGGATCCTGCACTGGGATTGCAGTAACCTCCTGCAGAACCACAGGCTTGGGCAGGAGAGGCTTGAACGCTGCTCAGCAGAAAGAGGCCTTGGGTGCTGGTTGACAGCTGTCTCAATATGAGCCAGTGTGTGCTTGTCCCCTGTACTCAGCACTGGTGACGCCACACCTGGAGTTCAGTTCTGGGTCCCTCACTTTAAAAAGGATATGGAGGTGTTGGAGCACGTCCAGTGAAGGGCAACAAAGATCTTGGAAGGTCTAGAAAACATGTTTTACAAGGAACTCCTGAGGGAGATGGGTTTGTTTAGCCTTGACAAGAGGAGGAGAGAGGGGAACCTCATGGCTCTGTACAGCTGTCTGGTAGGAGGTTGTGGTGAGGTGGGGGCTGATCTCTTCTGTGCCTGCAGCAAGAGGACCAGAGAAAATGGCCTTCAACTGAGACAGGGGAGATTTAGATTAGATATTACAATTTTTTTTTCTCTGTTAGCATGGTCAGGCATTGGGGTAAGTTGCCCAGGGAGGTGGTGAAGTCACCATACCTGGAGGTGTTTAAGAGGGATCTGGATCAGACGCTGGGTCATGTGGTTTAGTGTTTTAGGGATTACAGTGGCAGTGCTGGGTTGATGGTTGTACTTAATGATCTTAAAGGTTTCTTCTCACCTTGATGGTTCTATGCCCCCCAGTGATGGGCAGGGACACCTTTCACTATCTCAGGTTCCTCCCATCCAACTTGGCCTTGAGCATTCAAGGGATGGGGCATCCACCACTTCTTTGCACAACCTGTTCCAGTGCCTCACCAGCCTCACACTGAAGAATTTCTTCCTAATATCTAATCTAAGCCTACTCTCTTTCAATGTGAAATCATTGCTCTCCTCCTGTCACTAACTTATTAATAGTTCCTCTGCATCCTTCTTGTGGGCTCCCTTCAGGAACTAGAAGGCCACAATAAGGTAACCCATAAGCCGTCTCTTTTCCAGGCTGAACTTCTCTCATTCTTTCCTCATAAGAGAGGTGCTCCATCCCTCTAATTATATTCACGGCCCTCCTCTGGACTTGCTCCTGTAGGTGTGTGTCTTTCCTGTGCTGAGAACCCCAGAGCTGGATGCAGTT
The DNA here is from genome assembly GCA_013397755.1 of Cnemophilus loriae. Lineage (NCBI taxonomy): Eukaryota > Metazoa > Chordata > Aves > Passeriformes > Corvidae > Cnemophilus > Cnemophilus loriae. Next base: position 615,402 of record VZTF01009746.1, on the reverse strand, counting down.
TTCCAGGCGGGGTCTCACCACAGCAGAGCAGAAGGGCAGAATCCCCTCCCTCGCCCTGCTGGCCACACTGCTTTGGGTGCAGCCCAGGACACGTTTGGCTTTCTGGCACATTTCTGGGTCATGTTCAGCCTCTTCATCCACCAGCCCCCCCAGCTACTTCTCCTTGGGGCTGTTCTCAATCTCTTCATCCTCCAGACTGGACTGATACTGGGGATTGCCATGACCCAGGTGCAGCACCTCGCACTGGATCTTGTTAAGCCTTATGAGGTTCCCGTGTGCCCTCGTCTCGAGCCTGACCAGGTTGCTTTGGATGGCATCCCGTCCTTTGGGAGTGTCACCGCACCACTCAGCTTTGTGTCATCTGCTGAGGGTGCACTTGATCCCTTTGTCTGCGTAATTAATAGAGATATTAAATAACACTGCTCCTAGTACAGACCCCTGAGGGCGCTGCTTGTCACTAATGTCCATTGGGATGCTGAGCCGTTGACCACTACCCTCTGCATGTGATCATCCAAACAATTATCCACCTAGCAGTCTATTCACCTAATCAGTCTTTCTCCAGTTTAGTGAGACAGATGTTGGAGGGGGCTGTCCAGAAGAATAACATCCATAGCCATTTCCTTGTCCACAGAGTGACTACTTGTCTGCTGAAGACCACCATGTTGGTGAGTCAGGACTCACCCTTGGTGCAGCCGTGTTGGCTGTTTCAAATCACCTCCCTGTCCTCCATGTGCCTTCGCAGAGCTCCTAGGAGGATCTGTCCCATGATCTTCCCAGGCACACAGGTGAGCCTGGCAGGTTGGTAGCTCCTAGGTTCCTCCTTTACACCCTTTTTAAAGATGGGTACAATGTTTCCCTTTTTCCTGTCACCTTGGACTTCCCCTGACTGCCATGACTTTTCAAATATCATGGAGAGTGGCTTGGCAATTACATCAGCCACTTCCCTCAGTACTCTCGGATGCATCTGTCAGGTCCTATCGACTTACTTTCAGGTTTCTCAGGTGTTCATGAACCTGATCTTCACTTATATTGGAAAGCCTTTTGTTCCCCCAGTCCCCATCCTGCTGTCCGTCCATTTGAGAAGCATAGGATGAGAATTTGCCACTGAAGACTGAGGCAAAAAATTTGCTGAGGAGTCCCTCAGCCTTCTTCTCATCAACTGTTACCAGTCTGCCAACATTGTTTTTTGGGGGGTGACCTTCCTTTCTCTCTTTGACATAATTTTCTACCTGTAGAAGCACTCCCTCCAAGCCCAAGAAAAGTCCGTCCATCCCAATAAGCACAAGTCAAGCAAAGGTTGTCTGCAGGGGTCAGTCTGCTTGGTGCATGGATGAACCAGAAGCTCCTGGCTGAACTCAGATGTGAGATGTACAAGAGGTGAAAACACAGTCAAGTGACTCAGGACCAATATATTGTTGTTGTCTGATCTTGCATGGATAGGGCTAGGAAAGCCCGAGCTGACCTGGAGTTGAGTTTGGCAAAGGATGTGAAGGGTAATGGGAAAGGCTTTTGTAAGTACATAAACAGTAAAAGAAAGATTGGGGAAAACACGAACCCACTGCTGAATGGGACACGGGAACTGGTGACACAGGACTCGGAAAAGGCCAAGGTACTCAAGTATTGTGTCAATCTAATGGTGTCAATCTACTGATATGACTGGCCTCAGGAATCCCCAGTTAATCTTAAATTAAGATGAGAGGGAAGGTCTGGAGCAAGGAAGGAGGAGGAGAGGGTGAAGGGCAGTGTTAGGGAGCACTTGAACACACACATCACCTGTAGGGCCTGACAGACTGCAGCTGTGTTAGATGAGATCACTGATGTCGTGTTGTGACGCCTATTGATTATCTTTGAGAGATCATGGTGAATGTAGGAGGAGACCAGATGTCACTCCTGTCTTCAAGAAGGACAAGAAGGAAAACCTGTGGAAGTAACCACACCAGTCAACCTCACCTAAGTCTCTAGTAAGGTGGCAGAGTATCTTCCTGCAAAGCACCTTGAAACACATGAAGTGCAAGAAAGTAGTGTAGAGTAGTAAACACTGATTTATGACTATCACCAGCCTGTTCTGCAATTAGGTGACTACCTTGATGTATGAGGAGAGCGCTGGATGTTTACTTAGACATTTGACACTATAAATTCTTCTGGACAGGCTGACAAAGGCGGAGTGGAATGAGTGGACAGGGAGGGAGATGGATTCAAAACTGTGGCTGGGCCTAGAGAGAGGGTTTTGATCAGCAACATAAAGTCTAGTTGGTGCCAAGTCGCTAGTGGTCCGCCCCAGCAGTCGGTACTGGTGCCAATACTTCTTAAAATCTTCATATTAGCAGTTAAACAGACCTGGGCAATGGGACAGTGCAGTCTCTTTAGTTCACAGTCACCACAAAACTGGGAGGAGTTGTGCTGTTATTCAGAGGAACCTGCTGAGGGACTGGGCAGATAGGAATCATGTGAAGTTCAAAAAAAGTTAGTACGGGGTCTGCATCTAGGGAGCAATGACCCCACACACTGGTGCATGCTGGGGACCAACTGGCTGGAAATGAGCTCAGCACAGAAGGACCTGAGGGTCCAAGCTGCCCAAGAGCCAGAAACATGCACCTGTGGCAAAGGCAGCCAACAGCCTTTGGGGCTGTTTTAGGCGAAGTGTTGCCAGCAAGTCAGGAGAGGTGGTCTTCCCTCTCTATTTAGTGCTGATGAGTCCAGAGCTGGAGCACTGGGTCCAGTTTTGAGCTCCTCAGTACAAGACAGGAACCTAGTGGAGCAAGTCCAGCACAGAAACACAAAGATGATTAAGAGACAGGAGTCTCTTTCATATGAACAGAGGCTGAGAGGGCTGGGACTCCTGAGTCCGGAGAAGAGAAGGGTCAGGAGAATGTTGTCAATGTGTATAAATACCTGATGAGATAGAGTGAAGAGCGAGGCTCTTCTCTCTAAAGGCTTCTCCAGTGCGCAGTGACAGAACAAAAGGCCACTGGCACAAAGTGAAACACGTGAAATACCATCTAAACACAGGGGAACGATTTTTTGCTGTGAGGCTGGTCAAACACTGGCACAGGTTGCCCAGAGACATTTTGCAGTGTCTGTTCTTAGAGATATTCAGAAACCAGCTGGGTGCAGTCCTGGATTTAAACTGCTCTACCTGACCTTGTGTGAGCAGAGGTGTTGAACGAAATGAACTTGGGCAGACCCTTTCAACCTACGGCATTCTGTGCTTTAACTTCACCTGCTCTGTGCTCCTATTTTGGGTGATAATGTTGATCTATCTACTAGTTATTTCTGAGGATATCTAAAGCTATTAAAAATATCTTTGCTCATTTATTCATTCTTTTCTTTGAGATAATGAATTTTCTGTTTTCTAAAAATTGATTTTTGTTGATGGAAAATAATTTTTAATTGAGATTTTGCTGTTACAGTTTCTTCTTATAAATGCGGTGTTTACCTCAAGTGTCCTTTTTGAAATGATAGGAACATTTCATTTGAGAAAATAAATTATATTTCATGGAGATGATGCTGGTCTTTTTTGTGGGAAGTGGCCATTTCATACACGAATGATAAGAACTTCATGCTTTAAGTAGCGTGCTTTATTTGCAGCTATTTTTTTATGCCTCTGGGTGACAGGTTTTTAAATTTACAGGTAGATAACTTCAAATGGGCATTAGTATTTCTCTTGTAATAGAGATTTGAGAACTATTATTCTCTGCATTAAGTAGAAACACTTCGTTTTTTTTAGAGTCATACTGTCACAAAAATGTTTAATGGGAAGACAGAACAAATCCATTTTGAGAACAAGTAGTAACTGAAGATACCACGACAATAAATACATATTCACAGAGCAGTATAAAGGGAGAAGCGGAAGCTCACCACCGCTTAATGACCCTTTTTAAACAAGTGAAGGGAGCTGCCCTCATGGCCAAATAGGGTCAGTGGCTGGCAGGAAGTCCACATCTCCACAGCTTAGGTAAGTGGCATGAGAGCAGCAGCAGAAATAAGTAGAACTACAGGCTATTTCCTGTGCTTGACTAGTTTAGTGGCCATTAACAAAAAAATGGCTAAGAATGAATAGTGCATTGTTTTGTTTAATCTCCCCTCGCAGGTAGAGCCTCTTTTTTTAATATGGAAAATTACTAAATGAGGAATGAGCTTATAGACATTGATGGGTAAAGTTACTCTGTGGTCCCTGTGTGCAAATATAACAGCATGTTACAGTGAAGAGGAGAAGATGCTGCTGCAGTGCACTCAGCAGAAGCTGTACCCCTTGTGTGGTACCTGGCTAAAGCAATGCTTTTCTTAATGGCATGAGCTGATGGCTGGTAAGTGGCAAAGCCAGACCCGATTCCACTTTTAATGCGAAAGTTAAGATGTTAGAAGTTGAAGTAAATCCACCACCTGCTTTTCTCACAGTTTGTCTGGGACTACATCCGAGGCAGCAGCTGTATGTTTCACTCCAAACACAGTGTCCAGTGCGGCCACTGTCCCACTCTGGCTTCTGTTGTCAGTAGATCACTGCCAACAGTGGTACTGTAGAAACAAGTTGTGATAATGGAGCAGTGTTTATTCTTGCTCTGTGTTCTAGTAAAGTTTTTGCCCAGTCTTTCCCTGCTTTTACACATATATGTACATACATTATTTACAAAGGGAGGTGGTTTGATCTGGTTTTGGTCTGCATGTCGATAAGTCCTAAAGCATAGAGAAAGAGTGAGCTGGTCTGAAATAACTGAAAGAGTTGCCACATAAGCAGGTTTGCAATGAGATAAGTGGGTTATTATTAATTTTGCATGACTGTGGGATATTTCATATTAAGAACAAATAACCGTGTAATACTTCAAAGAGAATAAAATCATAAATTAATCAAAAACAGCCAATTAAATATTCTTCAGCAGATCAGTTGAACTCTTATTTGTTTTGATCCTGTCATTAAAGTTAAGCAGACAGTGTATTAGCTTTTTTACAGTGCTTGAATTGTGTGCTCTAGCAGTTTTGAAATAACAGCTATTAATTTCCAGCTCCTAAGGTTTCTCTTTCAAGGCTAATTGAAACAAACAACTGTATTTTTCTAGGCCTTACTCCAAAATGCTCAAGTGCATATTTCTGGCTGAATGCTTGGAGTTCACATTTCTGTGCTTGAATATTGAAGGAATATAAAACTATTGGGTGGAAAGAATGGTTTTTTAATAAGAAATCTGAGGTGGTTTGCAGTGAGCAGGTGTCTTTCAAGTTGAGTTACAGTAAAAACAACCCTTCAGTTAGTCAGATCACCCAGTAACCTGAATATTAGTTTCTTTTTGTTAAGTTGGTGTGTTATTTTGGAAATGAAGGAGCAAAATCTCCCTCTTTTAATACTAAGTGTAATGATTGTTCGTGAGACAACTAAATGGACCAGAATTTTAAAAAGCAAGAAGGAGATGCTTCCAACAGCCAGGTAGAAACTCCTTGCCTTAAGGTGGGTAACATCTTAGTCACACAGATATCAATGGCAAAAATACAATTACTTGTATGTTACTGCAGCTCAGATGTCATCCTTAGAGTAGCACTCGCAGGAAGTTATCTGAAGTATTATTCAGTGTGCTTAAAAAAAAACCCCAGCAAACATGAGGAACTGTGTCTTAATAAGTATGCTTTATCTTCACTCTGTGTATGCTGACATACATTTTACAGACTACATAGCGTCAGTCTTTGCAGAAGTTAAATATATTTGATGTTAAAATGCCTAAAGGTTGTGATGAATTTTACATTCATTTCACGGAAGTAGAAGAGTAGGTGAACCATATACTATTACCTACTTCCACATGAATTCTTCAAAATCATAGAATCATAGGGATATTGAAAGGTCATCTAGTCTAAATCCCTTGCAATGAGCAGGAACATCTTCAACTAGATCAGGTTGCTCAGAGCCCAGTCCAACCTGACCTTGAATGTCGGCAGACATAGTGGGCAGATGACAAGTTGTCAACTTGTTCCAGTGTTTCATCACTCATATTGCAAAAAAAATATTCCTTATGTGTAGTTTAAACTAACTAACTACTACGTTTTGTTCTATCACTACAGTCCCTACCAAAAATCTGTCCCCATCTTTCTTGTAAGCCCCCTTTGAAGTATTAAGCTGCAGTAAGGTCTCCTTGGACCCTTCTGTTCTTCAGACTGAACATCCCTGACTCTCTCAGCCTTTCCTGGTAAGAAAGGTGTTCCCTCCCTNAGTCTTTGCAGAAGTTAAATATATTTGATGTTAAAATGCCTAAAGGTTGTGATGAATTTTACATTCATTTCACGGAAGTAGAAGAGTAGGTGAACCATATACTATTACCTACTTCCACATGAATTCTTCAAAATCATAGAATCATAGGGATATTGAAAGGTCATCTAGTCTAAATCCCTTGCAATGAGCAGGAACATCTTCAACTAGATCAGGTTGCTCAGAGCCCAGTCCAACCTGACCTTGAATGTCGGCAGACATAGTGGGCAGATGACAAGTTGTCAACTTGTTCCAGTGTTTCATCACTCATATTGCAAAAAAAATATTCCTTATGTGTAGTTTAAACTAACTAACTACTACGTTTTGTTCTATCACTACAGTCCCTACCAAAAATCTGTCCCCATCTTTCTTGTAAGCCCCCTTTGAAGTATTAAGCTGCAGTAAGGTCTCCTTGGACCCTTCTGTTCTTCAGACTGAACATCCCTGACTCTCTCAGCCTTTCCTGGTAAGAAAGGTGTTCCCTCCCTCTAGTTGTTTTCATGGCTCTCCTGTAGACCCACTCCAACAGGTCCTTTCTTGTGCTGAGGACCCCAGAACTGGTCACAGTACTCAAGCTGAAATCTCATGAGAGCAGAGTAGAGGGGCAGAATCCCTTCCCTTGATCTGGTGGTCACGCTGCTTTTGGTTTGGACACATTTGGCTTTCTGGGCTGCAGAAACTGTGCACATTGTTTGTGCATCTCCCTTAAGACTCTGTGAGATTGAATCTTAGAATCATAGAAGCATAGAAAATCCTGAGTCAGTATATAAACAGAGGAATCATCAAAGTCCAGCTCCAGGCCCTGCATAGGACACCCCAAGAATCCCAACGTGTGCCTGAGAGCATTGTCCAAACACTTCTTGAGCTCTGTCAGGCTGGTGCTGTGACCACTGCCCTGGGGAGCCTGTTCCAGTGCCCAGTCACTCTGTTTGAAGAACCTTTTCCTGATATCAAACCTAAACCTCTCCTGACAGAGTTTCATGCCATTCTTCTGAGTCCTGTCCCTGGTCACCACAGAGAAGAGATTTGTGTCTGCCTCTCTGCTTCCTCTCATGAGGAAGCTGCAGAATTACTGTCTTCTCTCTGTCTTTTTCCAGGCTGAATAGGCCAAGCAACCTCAGCTGCACCTCCTATGGCTTCCTCTCAAGGCCCTTCACCATCTTCATACCTGTCCTTTGGACACTTTCTAGTAGCTTTAGGTCCTTCTTATATTGTGGTGCCCAAAAGTGCACACAGGCCTCTGGGTGAGGTCACCCCAGTGCAGAGCAGAGCAGGACAGTCTCACCCTTTATATGCAACCAATATGGATGAACATGTGTTCTCAAGGTCTGGGTGTATAATTAGGAGAAGTTCAACGAGGTTTGGCCAGGAATAAATACGTTTGTTCTTATCTTAAACAGTCCTGTGTGTACGCTGCCTTCATTAGGAACAGAACTGGGCTCAGTATTGGTGACTATTTAGGGCTGTAAGTGGATTGTTTCTGCATGTCTGGAATGCAGAGTTTTTCTGAAGAAAAAAATTCTACAAACAGCATCTTTTGGTCTTGGAAAATTGTTGTGCTTTGCTGAGTTCTGTCTTCCTGTCCTATCAGTGTAGCTTGTGCACTGATAGCACTTGAGTGGTGATTAAAAGCAGTGCTTTTATTTTGACTTGCCTTAGAAGTATGATACTGTTATGAATTGCTGCTGTGAACTTTTAAACTCAGGGGTATTCCTGAATAAATGCGATAAAGTATTAGGTAATCCTGGTTGCAGAATACATTCCTTCACTGAAATAAATCACATAATTTTTCAGCTTCGCTGTAACATCTTTTTTTTAATAAATTGTTATTTAAAATTCATCTTAACTCTTTAATAGCTCCTACTGCTCCTATTGAGCCTTCCCTTTATATTTTTATATTGAAGATCTGACTTGGTAGGTAATTTCAATGACAAGTTGTAGAAAAAGTGTTACATCACATAATTAGAAAAAACACTTTGGGAGACCTAGGGGGTAACAAAAATTGGTTCCACAGTGCAATTCAGAGTACATTATATGATGAAAAACCCTTCTATGACTTAAAAATACCAACATACTCTAACCGTGTACCGTGTTAACATTTTATTTGAGTGCGTGAAGTTAACGTAGTACGCTTGCAAAGCAAATAAACCTCCATTTGAGCTTCATTGTCACTCCTTATATTCCTGAAATCACATTGCTTAAAAATTTATTGATTATATCCAAGTAATTTCCCCTTTAGAGATAGATTAATAGATGAATGAAGATAATAGAAATATGAGTTAGAAGCTGGGATCTTCTAAGAGTGCATATATGTATAGTGTTAAATTTAAGCTATTACCCATATCTAGATGATCATGATAGGTCCCTTCCAACTCAACTATTCTCTTGTATTCTGTTGAAACTGTATGCTTTCTATGTCTTTGATGCTTTCTCCTTGACTTCTGCATTTATCACCTGCAAAGCCATCATCTGTGTTTGGTGAATAAAGATGTTTGGTGAATTAAGATGTCCTGGGGATCTTCTACAAAGCTTCAAACATGTCCTCTTCCAGGGCCCGCTCTGGTGTATTTGCATTATGTTTATATTTGATTGGATTACTCTTGCACCACGAAGCTCTGATAATAAAGGACACCAGCTATACAAAAAGCCAGACAACTGTAGAGTGACCACGCAATCTCTCTCGAAGAACATGTAATCTTTAATAGGAGACAACATGCAGCCAGGCACCAGGGAGCATAAGAAGTGATGGGATAGCTAGAGAGGTGGTAGTGTTACCCCAGAGTGGCTCTGCTAGGATCCAGAACCTAAGCTTTCTTGCCTTCATTCAGCAGTCCAGTTCTCACATCCCTCAGTTATTGCAGTGCTCCTGGATGTACTTCAGTGCTTTCTGCACATTGTGTATTAAATAGAGCTGGAAGGCCAAACTGATTTTTGGTAGAACTTGGCTGTTACAGTAGAATATGAGGATGGAGAAACTGAATTCAGTTTTAGGCATTTCCTAGTGCTGATGTGCCTTCCTCAACAGTAGATTTTAATTGCGTGCTGGGCTTTTCATTGCATGCTGAATAAATTTAACGTAATGTTACACTGTTCTGTTTGTTTGAAAGTGAAGAAATTTGGGGTTATGATCTTGGTATTTCTTAATGGTAGGGAATAAAATCCAGATGCTTACCAGATTTTAAGCATTAGTTGAAACACATACTGTGTGCTTAAATTAAAGATGTAAAGTCTTTTGTTTCTGCCCACAGATCTTGTTCATCTTGAGCTACTATAGCTCCTGATGCTTAGGAAAGGACCATATGTTTATTTTTTATCTTAGACCTATAATTGAAAAATGTAACCGTATCCCCTAATTAAAAAGCAACTGTCGTGGCATTCTGGCATTTAAAGCCTAAATCTTTAATATTAACTGTGCGAAAGGCAACTTAGAAGTATTTTACATCTGATTCACTTTATATTTGATTGAAAGTTTAAGTAAATCCCCAAATATTTTGTTAAAGTAGTTCTGACATGTGGACAATAAAATCTCATGTGGTATTTAGCAGGATTACTTTGAGTCACAAATGAAATAAAGATTTAATTGACAGCAGATCTTTTCTTGTTATTTGTTCTTGGTTTTTATGTATCCATAAATAATTAAAATTATGCATTTTCAATTACTTGTTTTATTTTGGCTCAGTAAAGGACATTTTCCCTGTGCTCCCTCTTGGATTTAGCCTTTCACACGCTGCACTGAGACTGCTTTTATCTGAGATACTGGATCAGTTTCCTTTTGAAGCTACTGAATTCACTACAGCCTTGTGGCAAAGGCATCACTACCAGTCAGTTACGCAGTTTTGTTCTACGGTTTTGAATTGAGCAGTCAGAACAAGAACCTGAACCTGATGTTTGCGTATATCCTGCGTCCTGTATCAGTCTCCTCATTCACTCAGTTGCCTGACAGCAAGTGCTCACCTGTCTGTCCTTGTTCTTGCCTATAGGCACTAGTATGGGTTCTGTGGTAGAGCTGACCTGACTCTTACAGCATTCCTGCCGTTCCTGCGTGGAGTCTGCTTCATCCTCAAAAGGCACACTGGCCCCTAGGAATTGCTGATGTTGTGACTGTTTGAGAATGTGTGGAGAAAAAAATCCAAGGCTTGATCTACCTTAGAAACTAAATCTGCGAACAACTGTAGGCATTACATCTGTTGGTAATACGTGCCATCAGTCCAGAGTGTGTTTTTAGTGTTTGCAGAACTTGATGGATTCGTTCCCTGCATCTAGTACTTCATTGTTACTATTATTGGTAATATTAGTATTATACTGGAAATTGCTCTTTTTATTCCTTTTTTTCCCTCTTTCATCTGATTGTATTGAATGTTAGTAACAGGATTTGATCTCAGGTGTCTAGTTTCAGCTGAGAAAGAAAACAGCAGAGGAAATCTGTTTTGAAAAAAACAGGGATTGTTGCTCGTGTTTGAAAAGGAGAAGGATGAGTTTGGTTCCAAATACTACTGTCTGTTGCAATGCAACATATGGAATATGTTATTGTACCGATAATACTAGTATTACCCCATTTCTGTGTAGTAATTTTTAGCTTGATGTCTCCAGGTGAACTGGCGCGCAAAGTTGTAAAAAGCCACATTTCTCCCCCAAGTACATATGGGTGACGTTTATGTGGTTTTCTTCTTTTAGCTGTCAATTCTGAGGGCTGACCAGGTTTCTCTAACCTGTATGAAACATACATGTGTGTGCATATGTCTCTCTGCAAGTCAAATTGCTAGACAGGAAATGCCCTTTTTGGGCTTAAAATTTTGTGGAATATTAAATTACTAGCTTCCAAAATACAGTTAGGAACATTTATAGGTTAAATGTCAGACATTTCTGCTGACAAGCTAGAAACAGTCATCTGTATGGCTTTGATGTTAGTACTAGAAGCACATTATTCATCTCACATCAGCCACTGCTGGCAGTGGCAATTTTGGTTGCAATTATTTCTACCTTGAATTTGACCAGTTGTGCTTATGATCCTCCTGTGAATCCTGTTCAGATTGTTTATGCTTCTGGTGGTATGCTGGATTCAGCCATCGCAAAGCTCTCAAAATAGTCACAGCTCTGAGTACTATCCTTACCATATGGTTTGCGTTATGCATGGTGGTGTTCTGCTGTGTTAACTTGTATCAAAAAAGTACACCTTTTGCTTAAAACTCCAAGTATAGTCATGAGAAATCTTATTTAGTCATAGTAATTGACTTGAGGTGCTGTTCAATCTTGCTTTGTTAAGAAAAAAATTAAAATCTTGTAGCGAAGAGAACACATTGATGTCTTGCCCTTTCTTTTCGTATAACTGAACACTATTTTCAGAAGGTTTTCTATAGAGAAAATGTCTTTGTTTTGGTTATTAACTTTCTCTTCAGCCTTTGTGTGTCTCATAGTCTTTAAGTTTTGAAAAGACAGAAGATATCGTTTTGGGGAAGTAATGATGCAGGACTGTGGACTGACTTCATGGGTTTTGTACATCACTACATGGAATGAAGTCCTTTTGTCACCTGTGCGTGGATACAGCAAATTTTTTTTTTTTTGCTTCAATGGCTTCTTGCAATTTAGACTGAAAAAATAAGTTTGAAAAATTGAGTTTAAAATCTTGAGATATGTGGTCACCAGGAATAATAGTTATTTTACTAAAGCTATGGAGGTTTTTTACTGGAGTTTTGTATTAACTGAATAATCTTTTTAAGTGATTAATTTAATTTTACTTTAAAAAACATTTCAAAATATTACTTAAATTTTATAATGTAATTTTAACTGAATAATTTTAGTTTTATTTGAAAATAAAAACTCTGGGTCACTTCTTGATTCTGCCTTACAAGACATGGCTAAAGTAGCTTTATTTATCTCTTATGCTGATTTTTAAATATAGTAGGCAGCTTTTAATCAATTTAATTCCAGTGAAAAACTGAAACTCATTGAAGCTTTGGTTTGTTTTCAGATTATTTGTATGTTGTATCGGCCTTATATGTTTTTAAACTTTAAACTTATATTTTAATGCTCGTTCCTACTTCATACAGTCATCACCTTATGTAGTAACACAGTCCTTTCACTTGTGTAGGACAATACATACAGAATCGTACAATCATACAAAAATATTCTGAGTTTGAAGGGGACCACAAAGATCATTGAATCCATCTTCTGGCATTTCACAGAAAGCCCCAAGAGTCACACCATGTGTCTGAGTGTATTGTCCAAATAAACCTTGAATTCTGTCAGGCTTGGTGCTGTGACTAATTCCCTGGGAAACCTGTTCCAGTGCCCAATGACTCTCTGGTGGCTGGCGTATACAGTCAGAATTTGTCAAATACATTCAGCATGTACAGTCAGCCTTTGTCTTACTTCAAAAACTGATAATAATTTGGTTTGAGCTGGTGTGAATGATCACAGTGATAGACTGACAGCTATTCTGTACTTCTCCGGAGGGAGGTCACAAGTCCTGCCTGCAAACTGCTTCTGCATAGTATCCATTCTCCACAGGCTCACAGGTCCTGCAAGGAGCCTGCTCCAGCATGGACTTCCCATGGGATGACAGCCTCCTTTGGGCTTCCAACTGCTCTGACTTGGGGTCCTCCATGGACTCCTCCACAGGCTCCTGCAAGGGCTGCAGGGGCACAGCTGCCCTACCGTGGCCTTCGCCATGGGCTGCAGGGGAATTCCAGCTCTGGCACCTGGAGCACCTTGTCCTCCTCCTTCACTGACCTTGGTGTCTGCAGGGCAGTTGCTCCCACATATTCTCACTCCTCTCTCCCAGCTGCTGTTGCACAGTAACTGTTTCCCTTTCCTGAATCTGTTATCCCAGAGCTGCTATCACCATCATGGAGAGGCTCAGGTCTGGTCAGCAGTGGGTCTGTCTCGGAGTGCTCTGTCTGGAACTGGCTCCATCAGACACAGCAGAAACTTCTAGCATCTTCTCTCAGAAGCCAACCCTGTAACTCTCCCACTACCAAAACCTTGCCTTGCCAACCACTGCAATACACTGCCAGTGCACTTTGCCACAAGTAAGCTGTGATGTCTACCAAATACACAAATCTTTTAAAAATATACTGAAATTTTATGTTTCTGTTAATGAAAATCTGTAATGCAGAAATTTGTAGACTTGAATGTGTTGTGCCTTTTCACATTAGCTATTTCCTTTCATTGTCAGGCTTTTGTCTGATTTTAGTGGCTCCCTCTGAGAATAAACTTAGCATTTGGGAATGTGCAAAATAAAAACCTTCTGATGAGTTTCACAATAGAGACACTTCAGTTTTACCTTTCTGTAGCCTTCTCTTTTCCCACTGCTTCACGCAAGTCTAAAAGTCACAGTGAGAGAAAATTGTAGGTAGCTGAGGTTGTTCTTACATGCTGCTGTCCTCCAAAGTGTCACCACACAACAGCTTGGAGAGAAGAAGTGAGAAAACCCTTGGGTTGAGATCAAGACAATTTAGTAGGGAAGGCAAAACCTGTGTATGCAAGCAGATTAAAACAAGGAATTAATTCACCTTTTCACACGTGCAGGCAGTTGTTCAGCCATCTCCAGGAGAGCAGAGCCCCATCATGCATAACACTGACTTGGGAAGACACAAACTCCATCCCTCCAAACAGCCCCCTTTTCCCTTCCTCCAGCTTTCTATGCAGAGCATGATGTCATCTGCTGTGGAATATCTCACTGAGTCAGTTGGGATCACCTCTCATGTCTGTCCCAACTCCTTTTGCATGCCCAGCCTCCTCACAGGTGGGGAAGGGTAGGGAGCAGACAGAAAGGAGCTCTGTGTAAGCCCTGCTCAGCAGTAATGCAAGCATCTCTGAATTATCAACTCTGTTTCCAGCACAAATCTCAATCCCAGCTCTATAATATCTAGTGTAAAGACAATTAACTTCATCCCAGCCAAAACCAGAACATTCATATAATGAGAAAATGATGCTGATAGTGCTTCAGTAACTTGGTGAGAAACAAAAATTTGCTTTTTGAGGTATTTCAGCATAATACTGGAGTTTTGCCTACTGGTTCTCTTTCTGATAGCTTCTCAAGAACAGATGTGTTAAGGTCAGGTTCATGCTTGGATATTGTGTTATTAGGCAGATTAATTACTGCAGTTTTGTTTGCCAGTGACACTTGCAGAAAAGCATTTTTTTCAGACCCCATATCCTAGGACATTTTAAAATGCATATGAATGTTTCACACAGCGATTTTATTTAGGCCTACATAGCTGATTTCATTATTCACAAACATATTTCTTGGTAGTTGTCATATGAACAAATTGGGTTTGTGTCATTTTTTTTCCTTAAGGTGTTTCCTTTTGTTATGTACAAGTACTGGAGGACTTAATTTTCTTCTATAATAGTACTTCTGTAGTGCCTCACATTATTTAAGAATGTATTGTGCTTTTGTTTTTCAGCTGCCTTTAAAATACCTTCCTTTTCTACTTTTACTTCTGTTGCACTTGTCTGTAGTGATAACACACACCTTCATTCTAGTTAGGATTGACAGTGAAGGGTTTATTGGCTTTGATCTTCTGATTGTTGAAGCTTCAAATTATTCAGATCTAATATTGAGTTTTCCTGCCAAATTTCTTGCTTTGCAAGAGAATTTGCTCTTCTCTTTCTCTTGCTGTAAGAAAATGGTTAATGCCCCTGATAATTAATGCACGTGATATAATTCTGGTATTGAATTCATTGCCATTCTGGGGGATGTGCACTCAGAGCCTGAGGGGTGGTAAACCATTAATCTGTAAAGCACTGGCTGCATTGTGTGTTAGTCTGCTTGTAAGCAGAGATAAGGTGTGACAGGATTTTGTTGTCTGTGCACAGCAGGATTCTCAGTTCTTTTCTGCCATCTTGGGCAGAGGAAAACTACGGTAACAGGAGTTGCTGTGAGTAAATGTCTCATCCTTATGAGAAGGCACATCATTAACAAAGCTATGATTGCAAGGTCATGAGGGTGGTCAACAGCTTAGGTTGTTCTACCTCTGCTGAATTTCTGGAGGGACTGAGTGATGCTGAATCAAGTATTTTTGACTTCTACATCAAGTAGCACTTAGCTGTTGTCCCAAAAAATTGAAAGATCTGCTTCACAATATGCCAAGTAGAGGTGGCAAATTGTATTTATCTTCTAAAATTAAGTTATGAAACACTTTACTATTCAAATTAAATGTTTCAGTAATCTAGCAACTATATGAAATCACTACGGTGTGGATTTGGCTCTCTGAAGACAATCTATTTTTCTTTTCTTAATTAGGTCTTTACTAATGTGCTGACTCACCCAAAATGTCCATAGAAGAATAATGGAAGCCCCTGAATACCTTGATTTGGATGAAATAGATTTTAGTGATGATATATCGGTAAGTATACGTCTTATTTGTTCAAGTTGAGACAACCTTAGATATCTCAGTCCTGATGTAAAAAGCAACACTGTTGTTAGAAGCCACACTTCTTTTTACTTTGTATAAAGGAATGTTTAGATAGGTTGAATCTAGAATAAAAATCAGATGTTTTGTAAAGGAAATCTCTCTAAAAAGCTTGGAATGAAAACTTGATTCCTCTCCTTCAGACAGTAAAAATTACTTGCAAACAAAATTAATAAATTGGTTTCATTTCTGGGTTGCTTCTCTCCTGTATTGGCATGAATGAGCTATATATGCTGTAGTGCTAGCCTTAGACCCCAAAATTTTAAGTTTACTTTTTTTAATTGAATGTATTTCTAGTGTAAAAAACCTGCTTCTCTCACCTCTGCCCTTTTCACCAGTAGCCATTTCCCAGTACAGCAGGATTTTATCAATAGGTGTGATGTGGTAGTGTACAGAAAGAGCTAGAAAGACTCCCAGGGATTCATAGGCAGTACTGATCCTTAGTGTCACAAGTAAAACAACTGCAGCCATAATTGCAAGCAAAAATACTGTGTTACTGTGTTACTGTCTACATTGTTAGTGTTCTTATAGGAGGCACTGATAATGTGTATTTCTCTGTTACTCATAACACTACTCCTACTGGCAGTGTTTCTGCTTTTTGTGCAGTAGAGTTGTTTGTGTGTTTAATGTTCGATAACAAATAGGCTTGAAGACGTAAATGAAATCTCCTATAAGAGAATTTATTAATTCAATTTTCAGATGAAAGTATCCCACCATCTCCTTCTACATGTTTCATAGTCTGTTTTTTTTTTTACAAAGGGCCTGGTTTTCCCGTTAGCATTTGGGACTCTAGATTCATTTTAAAACATTCCAGATGCTTTATTCACTGACAAATTCCTTTTGAAGAGGAATTTTTTTTTTCTACCTATTGTACTGTTGAATTTTTATTAAAGCCAAATATGGCAAATGCCCAAAATATTACAAGACAATGAGCCAATCTTGAGTGAATACAATATTATGGGCAACTTTCTTTTTGTTACAGTTATGTGCTAGATTGTGTCCTGGTATCTGTTTCTATACTCAGTTTTGTAAAACTGTAAAACATAATAGATGTAACCTTTCCATGTCCCTCCCACTGTGGCTGTTGCTGCATACTGGTGGGTTAGGTTACTCACTTTTCTGCTGAACAGCTCAGGCTGCCTGCTTTAATAGGGTTTTCTTTCAGTGGATGCTGAACATTAAATAAAAAAACATCACAAATGATCGAGGTAGCAGTTTTACTCCATGCTTTAGCAGGTAAGAGGACAAAGGGTTTGTTGCCAGAACCCAGATCAGCAAGAGAATGCATGGTTACTCTAGGGCTCTACTCATATCTCATCATACACAGTTTAGAAATACCTGACATTCACATTTTATCATTAGCCTGCTCTAGTAAGAGCAGCTGCATAGCATCTGTATTAGCAAATTATATTATTCATGTTAGCCCTCTGGTTCTAATCTAGTGCAGAAAAGTGACTAATAATAATGGCAGTAAGAAGGCTGTTAAAATGATGCACTTACAAATGTACCTCATTTAGAAAGCCACTGTTTGTAGTCCAGACCCTTGTCGTCCATTTCAGCAAAACTGACCAAAATGTAATAGTCAAAAAGATAGACAGGAAGACAGGAATTTGTTTTAAAAGGTAAATATATTTGTGAGTAAGGGGGAGGGGGGAGTTTGTTTGGGGTTTTGTTTTATTTTATTTTCCTTTGTTGTATTTTTTTTATGTTGCATTTGTACATGAGAAAAGGAAACTATACATTTCTCCAATATCATGGAATCGTATAATGGTTTTAGTTGGAAGGGAGCTTCAAAGGTCATTCAGTTCCAATCTCCCTGTCATAGGTAGGGACACCTTCCACTAGATCAGGTTGCTCCAAGGCTCATTGTGATGAGTTGACATTGAGTGGTCACCAGGTGCCCACCAAGCCACTCTGTCACTCCTGGTCCATCAAGAAGCTTGTGCTTCAGGGAAAGGGACACCACCCACCAATTACTGTCATGGGAAAAAAAGACTCCTCTTGATGATATTAATTTATTGCCAATCAAACAGCATAGGATAATGAGAAGCAAGTTCAAGTCTAAAAGCACCTTTTCCCCACCCCTCCCTCTTCGCAGTCTTGCTCTTGAGTGCTCTGCCTTGCCACCTTGACAAGCACAGGGGGATAGAGGAGGATGGGGTTTGCATTCGGGTTATCACAGAGTGTCTCTGCTGTTCCCTCCTCCTCATCTTCTTCATGCCTGCACCAGCATGTGGTCTGACCCACTGAAGACGGTCCTCTGTGAACTTCTCCAGTGTGAGTCCTTCCCACAGGCCACAGTTCTTCATGGACTGCACCACCAGCATGCATCCTTTCCATGAGATACAATCCTTCAGGAGCAGAGTGCTCTGGCATGGGTCTCACACAGGGTCGCAGTTCCTTCCAGAAAACCTGCTCCTATGTGGTCTCCTCTCCACAAGCATTAGTTCCTGCCAGGAGCCTGCTCCAGCACTGTCTTTCCACAGGCTGCAGGTTTCTTCAGGGCACATCCACACACTCCAGCGTGAGGTCCTCTGTGGGCTGAAGGCTAGATACCTGCTCTACCGTGGTGTTCTCCTTTNACCCACTGAAGACAGTCCTCTGTGAACTTCTCCAGTGTGAGTCCTTCCCACAGGCCACAGTTCTTCATGGACTGCACCACCAGCATGCATCCTTTCCATGAGATACAATCCTTCAGGAGCAGAGTGCTCTGGCATGGGTCTCACACAGGGTCGCAGTTCCTTCCAGAAAACCTGCTCCTATGTGGTCTCCTCTCCACAAGCATTAGTTCCTGCCAGGAGCCTGCTCCAGCACTGTCTTTCCACAGGCTGCAGGTTTCTTCAGGGCACATCCACACACTCCAGCGTGAGGTCCTCTGTGGGCTGAAGGCTAGATACCTGCTCTCCCGTGGTTTTCTCCTTTGACTGCAGGGGAATCTCTGCTCCAGCACCTGGAACACTGCCTTCTCCTACTTCTTCACTAACCTTGGTGTCTCACATTATATGACTCCTCTCTCTCAGCTGCTGTTATGCAGTGTTTTTCACCCTTTCTTAAATCTGTTATCCCAGAGGCACTACCAACATCTCTGATGGGCTCAGCCTTTGCCGGTGGCTGGTCCTACATGTGGGCAGCCCCTGCTCTTATTTGCCACATAAACCAAATACAATCATGTATGGTGGGCATCCACAACTTCTCTGGGCAACCTGTTGCAGTGTCTCACTACCCTCATTGTAAAAAATCTCCTTGTTGTATTCAATCTAAATTGATGTTCTTTCATTTGCCCCTTGTCCTGTCTCTACAGGCTCTGGAAAACAGTCTTTCTCTATTTTTCTTATAAGCCTCCTTTATATATTGGAAGGCCATAAGAAAGTCTCCCTGTAGTCTCCTGTTCTGCAGGATGAAGAACCCCAACTCTCTCAGCTTTACTTCACAGAAGAGGTGGTCCAGACCCCTGGCTATTTTTGTAGTCTACTTCTGGACCCACTGAACAAGTCCATGTCTTTTTTGTCCCAGCGACCGCTGAGCAGGAGGCAGTACTCCAGGTGGACTCTCCCAAAGAGGAAGTCCAGGGGAGGATCACCTCTCTCACTCCGCTGGCCAGACTTTTTGTGCAGCCCAGGATATGACTGGCCTTCTGATCTGCAAGTGAACGTTGCCAGTTTATGTAAAATTGTTCATCTTCCAGTCCTCTGCAGGGCTGCTCTCAGTATCCGAGTCTGTATGGATACTGGGCATTACTCTGACACATGGACAGGGTCTTGACCTTTTTGAACTTTATGAGGTTCACATGGGCTCACACCACAACCCTTCCCAAGGTCCCTCTGGATGGCATTCCTTCCCTCCAGCAAATCAACCACACCACCCAGCTTGGTATCGCATGAAAACGCGCTAAGGGTTCAGCCGATCCCATCAAGGTCTATGTCCTTGACAAAGATATTAAATACTATTGGTTGCAGTATGCGTCCTTGAGGGGCACCACTCATTATTGAGTTTCACTTGGAGATTGAGCTGTTGATTGTAAGTCATTGGACATGGCCAATTCCTTGTCCATCTATCCATCAAATCCCTATTTCTCCAAATTAGAGGCAAGGAGGTTGCACTTGTATACAGTGTGCCAAAGGCCTTAGGGAAGCTGAGGCAGTTGACATCTGTAGGTCTCGCAGTTTTCCCTTTGTGAAGCCATGTTGGCTGTCCCTAATCACCTCTCTGCCATCCATATGTTTCAGCATAACTTCCAGGAGGATGTGTTCCATGCTCTTACTGGGCACTGAGGCATGGCTGACCTGCTAGTAGTTCCCCAGGGTCCTTCTTTTTATCCTTGTTAAAAATATATGGTATGATATTCACTTTTATCCAGTCATTGAAGACTGACTGCTATGACTGTTGAAATATTATTGAGAGTGGCTTAGCAGCTACATCTACCAACTCCATCAGGGCTTGGGAATGCAAATATGTTGCTAATTTTATAAACTAAGATGGTTCCATTGCAGAAATAAATGGTATAGTATATTTGACTGTAGTTCAGACAGCAGAATAGGTTTCTGGGGCTCTTGTTTACATTAAACAAAAGTAATATTCTGTCTGCAGTGACATTAAGCAACCCAGCTGAATATTTTCATTTATTTCTTCATAAATAACTGCTCACAGAAAGGAAGGAAAAAAAAGAGACCTTTAGGTTGCATTAAATGATAGATACATTATCAAATGTATGTTTCATGCTTTCACCTTTTTCCTATTTCTCCTGATTTTGACTATAAATTTATTCCTGCTCTGAAGTTTTATGGTGTTGGTATGGTTACCTGAAGGTTTCCAACGCTTTGATTGAAATGCAGGATTTATATTGCACTGGCAAATTGAGAAAATTGAAACTATTTTCTTTTTTGGTTTACAGAAATAATACAAGATAACCTCATCATAACCAGAGTTCCTGGTGCTAAGATACTTGTAAACTGTTACAGTTTGAGTGTACAGATAATTGCTCTGATCATTCTATTAGATCGGTATGAATGAAAGCCAGGCTCAGTTGTGCCAGTGTGAGACTGCGCCTAATTTAAAGGTTTGTGAAATGCAAGTGCAGTAATTGAGTTCAAATCTAAGTAAACAGCTGTTGAGTTGTCAGAAATTCTGGAATGCCTTTAAAAACTTCTTGTGAATTCTCGCCTGGCAGAGGAGACATAGGCTATGCAAGGTCAGGAGTATGCCCAAGCTGCCAGCCTCCCATTTACTCAACACGAGGCCCCTCCTGAACCTACTGCACCCTTCCTTGGCCACTGGAAGAGCTCACACACCTCAGGCTCACACACAGACAGACTTTGCCTACCCAGCAACCAGTCCTGCCAGGCTCAGCATGCAGGGTCCTACGTCGCTGTGCAGGCACGATCATTAGCTGCAGCAGATTGATTTATTTACCATACAGCTGAAGATCTCACTTACATCTCTCTCTTTTTTTCCTCTCTCCCATTTCAGAATGAAGTAAAATGCAGACGTCCACAAAGTTGTTCATAGGAAGTGTTAGTTTCAGACAGACATTTTGTACCCCTGACAGTGTTAGTGTCTGTATAGGTCCCCTTTGAAGCTAAAGAGAAGAATAATGTATCAAGTGTCTGTATAAGATGCTACCAACAACACATAGCATGAATAGCCTTACCAGTGCTCCAAAGACGCTCATCACAGCTGCAAGAAAGACATTTATTTTGGGGAGGTGATATTTCCCACATGCACTGTGCCAGTCTAATCTCTTCTCTTTTTTTTCTGTTTGGAAGCTGCTTAAATTGACACTACTACTGAGAAAAATCTTTCTGCAACGTCAGGCCAAGTATTGTTCCTTTTCTTTTTCTCAATATATCTTGCTACTCCCAAATAAGTGTCTCAGAAAGATGGTGGCATTGCACAGTTAATAAATTATTAAGAAAATGTATTGTAAAATTGCTAATTTAATAGGTTTTTAATATCAATGAAACATTTTGTTTTCCACTATCACAAATAAACTGAAATGTTTACATGGAAACACTTGGGAAAAAATTAGCTGTAATGGAGGAAGGTGCCTGTTTTCAGTATCAGAATGAAAACAAAGAGCTGTGCATTTAGGATCAGGACGGAGTCATTGGTGCCTTGATCCAGTCAAGATCATTGGTGGCAGTAAATGATTTGAGTTCTGATACTGCAAGCAGTTGGATGTGGTCCCTCATGCTTTTGGGGGTGTCGTGGTTATGATAATGTGGTCTGAGAGTCATACTATGCATGCAATTTTGCACTTTGACTCCATTTAGGATACAACAGAACATTGAAAAGTAAATTTTGTTTCTTAATTTACTTGGGACTCTTACTATTTTGCATAGTATTTCTATGCTATTACTCATGATGAGTTTATTTCTTCTTTCTGATACTTCTTGGACACAAGTGCATCTGCAAGTGGTGGACAAGTGGCACAGAGCGGAAAAGCCGTATTAATCCATGCCCTCATGTTTTTTGTTTAAAATTCTTTGCATTAAAATTTGAAAACCATGTGAAATTTTAAAGGTTAACATTGGCATTAATTCAGATTCTGTATTGCAGTGTTACATAATGAACCAATGTATTGTATTATAAGGGAGGTCCCATTTTTCCCTGAATTAGCAATGTCCATTGGAAAAAGCTGGGAATATCTTGCATTTGCATGGAATGCTTGTTACTGCTTCTTGTCTCATTTGCTGTTGATGCTGCTCTTCCATCTTACAAAGTTCTTTAGGGGTTTATTAGAATTCATTTTTTTGGGTTGGACATAGGCAGATCTTAAATGCAGAAAAGGAATCCAGACCACAAACAGTAATCAAAAATTCCATTACATATACCATCTTAGGAACAAGCCCTTAGTTTGTTACTGAAGGTCACCATCAACCACAATAGACTTTAATTAAATACCAAAGATCACAGTAAGCATTGACAAACCAAGTGGCAAGATATGCTCAGCTCTTACGCTGTCAGTTATGTCTTTGGGCATGGCCCTCAGCTCTGGCTGATGTGGTTACTCCAGTGGTGAAATGTGAGAAGTGATGTTTAATTTTGTATGCAAAAAAAAATTGAAATTATTGAATGAATAGTTGGGAGCAATGAATTTTAAATGCTGTTGAATACTTATTAAGTCTTAAATTCTGTTCCAAGGAAGGGTTGCAATCTCAACCATTTTTGATGTCCTGTGAGACCTTGTAACTTTATGACTGAAGAAAAGCTAGAAAACATTACTGTTGATTAGACCTGGAGCTAGAGTATGCAAGAAACCAGTTCTAGTGGGAAGAGATGGGGATGGACTGTTTTTATGGTTGGGAAAGGTCCACTTGAAAAAGTAATTTTAGTTGCTTCCTGGACCAAAAGCTGGTTCTTTACATTTTAACCACAAAATACAGAAGGCAGAAATGTAAATTTGCAGAAGTCTTTTTGAGGACAGAGGTAAGTGGGAGGAAATCTGTTAATAAAATCAAACCAATATTATTAAAATGCATAACAAATTCATAAACATTTAGTAGATTTTTGGTGGTGGTATGAGGAAACTGAATACATTTTAGAGCAATGCTGAAACAGAAAAAAATCTGTTCTTCCAAGAAAGAACAGGAGAAAGACAAAAAGAAGGATGGGTTTCTGTTTTTGAAGTTGCCTGACAAAACACATAGCAATAGAATACAAAAGGCTTCTTTCTAATTGAATTACAAACTGTGTAATAGTTTAAACTGCAACAGCTGGTCTTACGAAGCTACCATATTCCTTGGAGACATGCTCCTTGGATTCTTTTAAGGATCTTACTAGACCAGTTCAACATTGCATTCTAAGTCTTTATGCTGAAATAGCAAGATGTATAGCTTAACAGCCCAGGCTTTATTAAACAATAACTAAAGTGAAGCACAGCACATGGTGTTTGTCCGTGTCTGTGTTTAACTTGTATTAATTTGTCTTTAGTAGCATCCTTCTCCCTGTCTCTGCTTTGTTCTTTTTGGCTTTAGTCTGTCACATCCTGAAGCAGTCACAGCCCTATAGACAACCCAGCCTCTTGTTTAATGGGAATTGGAATTGCTGGGTAGTTCTGGAGTGCTGCTACACATTTTAATTAATAAGTTCAGGGTTGATCCTGGGAATACTTACAAGGGATGCTTCTTGTGGTTGAGGTTTCTCAATACATCCCTGAATTAGGTTGGCAAGGGAAAAAGTAGGGCTTGGGAGGTTTTCTAGGCTTAATGAAGTAACTACAGTCATTTGAGTAACAGTCTTAAACTTGCACCAGAAAAGTACATTACTCTGCAATTGGTCACATGAGCTTGAATTTGGATTATTTTGAAGGAGATTGCCAGCTGCGTTTTAGAAACACATCAAACACTGAATGACAAACTGTCAGCAAAACCCAAGACAATGTATCACCGTTTCTTTTTTGTGTGGAAAGTTCATATGGTTTTATATGTAGTTGTTTTGCTTCATTGGTCAACAGAACACCAACTAAAAATATCTGTTTCTTTGCAAACGTATGGTGTTTATGTATTCTTAGAAAAATTTCAGTTGTGCTAATCTTAAATGCTTTTTTTCTGGTTTAGTTTCCAAAATACTGTTTTTAATAGGGTCTTTTTTGTATAAGCGAAGTAATTGATATTTCTTTCACAGACATAATGGTTTTCATTTGTTTAAGTGGAGATTCCTGTAACATTTAAGCATTTGATTAAGGAAGACTTGCTATAAAGCAACTGCCTATCAGAATGTATGATTTTATAGAACTGGATCCTGTATCTTTCCGAAGGTATTCCACAAGTTTATAAAAAAAAAAAATCTGTTTAGTAAAATACATACGGCAACTCTGGGTTTTTTTTTTCATTTTTGAATGGTTAATTGAGAGAATAACACACTGATTAATATCAGGCATGTTTTGTCACATCAAAATAGTAATAAAAGTTTGCTTTAATAAGGCCCAGGTTAGAGAAATGAGCCTGTTGTCTGATATGTGTGGGTACACACACCCCTCTCTGAAATCAGATCTCTGCAGCACAAATATTCTGCATTTATTTTAGCTATTGGTTTGTGACAGCTTGAATTCTAATTTTTAAGTATGGTGATTGTTGCAGTGCGATCACCATAATAGGTGCACAGGTGGGCAGTGAGACCCTTGAAGTTTACAATGAAGCTTGGATGTGTTCTGACCTCCGATGTATCTCACATTGTGTTGCATTGTATCTGTCCCTTGAATAATGGCGACCTGTAGGAAGGAGAAATCCGAGGTGAGGAGGTGCTTTGCTCTAGCTTTGAAAGTCTGTTTTGTATGCCTCAAGGTGGGAAACAAAAGCAGGTGCCATCTGCTTTTCTCATGCAACCTAAGAAGACCATCCGACTGCCAAAAGTACCCTTGGTCTGTAAGTTTAGTTAGTGTCCATGACATTTGAACCTCTTGAAAATCTTACTTTTTATCTTTTTTAATTATTACCTCTATACATTTTTTTCCTTTTTTACAGTATTCTGTGACTTCTCTCAAGACCATCCCAGAATTATGTAGAAGGTGTGATTCACAAAATGAAGACAGATCAGGTATGATGCCCACTTCTGTCCATCCATGATATTCTAGGCTTTTTTTTTCAATCATGTATAATTTGGCAACAATAGCTTCTTGGCAGTGTCCTGTTGTTTTGTTTTTTCTCATTTATGTACAGTGTTCTGGAAACACGCATTCCTTTTTTTCAACAGATGTTAGTTCATTAGAAGGAAAGAAAGTTCCAAAAAAGGATTTGGCTGTATACAGATAAATGTAGGGCTTCATCTCAGCAGCTCCAAACCACAGTATGTGCAACAATTTACTTGAAAACCCGAGAAACCATTGGTGACAAGATGTAATAATGTAGGCGCCAATGAAAAAATGTTGGATACATTTACTACCCATATGGCCACGACCAGTCTGAGGGATGGTGTTTTGCCAGAGTCTGAAACTGTATCAAGGATGCTACATGATAGAATCTACTCTAAGGCATACTGTAATAGTTAAGATTAAAGCCGAGTTTTTTAGTTTAATAGTGTAAACTAAATGAAGAATCATGGCATATAGATGAGAACCAGCTGGAGACTTTCCCCCTGCCCCCTGACAAAAAGTGCATTCAGTGTTGTTTTTCACTCTGTAAATCAGATTAATCCGCTTTTATTTTTCTCTTCCTGATGGAGGAGAAATGAATTGGTAAGAGAAGCATTTTTGCTGGGCTATGAAGAGTCTATTGTGCTTTTTGATCTTTTAATTGAACTTTCATTAATGTTGTTTCATCAAGTACTTTTGTAACAGAAACAGGAGATCTGGAATTCATGGAATGATAGAAGGACTTAAGAACCATGCTATGCTTCAGCAACTTTTATTTCTATATTTCCTTTCAGACTTTTTAAAATTTCTAATATGTTCAACTTAAGTCAAAACTTTCTGTTTGCTTCTGCTTCTAACAGAGTCATAAAAGGCCGGGTCATGACATGCCACTGTCCTTGGCAATAAAGAGGAGCGAATCTCTCCTTACCGTACTTGCTTGCTGGTTACTGCCCACACAGGGCACAGCAGTGTTTGCACACAAAGTATTACTTGTTGCAAGCAAAAGCAGGGAACAAGTGTAAAGGGTGGAGAGTCCTGATTCACACCCCTCAATTTGCCCTATCTCCTTCTACCCCAGTCTCCCCCGTCCTCTCCCATTCTCTCCTCCATATTCCCCTCATTCTACCCATCCTGCACCATTACACCCTTCTGTCCTTCCTCTGCCTCATCCCTATCCCCTTTCTTCTCTCTTCTTCCTACTTTCTTGCCAGTTCTTCCCCTCTTTCTCATCCTTTGTATCCCACCATCTTCCCGTTTTGTCCCATTTCCTTCCCCCTTTCTTTCCGTCTCCTTCGCTTCTTACCCATTCTTACTCCCACTCTCCGCACTCTCTCCCTGTTTTCCTGTTGTCACACCACTGCTCCACACTAGTCTTCTTTCATTCTTCCTACCTCCTTCTCTCCTCCTTTCCTCTTTTTCACCCAGTTCTTCCCACTTCTGCTCCTCATTCTTCCCTGCCATTCGCCATAGCATTTAATCCCGCTTTGCTGCCCACATGCTCCCACCATTCTCTCCCATATTCCTCTTCCCATTCTTCTTTCTCTATTTAAAATTCAGGTAGTAGTCATTGAGTAAAATGCAGACCAATAGTAAGGACAAAATACTGGTTATGAGCTCTTCCTTCAGATTGTGGGATGCTGACAACTTTCTGTGTATCTCTCTTGTTCCATGCTGGCCTCTGCAGATGGACATTTTTCGCTAATAATTTTAATTACATCAGTTCTCATCTATTCCCTTTAAAAGGGCTTGACAGAAGCAAATATAGGGATCGCTGGAACACAGTAGTAGCTCTGGGGAGTTTGCCAGTGGAAGTTAATTGCAGATTGGTTAAAAGTCTTGAGTAAGAAAGAGGTCTTTAGCACTGATAGTAGTATTGGCAGAGTGGAAACAGTATTAAAAGCTGGGTTTTCTTTCTACTTACCACTTACTTTGGTGAATAGGAGATAGTACTAAAGTATTTTTGTTTTTACTCTGCTGAATCACTGAGTAATAATATAGTGCTGAACAGGAGTGTATCACTTTACATCTCTGTACAGACTCCAGTATCTCCAGTATCTTGAAACATCAAGAGAACTGGATTAGTCAACATTGTGTAAGGCCTCATTTGATGACTTTTTGGAGTTGCTTTTGACACAGTCTTTTGCCTTCCCTATACTGTAAATCTTTAAAATAATGTTGCCAAAGTATTGATCTGTGTGCTGTTTTTTATGAAGATGGATTATATAATAAATCTTTCATATCATAGCATGAAGCATTCATACTATTTTATATCTGTATTCCACTGTTAATTCAAGTAGTTACAAATAAAAAAACTCAGAGGTTTCACAAAGAGCTGATCTAGCTTTCTACCTCATACTGACTCCTGCTTGGTTAAAGGTTGCGTTTCTCCTTTAAAACAGAGAGGACTGTGAAAGTAGAACTATCCAATAATTATTTTTTTAGAAGAACTAAAAGTTAAGCAAATGTTGACCTTTGATAAGATATGTCATAGTCTAAAAAGCAATTATCTGTCATCTCTGTCTCAGGAAAATACTTAGTTCACTAAGAGAGTTAAGACAAAATTATGGAGAAAGTAAGATTCAACTTTATACTTTAAAAATAATTATTTATATATATATATCTATGTTGGCAAACATTTTCACCAGCAGGATTGTTAGAACAGCTGTAAACCAGAAAGTTCCTCATTATGGAATTGCATTTCTTAACTATATGGCTAATAATATGGAAGTGTTACTATTCATTGTTTGCAAGTTTGGTAAATAGCCCTGTAATTCCCATTTTCTTTCCCCCTTTCATGTAAACATTGAATAATAAGTTAGTAACATATGAAAGTGTTTGGTTACGTTGTTTTCAAATTAGTCTAAGCACTTTTAATCCTAGGCAAATACTGGTGTTTAGAATCCAGTGTGCTTTCTCAAGCATTTCACATAATTCCTTCAGTAGAATTTTTTGCGTTTTTTAACTGTTTCTGACTGCCTGCAACTTTTGCTCAAATTACTTTTGGAAAGGGAGGTATTAGGAAGTCTGACGAACGTTTTCCCAATGCGTAGTTTTTCCTCCTTGGAATCCCACCATCGTCTCCCTTTATTGGGCGGCACTGGCCGGTAGTGTGTATTGTTGGGAAGGTCCTGTTCCTTCCTGACCCTTTTGCAAGATGTGCATGACAGTCATGCAGCAGCGCAGTCTTTGTCCTGACTCAGAATCAAAGAATCACAGAATATTCTGAGTTGGAAGGTACACACAAGGATCATCAAGTCCAGCTCCAGGCCCTGCATAGGACACCCCAAGAGTCACCTCATGTGCCTGAGAGCATTGTCCAAACATTTCTTGAACTCTGTCAGGCTTAGTGCTGTGACCACTGCCCTGGGGAGCCTGTTGCAGTGCTCGGCCACCCTCTGTTTGAAGAACCTTTTCCTGATATCAAACCTAAACTTCTCCTGACAGAGTTTCATGCCATTCTCCTGAGTCCTGTCCCTGGTCACCACAGAGAAGAGATTTGTGTCTGCCTCTCTTGCTTATNAGTGCAGAGAAGAGCGGGACAATCCCCTCCCTTGCCTGGCTGGCGATGCTGTGCCTGATGCCCCCCAGGACACGGGTGGCCCTCCTGGCTGCCAGGGCACTGCTGGCTCATGTTCACCTTGTCACTGACCAGGACCTCCACGTCTCTTTCCTGCACTCATTTCTGCTTTCCAGCCTCTCCTTCCCCAGTCTATCCGTACATCCAGGGTTGTCCCATCCCAGGTGCAGAATGCGTCACTTTCCCTTCCCTTTCTTCATACAGCTGGGGATTGCCCAGGCCTCTAATTTGTCAAGGTCTTTCTGCAGGGCCTCTCTGTCTTCAGAGGGAGTAAACAGCTCCTCCTAATTTTGTATCATCTGCGAGCTTACTTGGTATTCTTTCAAGTCCTGTGTCCAAGTCCTTTATGACTTCTATGAGTCCTTCTCAGATTTAGGGAATTCTGACTCAGGAGAATTCCAAGGGATCCTTGGAGCCAAAGTATATGTGCCAGTACCCCCA
This sequence comes from Cnemophilus loriae, assembly GCA_013397755.1. NCBI lineage: Eukaryota > Metazoa > Chordata > Aves > Passeriformes > Corvidae > Cnemophilus > Cnemophilus loriae. The sequence continues at coordinate 586,174 of VZTF01009746.1, read as the reverse complement.
GATTACAAGGGGAAAGATATATGGGATTGGCAAAAAATTGCAGGGAGAATCATGGTCTATCCACAATAAAGCGAGATGAAGGGTAATTGTCTTTTCTACAATCATGCATCGAGATAATGATCTTTTAAGTAGCATAATAACCCCCAAAGTGGACATTATCTCAGTTGTTTAGAGCAAGGTGCTAATTAACTCCAAGACTGTGGGTTTAAGCCCTGTACAGGCCATTCAGTTAAGAGCTGGACTCAATGATCCATGTGAGTCCCTTCCAACTCAGAATATTCTGTGATTCTGTCGTTTTTTATCTTCAAAGATAGAAAATTAAAGAGTGTAGTTTAGAAATGGACCTAGCTAGCACATTTTTGTTGAAATGAAGTGTTAGCCAGAGTGCCCATTGATTTCCAGCATTGTTTAATATAGACTGATGAACTGAAACGGAAATCAGTCTTTTATGCTTTTGTTATTAAGCATGTAATTGGTTGCATTCTTTCTGGGCAAATTTTCTGAGGGCACTTGAACAAATGGTTCAAGACAACTGTGTTCAACAAGCTTCACTGAACCATGTCATTGTTGAAATGTATTCTGTCATCTGTGATGACTTTCAGTTGTCATTAAATGGATGTTTTAAATGAAGGCAATATACTACTCCAGATCTTTATTCACAGATTGATAAAAACAAATCATGTCCAGCAGTTATCCTTCTGCACTGCTTTGTTCATTCCCAAAGTAACTGACATTCAAAAAACTATTTAAAATAGTAGTTTCCTAATGGAGAAAAATAAATAAATCAATAAACATAAAGTTACAGAAAATTTCTGCCTCAAGCTCTTGATGGCTTTTAGTTGTAGAAGAAAATGAAGTAAAATTTGATTTAGAAGCAGTATTAAAAGGCATCAATTTCACAGACTTGTTGTCCAAATATCTCCCAGGTAAATATGTCTGAAAGAATACAATACTGATTGGATCATTCTTTGGTAGAATACTGAAAACTTTTCTTAGTAAAAGAAAAATTCTGCTAGCTACATATAAGCTGTTTTCCTACCTAATTTTTGCATCTTCCCTCTTCCCTTTTTACTCATTTTGTGCCAGAATGACCTCTTCTGATTTTTCATTAGAACTTTGCTTGCGACCTTCCTTTTACATCCGTAGATCAGTCTATACAAGAGTAAGCCAAATTTATTAATTTCAGAATTTTCTTTGCCTTTCTTATAGACTCTACTTGAGAATGACAGCTTTTGTATTATTCTTCCTCAAGCCAAGATAAGAAAAAATATTCATTCAAGATAGAATGAGACTCAAAATGTTTGAATTACCTGGAAAATACGCATTGTTATTTAAAAGCATTAATTATTATTTAGCCTGTGTACTCTTTCTTTCTTCTTTAGAGCGACTTGAAATTCCACTTAAATGGGAACAAACTCTCTCTGTTCTTGTCTGTGCAGGGTTGTTCTTTAATTCAGGTTCTCATGCTATAGAGCTTCTGTTAAAGAATTCTAATATGTATTCCTGGTACAGGTTATTGATATATTAAAACTGTAAAACAGTGCCACCTTCAGTTAAAATGAATTCAGTTAAATATGAATTTTGTGATATTAATAAAGGAGTAAATAGATATTCAGATCTGGCTCTGATTATCCATTGATTTGTAATAGACACCCCTCCCTCTATCACATGGAGCCCACATACTGCTGCCAGTGTTGGAGATACATTGGTGATAACAACCATGAGTTTTCTGAAAGTTTCCCTAGTGTAGTCAACACCTCAGCACCTGTATACAAAGTCAGAATCACAGTGCTTTAAATGGACGTGGAATTAATGCAGGTCTTAATTGATTCAAGTCTCTGCTTGAGGCATATCACAAGGAAGAAGCTCAGGCATTTCTTTCAGATGGCAGTAAAACTCCAAATATGAAACTTTGTATAGACTTACTGCAGGACCCCTCCCAATATTACACGAGCAATATGTTGAAATATATTAAAAAAATGAAATACATAAAATACATAAAAAATTGAAATACATACAAAAAAAAGATATGGGCAGTTGTCAATGTTATTCACAGGCTTTTTAAATGTAAAACCTGCCATTGTTATTTTCATTATACTCAGGACAGTTTAGAGGTATTCTGAGGTTTGGCATTAGACTGTAAGTATCTCAGAAACTGCCTGTCACAAGGGTAAAAGTTCATCCGTGCATGAGGTTGTCTTGATGGTTGGAGAAAACTCAGTTACCCTGTAGTTCTACAGATGCTTGTATACTAGATAAAATTCCCCCTCTCACCTCGCCATGCTCTAGACGTAGAGATGATTGAAAAATACTCTGAAGTCAACAGATGCTTCCAACTGGAAATATTTTATAAGGATCTGTTCTGATTCCTGAAAATAGAATCAGATGGGGATTAAATTGAAAGAGAAGTTGCTTCCTAACTGCTCCCTTTTCTGCTTATTTGCCCACAGTAGTTCTAGGACATCCATAAGTAAATAAATAGATAAAAAAACCTATAAATAAGCCTGGAGGCCTCTGGATTCATTTGTGTTTTGTCTTCCTCAGGAAGAACATAGAGCACAATATATGGTGAAGAACTACATCTGCAAATTTGACCCTTGCAGGTTTTCATCAAATAGAGTTTTTTTTTGTGCCGGAGAAGTACTTTGGCACCTCACGTCTATCAGGCAGCTAACACTTCTTTACTGATGTGAATGAAGTCTGCAGTTTTTGTGTTCCTCTCTCTTTTTGCTTCAGTAATACAACAATAGGATTATCCAAGTCTCTTATATTAATGAATAAAAGTTTAGGAAATAATTTTGACACATAGTTGGGGAAAAAAAAATGTCATCACCTTTTAGTAGTATACCAGAATTATTTGTCAGATTCTGGAATCAAACTAGCTGCTCCACATTCCAGCCTCCTGCCTTAAACTCAGACCATCTTTTACTGCTGTTTATAAAAGAATCAAACAGTATTTATTGGACCCAGACTTTTAATGGTCCCTGTCTGAGTTCATAAGTATGGAGAGATGAGCAAGAGGCTTTTCCTCTGGAGCAGCTGTTTAAGACTACTCAACATAACTCCTGCTGTCCTGGTGCTTTGGAGGCTGTAGGCAACACTTGCTTTTGCTTCTTCGGGGAACAAGCATCTGAAAGCAGAATGAAAGAGATTCAAGCCACGTCCTGGTCCATTCCAGGCTATGGCTTCAGTGTCACATAGAGGGAAACCATGCGGTAACTGCCTAAGGACTGATGCAGCTCCCAAGGAGTAAATGGCACAAAGAAATGCTGCTTCTGCTAGTCTGACTTGCTTTCTTCCCTTCAGTTAAATGCTGTGCTCTGATCCTTCATTAAAAGCAGCGTAAATTCATCATCTCAGTTAAGTGAACAGGATGTTTTTAAGTAAGTAAAAATATTGCTAACTGGTTTTGGTGTTCCAGGTTTTTTTCTGGAAAAACAGTGTTTTTAAAGAGATATTGGGGAAAAAAAACCAATGAAAAATGGATTTTCCTTACTCTTCTCTAGCTTAAATGAAAGAAAGGAGAGATACATGACTTCACAGTTATCCGAGGCAGATTTGTAACAAACATCATTGCTTCTTCTCAGTGTCCAGTTTTACAGCTTGGTCACCAGTGGTTTATGTAAATGCATGTTATTAAAGTTAAAAAGCGGAGAAAGTGGAGCAACAAGGAAAATGTAAGCTTAAATAAAGCGAAGACAAACAAAATGTTGATGCCTTTTACTCTGTCTAGACCCCTCTGTTGAAAGCAGTGTTTTCATAAAACTCAGACAGAATTCATTTCCATACTGAGTGCTTAATAGTTCCTGTCAGAACAAAACAGCTGGGAAACATATGGTATCCATTTCCCTGTATCACTTGGAAAAAATTTCACATGTAAATAAAACCAACATAAAAGTGTAGGCCTTTGAACCTAGAATCTTATACAATACATAAATAAGTCAGTACAGTGCGTTCTTTGTATTGGCCCACTAAGTTACATGCCTTTTGATTATTATTATTTGTATTTCTTCTTCGGAAATGTTTTCTTAAGCACTTCCAAAAGTATTAATGTAATTTTCAGACATCCATAACTACTAAGCCATACTAATCTTTTGCTTCAGATATTAATGTTGCACTGAAAGTGTATATATCTGTTTCCTTAGGAAGGTGTTCATGGCAAATAGTGTGTTTTGACCACAAATTAGATCCCACTGATATGCAGTTAGCACATGTTATAAATCTGCTTTGTTTAAACAGTGTTCTTGACTTCTAGAATGCATTAACTCTTAGTGTACACTGAAAGGGGCATAGTAGCTGCCTAAGTGCTTTTGTGGTTTTAGTGCAGTCCCTCAACGGAAAATAACAAAAGAAAGAAAACTCTTTGCCAGAATTCCACTGATTATGAAGATCATAAATATCACCAGCTGGGACTATGTGAAAGAGTGCAAATTCAGTAGGATTGAGTTCGAGTTCAGTGGGATTAAGAGTTCTGTTGACTGGAGCTCCTTTCCTTCTCTCAAGTCAGATTCACTGGTCAAACTATCCTGCAGTGCACTGAAATAATTGTCTGGAAGGCCCAGAGCTACAGGTGTGTATGTGGGTGTGGGTGTACACAGATTATACATATGAGGGATGGAAAGTTTGACAGAGAAGCCCAACGCAGAGAGGAGGAGTTCAGAAGGAAACATCATACATCAATAAGTAGGCTTAATTTTTAGATCACAGAATCACAAAATTGTTTCGGTTGGCAGTGTCCACTTCATATCATCTGGTTCAATGACGAGATAAGCAGGGGCAGCTAGAGCAGGTTAAGCCAGGTCTGTGTCCAGTTGAATTCTGAGTATCTCTAAGGATGGAGATTTCACAAAGTCTCTGGGCAACCATGCCAGTGTTTGACCAGCCTCACAATTAAAAGAGTGTTTTCTTGTGTTCAGATAGACTTTCTTATATTTTACTTTGTGTTGGTTGCCTCTTGTCCTGTCATGGAGTAGAGCCTTGTTACTTCTTCTTAATGATGAGATTCCTCCTGACCTTTTCCTTCCCCAAGCTGAACAGTCCCAGCTCCCAGCTGATGTTCATGAATTTCTAGTTCTTGTAAGAAAAATACATTTTCCAGAGGAAATAGGCCTTAAAAATTGAGTTGTTACTGGTGCTAAAACAAGTCCACTAAAAAGTTTTGACTAGCTCTTTTGTTAACATCCCAGAAAATCGTCCTACTCTTATGATGCCTCTCAATGCAGAGCAGAGTGCAAACTAGCATAGTTGGACAGGATCCCTGTAAATGCCACTAGGCTATTATTTACAGAATGGGTCAGGTTGGAGGGGACCACAGTAGGTCATGTGGTCCAAACTCCCTGCTCAAGCAGGGCCATCCCAGAGCGCATTGCACAGGATTGTGTCCAGGTGGTTCTCGAATATCTTCGGTGAAGGAGACTCCAAAACCTCTCTGGGCAACCTGTTCTGGTGCTAAGTCACCTGCGCAGTAAAGAAGTTCTTCCTTGTGTTCAGGTGGAACTTCCTGTGCATCAGTTTCTGCCCGTTGCCTCTCGTCCTATTGCTGGGCACCACCGAGCAGAGCCTGGCTCCATCCTATTGACACCCTCCCTTCAGATACTCATAGACATTGGTGAGGTCCTGCCTCAGCTGTCTCTTCTCAAGGCTGAACAGGCCCAGCTCCCTCAGCCTTTCCTGGTAAGAGAGATGGTCCTGTCCCTCAATAGTAACAGCCCTCTGCTGGACCCACTCCAGGAGCCCCATGTCTCTCTTGTACTGAGGAGCTCAGAACAGGACACAGCACGCCAGGTGTGGCCTCATCCAGGCCAAGTAAAGGGTGAGGATCACCTCTTAGATCATTGCTGGCAATGCTCTTCCTAGTGCACCCCAGGATACCACTGGCCTTCTTGGGCACAAGCACACGTTGTTGGCTCATGGGCAACTCGTGTTCTTGGTTAGAACTTGATTAGAACTAATTATTTGTAACTATTACAGTATACACCCTTGAAGAAAGTTCTTTCTCAGGAATGTCAAATTCTTCCGTTTTGATAGAGATGCCATTAAATCTGTTTAGATGTGAATGCGGCATGTTATCGTATAATTCTTGTTTCCAGTGTTTGGCCAGGTATATCTTTAAAGCATGCTATCATGTCACATGTCAGGTAGCACTCACTGCTAAATCAAATTCCTCTATTTCTCTAGTTTCCGGCAGCAGCTGGAACTGTGGGGTCTCAACTCTTCTTGGAAATGGACAGAAACCAACAGGAATTGCAGATGTGTGCAATAAATTCAGACCAGTGAAGAGGGTTTCCCCATTAAAGCACCAGCCAGAAAGCTCAGAGAACAATGAAAGTGATGACCAGAAGAACCAGAAGGGAGAATACCAGAAAGGCAGTGATTCTCAGTCTGCACCTCCAAATGATGACCAGAGTCCAGGAGAAGGAGAGAGCCTTAAAAGCAAAAGCACCGAGCCTGCTGTTCTGCTTGGGGAGCTGGAGCACTATGACCTGGATATGGATGAAATTTTGGACGTGCCTTATATTAAATCAAGTCAGCAACCTGTTCCTTTTACAAAGGTAGCTCCTGAGAAAAAACTTTTGAGTGTGTGTTCAACTGTGAACGGTCTAAGTGGCAAGACCTGTCCTGCAGGGAGCACAGAGAGCTCGCCTGCTGGCGGGACACAGTTCTGTGTGCTGTCTCCTGTGAAAGGCGCTCAGCTGAGAAAAACGCAGCCCATTGTCCTCGATCAGCACAAGCATTCAGCAGAAGAATTAGAGCTTTCCCAGCCTTTAGTTAAGTGTAGTTCAGCCCATGAATCTGAAGCCCAAGGCAAGGGCTTCCTCAGCAGGACGCTTGTTGATCCTCATGCTCACAAAGCTGAGAAGACTATGCCGAACTGCCACCGGAGGACTTTCCACCTGCAGACAGCAGTGGCAGAAAGCAAGCAGCTAGAGGAACTGAGTATGAACTGGAGCAGTGGAGGAGGCCCAGACGAGAGGAGCGAAGAGGTGAAAAAAATTAAGAGCATCTTAAACATTGTAAAGGAAGGCCAAATATCTTTACTGGTAAGCATCATCTTTTTAATAAAAAGCATAGAATAAAAGTGATCTATGATGTGGTTTATTAAGCCAGCTAATCTGATGAAGTTCATATTTTGAACCACTGCCCTTCTTATCTTGTAGACTCCTTAGAAATTAAGCGTATGGGCTTCCAAATGGAAAGTGTTAATATTTAACTAAAATACGTAGCAAAACCAAGATACTAGTTTTATGTATGCATGGCCAAGATTGCTGTTTGATGCAGTACACTGAAATTATAAAGAAAGCAGACATTTTAACTAATAGAATCACTTAAATATCAAATTTAAACCCTAAATGAGTTTTGCCTTTCACATTTGTGGGTCACTTTGCTCAATTATTGCTGGTTTACTGTTGTTGTTATGTTGAGGTTGATGATGGGAACAGAGAGGCTTCTGTTGTATTCTGATTATTATTCAGGAGTGTTTATGCTGTTTTGTTGCAGCAGCATTCTCAGGCAGGAGCTTTCTGTAAAGCCTCATTGGCCTCTGACCCATATGAAGGTTTTTTTAGTAAATTCTAGCACTGTGATCAGGCACTGCCGATTATGGTTTCCAAAGTAACTGGTTGTAAGTTAGCACAATGATGCAGAGCACGTGATCTCCACACGGAACAGCTGGTGAAGGCACAGTGTATGTATAAAAACTGGTTTTGTTAGATTTTTGTTTAGCTTCTCTGTTTACAGTCTAGCTCAAGCACAAAGGCGTGCTATTAACATATAAGCAAGAACAAAGGACGATATTCAAAACAGAGGCAGAAGAGAATATTAGATTACTCATTAAGAAATAAAAGCAAGTTAAATTCATCCTGAAATAGTAACTGGGGGGAAAAAAGAGAACATCATAAGTAAGAAAATGCGTATTTTTTCCAGGCTGGTTGAAGCCTCTTCATGAAGTACACTCATGGAAAAATACTCTGGAAAGACTGCATAACTCTAGGAACTTAGTTATTGCTACTTCTTGATTCTGTCTTCAATCTTCTGTTTTCTTTTTGGAGTTTCTCAATCCAATTGTTTTGTTTTTAGATTAGAATTGGGCAGAAATAATGTATTACATCATGCTGGTGTAGAACTTCAAGTAAATATCCCAACAGGTTTTTTCACAGAAGCAAGCTATCACATAAAAGTCTTCTGTCATGTGCTTTAACTACATTTTAAATGGTGCTTAACGTAAGCTACCACTTTTTAGATGAGCAAAATTGATCAGGAATGTCTCTCAGAAGTCATGAATGTTTTCTCTTCAATTACTCTTCAATATAATGCCAAAAAAAAAAAAAAAAAGGAGGGAAAACTCAAAATAGACAGAAATTTTTAAAATGTGGTTATTTTTGCAGCTACCTTATTGATCAGTCTAGTGCAAAGACTTAAAGGCACTTAAGATCTTGCACTGAGAAGGAGAGAAACTTGGCAATCAAGCCAGTGAACATCCCACCTCTGTCCTTATGCTAGCAGTACCCAGGTTCTATACACTGAAGTGAAAAGCTCTGGATTTTGACTTATAAAACAACATGCCTATTGGGAAACCTCCTTGTGTTTGGCTTGTGTCTTGGGCTGTGAGGATAAATGTATCTTTTTATCCTTAGTTGTAACTAACATACAGCTTTTTTTAACAGCCGCATTTAGCAGCAGATAATCTGGATAAGATCCATGATGAGTGTGACAACAATCTGTTGCATGTAGCAGCATCAAAGGGACATGCAGAATGCCTGCAGCATCTCACTTCTTTGATGGGCGAAGACTGTTTGAATGAACGAAACATTGAGCAGCTAACTCCAGCTGGATTAGCAATAAAGGTAACAGGCCCGTTCTCTACTGTAATGTGACATACAGGTCATTTAGTTTCCTCCTGTGATGGCAGTAAGAAATGCATCCAGCAGGATGTCATTTTTCAAGCTTTATGAGTGAGAAAAAAAACCCCTGTTGGCTGGTACTACATAAGCAAAGTAAAATAGATTACTACACAAGCAAAGTAAAATAGATTACTACACAAGATGTAATATCCACTGTATAACACTGACAATTTTTACATTCTTGTCAATGCATATGCATTAATTTTTAAATCAGTGTGTTGACTCTAAAGACTATTTGTTATATTTTAAGCAGCTTTCACTTAACTTGGATTCAGTTGTTTCTTTAGGGAGCATAACAGGTTCTTGGTGTTTTACAAATACTGGTATGTATTGTAAGACGAGTTTGAGAACAAGTTTACAAAGCATAAAAGCACCTGGAGGTGAAAATTTCTGCTTGTCTAAAGCAGTTGCATCGAAGTTAAAATGTACACGTTGCAGAACAACCTGTTAAAATATGAAAAAAAGTCCAAGTTTACATGAAAATTTACTATGGAGGAACATATGAAAATTCATGGTGTTACTACACTAAAATAAAAGTGCAGGAAGGTTGATGATTAGCCGTAGTGATTCTGGTTCTTTGGTAAGTGAGACTGAATGGTTGAATGTCATTCCTTTTATCCTCTAAATACCTTAAGAACAAAGAAGGGAAGGGGTGAAATATAACACAAGGGTGTCTGTTTCATTGGGGGGTTTATTGTTATTTGCTTCCTGGGAAAAGTTTGGAAACTGAGAAAAGACTGGTGGATTCCAGCCTGCAGTTTTGCATGTTTGAGGCATCATTTCAATGACCTAGTGCCCTAGTGCAGGTGGCAGGGTTGGGTTTTTTTTTCCTAGGTCAAGCCATATGAATAGAGAATTAAACTGTTACCTAGCTGTACTAATGAAATGCTCTGAAATCTTGGCCCTTGTCAAACTGCTTAGTTACAGTCTGCCAGTTTAAAGTCTTAAAAAATTTTAGCAATTTTTCTTTCTTGTTTTTTCAAGGTAGGTATATAATATGTTTGTAAGCCAGTAAATTCTGATACTTATCACTTTTGTGGAAAATAAGTGCACACCCCACATAGTACAACATTATGTGAGTTACAGTGGTAGAAAGGAAGAGCATGAAAAATAAAAACCATTGTATCAGTGTTGAAACCCACTCTGGAAGTAAGGATCAAGAGCCACAAAATTTAATTAAGCCAGATCACTTAAAGGCTCTTATAGAGCTTTGCAATGACCCAGGACAAGCCCTGTCATGCAGATCATCATTAGAAGTACTTGTGCTGGAGCACCCTCACTTACAGGAAGAACTTCATCATATTTACACTCATTCTGTGAATGACAAACTGCTCAAGTATTATTGAAAGTAAAGGAACCAATTGTTAAATAAGCCAGCCTTTCTGCAGAAAAAGACAGAAGGTGTTATTGGCTTATTCTTTAAATTTTTAATCAAACTGAATATTTTTAATAATTCTGATAAGCTTTTTGCTCTCTAGTAGATGAGTTTAGAATGAAAATAGCTGGAATTTAGACTTTTTTTTTGCTTGTTTAGAATGGTCAGCTGGAATGTGTTCGGTGGATGGTGAGCGAAACAGAAGCTATTGCAGAACTCAGTTGCTCAAAAGACCACCCAAGCCTTATTCATTATGCAGGTTGCTATGGCCAGGTATGACTTTCTTTCACTTTTTCAAATAGATTATTTAGATGCTTGTACAAGAATTTAAATTAAAGTATGTGTGTCATTTTGTGGCTTTTAATTACAGGTCTTCTGAATTAGTTGAAGTATAGCAAAATCTTTCCCAACTTAATCTGTGTAATTTTTTCATCATTTTCCCTCTAAAGTTTCTTGTTTGTTTGTTTGTTTGATTGATTCTTTTGGTTGGTTGGTTTTTGTTTTACAAGCTTTGAATAATGGCAGGGAGAAGATTAGTTGGCATATTAGGCCAAACAGTAAATCCCAAGAACATTTACGGAGATTAGCTGTCGTCTAGAGGACTCACAGGACACATCAGAAGAGCAGCAAAATTTTGCAATTTAAGAATTCATTGTATTGGCGGTGAAGTACGGTGGAACTTGAACATCATCTGTCTAGCTTTAGGCACTTTCATTGAAAACTCCATACAAAAATAAATTGTAGATTCACAGAATATTCTGAGTTGGAAGGGACCCACGAGGATCATCTAGTCCAACTCTTAGATAAATGGCCCGTACAGGGATTGATCCCACAAGCTTGGTGTTATTAGTACCATGCTCTAGCCAGCTGAGCTAATTGTAAATCAATCCTGTTTCACACCTAACTTGTCTATTAATATAAAAATGAGACACCACTAAAGTATGACATTCTAGTGCTTTGCTAATATCTGGAGGAACATATATGCCACTTAATTACACTACATTCTCTTCCCACAACATCTGTTTTTCCCTAAGTAGACCTTGCAATAACCCCTCTTCAAGGGACCTTCTCCAGGGTCTGCTATGGAAGGAATAGTGGTGAGTTATTCTTCTCTAACTCTTTGGCAGATGGACCATTTTATCCCACAATTTCTTCGACAGACATTAAAGATAAATCATGGAATCACAAAATCATAGAACGGTTTGGGTTGGAAAGAACCTTAAAGATCAGCTAGCTCCAACCCCCCAGACACTGGCAGGGGCACCAAACCTCACTGATTTTATGCTAATGTTTTTTACTCTTGTTAAGAGAGAACAAACAAAATATAACCACTAAGAAAATCATTCTTTGCTGTGTGTGGTTGTCTAATTCAATGCCGTACAATTATTGTGGCATATTTGTGCTGCTAGCTGCTTCTGTCCAAGCATGAATTTACTGTAGGAGAAGAGAAGGAGAGGAGGCAGATTTGGAAGGCTGTGTAGCTGAAAGTCTACCCTTCCTCCTGCTGTTTCCATAGGCACACAGACACATTTGTTGTGCAAAGACCTCCTTTCTCTGCACTTACCTATAATGCAGATGTTGCTGGTGTGAGATAGGACCGTGCTGGATATACAGATTGATGGGGTTAGCAAGTTTGCTGTAAACCCAGCACTGAGGATAGGGAATATGTGAGCCAGATCAGAACTGGATTAAAGAAAAGAGTGCTTGCTACTGGGAAGAAAAAGTTTGGAAGAGAAAGTTGCATGTGAACTTAAATTCATATCTTCACTTAATTAACCTAATTTTGTCCTCATCTCTAAAGATATTTATATAAACTAAAGCCAATGAAGCCTTGGGGTTTTTTCAGTGAGCTATGCTATCTACTGCCAGAAACAGATCTGGCACACTTAATCTAGATTCTTTTCAGAGCAGAACGGAAGCTCTACCACTTGAGAAACACCAGCTACAATCAGCCACCCATGAAATTTGAAAAGGTGATATATAAATTGCTGCCAAATTTTCTTAGTTAGCTGAATGCCAAAGAAAGTTCATATGTAATGTCAATTATCTTTTTTTTATAATCCATAAACAACCTTCAAACATGAGGGAATGTGGAGGCTGAAGGGGTGCCAGACTATTTTACCCAACTGTGTTAAGAAAAAAAAAACTTTGAGAAATTTAAATGCTTACTTGGCGCTGTCCTTGAAGCTTTAATTTATTTTACCATTACTTACACGAGAGATAATCCGTGTAAACACTGGTCTTGGCAGAATTACAAGAGTAATATTTTTACAAGGAAGACCTGTTATTGAATCCTTTTCTAAGAGAGTCGGTCCATCCATTGTTTCCCCAGGCATTAGAAATGCACGCCATATTTTTCTTCAAAAATTATAATTTAGAATGGGCAGCAGAAGGGAGTTCATGGCAAAGCTCCTATGTTAAAGGTCATCAAACTACAGTCATGGCCTGTCTCCAAGGACATGTCAGCAACATTATATTTTTCCAGTGAGAGAGGGCCCACATAAGGTAATCTGATTGAAGAGAACAAAAGCTCAAAGTCAACCTGTAGCCTGGTCAGCATAGCTCCTAGCGAGAGTTTCTTTAAACCTGAGATTATGCAAAATAATCTGTGGTGGTTGGCAGGCCTCTTCACGCTGGGCATAAGTGATGAGTACTGGGCATGCCAGCTGTGCCTGGCCCAGTCACCGTGTCACAAGTAGATAGTGGTGCACATCGTCCTAGTCCTGACTAAGAGCTTCACAGGGCTGGAAAGTCTTTCCAGCTGAGATGTTGTGGTGATATGGACTGCACAGGTAAGAGGCAGACGATGGAGAATGCCAAGGGTTTGTGGTTTCCGAACTCCAGAGAATCTAGGGAGACTTTGGGGAACCAGCCTAAAGCATGACTGAAGACCTGGAAGGGATCCTGTGCACACCTTGATAGTGGTACAGGTCTGGAGAGCACAGTGGGAAGGAGTGTATGACGTTCAGATATGCAGATGCCTAATGAAACGCCTTTGTTTTGCACCTCAGGATATTTGCCTTCCTGTCTAATGCCATTTTTACAAGGGTAATGTGTGTTGTTTTCACTCACTCCTACTCCTCTGCTGTGAAGGGATACTGGGAAGGCCAGCTTATTTACTTAATATCAAGTGATGGGGCTAGGATTAGCTGTAGAGTCAGTACCCTTCACTATGCTAACTTTCCTTTTGTAGGCCATGTAATGATTTAAATGGTCCACGTTAGTTGTACTTTCTTCTCCAAAAGTCATCTGATAGAACCGAAGTCAGCAGCCTGTCGCAAATTTTCCTGAAATCTTTTTATAGAGAGGTTTGAATTATTGTAGGTCTAGAATATGCCAGAGGCGTGTTAATAACTGCTAGAGCATAAGACCATTGTAGGTCTTAAAAGTAACAGATATACTGAATAATTTATCAGTATTTATCAGTTCTTATTACATAACAAAAAAGTGATTATTTTTTGTTGTCTTCATCTGATGAATTTTTGTACTATCTTTCATTTTGTCTGAATAAATTGAGTTGAAGACTATAAAACCATTCCCAAAAACATTTTTCTTGCAAGCACATAATATGAGTGTTAATAAAGTGATATGTGGTACATTTTGATTTATGAGTGTTTTGTTTTCCCTAGTTTTAAGTGAAAAACCAATTTGTTTTCTTGGGCTTTTTTTGTCAAGGATAAATTTGTTGAAACACAAACTGTTCGAAGTAGAACTATGACCTTGTGCCTGTGATCACTTGGTGCACAGATAGTCCTAAGTACAGATGATTGAATAGAGCCGCCCAGCCACTTGATTTCCTTGTTGATAAGATCAATGACTAGAAAGCATCATTTGCTGCATGCTGATTGTGATCATAAAACTACAGAGCATGCTTAACATTCTGGTCCCTATTACATTCCAAAGAAATATATGATTTCAAAGCTACAGTTGTCTTCGAATTCTGCAGATGAGTTTTGCTGAAATATTTTTCTTTTAATTATTAAAACATAGGGGCAATTCATAGGAGTAGTATAATCCTTCTTCATTGCTGGCCAACACCGCTGGCATATTGAGAAATTGCTCAAAAGTATTTTTAAAGGGATAGGTGATCTGAAGTCATCTCTGCATGCTGGCTGTCAGCTGGGTTGGGCATCAGCCAAGAAGAAGTCAAAATACCTTTGCCTTCACCCTGTAATAAGAACAAAATGGCTGCTAAAGTGAAGATAGGAAGAAGATAAGTATCAGACAGAGTAGTCCTCTGAAGCAGTAAGCAGAGACCCAGATGCTTGAATGGGCAGCATCATCCTGGAGTAGCTCTAGAAGGGTCTGAAAATCACTCTCCTTTTCATTGAGATTAAAATTTCTGTGGTACTTTCACACATAAAATACAGGTTTATATCCAACATTTTTAGGATTTTCTTTCTTCAGTTTTATTCTTTCTCTTTTCTACTTAATTATTGCTCAGAGTCCTATATGTGCTTTCAATACGCTTTTATTTATGTACACTTTAGTTTTCCATGTTTCTGATTTTGGGTGATTATGTACTTATGTGTCACTGAAGCTACTGAGGTGCTAGAGGTTAAGTTTGTGGATCAGTGTTTGCCTCAGCAGCACTAGAATCCACAAAGCCCCTTTGGACTGGAGCGCCAAGTCAGTATAACACATGATAGATATCAGTGCAAGATATTAAAAAATACATGTTTAAATAAAAAAGTTTTAAGATAGGAAGTAATTCAGTCTTTAACCTATTCAGACAGAAAAACTGGGAAAGCAGCTGTAGTCAGCTACCCTTTAATGGACCCCACTTTTCTATGTAATCTATAGATTTATTCTAGATTTTCAATATGTATCGTATTCATTAGAACAAAATGAAATTTAATCTGGAGAGGCATGGGAAGTTCCTAGAGAGAATAAATCTTTTCCAAATAAACCCACTGGAGAAAATAAGAAATCAAAAAAGCTTACTGCACATATGGAATTCTCCACTGTTAGACAAGAATAAACAAATAAATGTGTATTGCACCTACATACACACAAAAAATGTGGTGTTAAAAAATAAGTTTCTATCTCAGCTTTGGCTTCCAGTTTTGGAAGTCCAAGTTTTTGCAGTCCAAGTCTCCCCACCCTTCCCAACATGCAAGACATACAAATGGTCCGTGAGTCACTATGCTGAGATCTTAGGGTGGCATTATTTTCTGATTTTAGCTGTGTTGCTTCTTCTTTAGCACAACCACACAGAGATGAGGAATGATTATAGATTTGAAGAACCTAACTGCTCAGCTCTTTGATCTGAGCATAATCCTGTTTTAGTTTTCCAGAGAGGCTTGTGAAGTTAGACCAAATTTCACAACCTGATTTTCAGATTGATATCTGGGTTTTTCTTTGTCAGGTTTCATCACCAGCACAGAGGCACGCACAATCTTTATGTACAATTTCTCAGAATGTGTTCCAGTACTCGTCTTTTTCCTATTATGTCTTTTTATAAAATAAAGTATTTCAGCTTTTTTCCTTAGGAGGAAAAAAGAAACCCAAAACCCCCCAAAACACAAACCAGAGTCCAATGATGTACTAAGCCTGCAAAGTTAAGAGAGGCTGAAAACAAGGAAGTATTGGGCAGTATTAGTAACAGATGACAGTACCGGTATTCCTCAAGTATATTTAGCTTTTCGTTATTTCTTATCTTTTGTGACATTTCTTTGCCCCTAGGAGAAAATCCTTCTGTGGCTTCTTCAGTTTATGCAAGAACAAGGGATTTCACTGGATGAAGTTGACCAGGATGGAAATACTGCTGTTCACATAGCTGCTCAACATGGCTATCTAGGATGCATACAGGTAGAGTGATAGCTATAGCAGAAACCTCTAAACTTCAAGCTTGAATGCCAAAAAAATTATTATGGGAAATCTAAGTGGGAACAATTATTAATACATTAAAATGTATCAGAAGGAAAAACTTCAGACCAGTAGGAAACAGACTGAAATACTGAAAAGCTCTGGGTTTTTGACTCTGTTCTCAAGTATGCTGTTGTAAGCCTAAACTAACTTGTATTGCACGATGAAAGCATGATTATATTGTTTATATGTAAACAGCTAGTGTGTATGTTTTTGTGTTACAAAAGGGCAGCCAGTGCAGATATGCATACTTTTCTTATTACTCTGATATTTTTCTTCTGTTTCTTTTTGCATTGAGTAGTAGTTCTCCATCTCAGGGGAATTATAAAAGATAGGTTTGTTGAAGGATTTACACCTTGAGTAAACCATCCTTTTCAGACTTATCATCCTGGAATACATCTGTGTTATACAATGAAGAGTGATGCTGATTTCTAACTAATTTTCGGTGAATCATCTTGGCCACTGAAAACAACATGGTTTTGTTCATAGAGGTGCTAAAAATGGTAATTTGTCCAGCTGAGAAGGCTTACACCTCTACAGTACTTATGGGAGCCAGATCTGAATAAAACAGTTTGGATACCTCTGTCCAGTACCTGTGTTCAATGCAGACGTACCAAAAAAGCCATGGAGTTGAACTGGATGGCTGGTCATAGAGTCACAGAACCATTAAGGCTGGAAAAGACCTCGAAAACCATCAAGTCTGACCAAACTAGCACCACCACCATGTTCACCATCAAACCACGTCTTTAAATGCCACATCCACACTGCTTTTGAACACTTCCAGGGACAATGACTCCACCACTTCAACCGTCAGTCTGTTCCAGTGCTTAACAACCCTTTCTGTGAAATATTTTTTCCTAATATCTAATCTAAACCTCCCCTGGCGCAACTTGAGGCTACTTCCTCTCATCCTGTTAACTTTTTACCTGGGAGAAGAGGCTGATCCCCACCTAGCTACAACCTATTATCACGCAGTTGTAGACAGCAGTGTCCCCCCCTCAGTGTCCTTTTCTCCAGGGTAAACAACCCCAGCTCCCTCAGCCTCACAGGGCTTGTGCTCCAGACTCTTCCCCAGCTCTGTTGCCCTTCTCTGGATTTGCTCCAGCACCTTGATGTCCTTCTTGTCGTGAGGGGCCCAGAACTGGTCACAGGGCTTAAGGTGTGGCCTCACCAATGCCCACTGGCCACACTATTGCTGATACAGGCAAGGATGCCCTTGGCCTTCTTGACCACCTGGGCACAGCTGGCTCATGTTCAGCCGCTGTCAACCAGCACTCCCAGGTCCTTTTCTGCCAGGCAGCTTTCCAGCCACTCTGCTCCAAGCCTGTTGTGCTGCTTGGGGTGGTCCAAGTGTGGTTGAATATCACTTAGTAGGCCTCAGCCCTTCNTTTGCTCCAGCACCTTGATGTCCTTCTTGTCGTGAGGGGCCCAGAACTGGTCACAGGGCTTAAGGTGTGGCCTCACCAATGCCCACTGGCCACACTATTGCTGATACAGGCAAGGATGCCCTTGGCCTTCTTGACCACCTGGGCACAGCTGGCTCATGTTCAGCCGCTGTCAACCAGCACTCCCAGGTCCTTTTCTGCCAGGCAGCTTTCCAGCCACTCTGCTCCAAGCCTGTTGTGCTGCTTGGGGTGGTCCAAGTGTGGTTGAATATCACTTAGTAGGCCTCAGCCCTTCGATCCAGTCTGTGCAGATCCCTCTGCAGAGCTTTCTTGCCCTCCAGTAGATCAACACTCCTGCTCAGCTTGGTGTAACCTGTGAATTTACTGACAGTGCACCTGATCCTCTCATCCATGTTGTTGATTACATTAAATAGGACTGGCCCCAACAATGAGCCCTGGGAAACACCACCAATGACCTGCTACAATCTGGATGTAAATACATTCACCACCACTCCCCGAGCTCTGCCATCCAGCCAGTTTTTCACTCAGTGAACAGTACATCCACACCATAGGCAGCCAGTTTCTCCAGGAGAATACTGTGGAAAACCGTGTCAAAGGCTTTATTAAAATCTAGGTAAACACATCCACAGCCTTTTCCTCATCCACTAGGCTGGTCACTTTTTCACAGAATGAGATCGGGTTGGTCAAGCAGAACCTGCCTTTCATAAACCCATGCTGTGGGTGAGATGCCCTGGTTGTCCTGTACTTGTTGCATGACGATAGTCAAGATGATCTGCTCTATGAACTTGCCTGGCACTGAGATCAGGCTGACAGGCCTGTTCTTCCCTTGATCCTTCCTCAAACCCTTGTTATACGTGGGTGCCAGATTTGGCAACTTCCAGTCACTGGAACCTCCCTGGCTGATCATGCTTCTGGTAAATTATTGATGGTGAAGCAACTTAACTTTGTGTTAATTGCAGATGTACCCTCTGTCCATCAAATTTGCTAGAACCATTAGTCACAGGAGTACATTTCAGTGTTTGTGTTGTCGGCGCTTTGAGCAAAAGCTGTTTGGAGAAGAAATAATAATAAAATTATTCCAGGAAATTGCAGAGAGGTATTTGATAAACAAACTAGTCATTGGAGAAGAACAGATAAAAGAATAAATAACCTCTTGGCAGAAAGTCAGGAAATAAAAATAAAAGTTATTAAGTCAAGTAAGGGAGGAAAACATCTCAAAGAAGGAGCAGTAATTCTCAAAGGACTCAGATATGTATCAGTAAACATGTTATTCCTGTTACCACACATGAACTGATCCATGTCACCTTTCAGGCCACTGCAAATATAGAACATTTGTATTAGTCCTACCCTAAAAGAAATACAGCTAGTCAGTTTTCATTAGCTAACCTCTTCAGAGAGCTAAATATATTTGTGCACACTGTTATGTTGGATCTACAGCTGCAGAGCTGCTTACTATTGTTGTTGTTGTTGTTGTTGTTGTTGTTGTTGTTGTTGTTGTTATTTTTACAGCAGTCTATTTATATATTTGGTCACCAAGAAGACATAACTCCATAGAAGCCGGTTTGAGAGTATCACATAATGAAAAAAGAAAAATGGGTTGAGCTGAATGAATAGACTGGAAAAGAAGACAGTCGAATAGATTTGGAAAACATGACCATCTCTGCATTTTCTTACTGAGGGGACATGTATTTTTTCTTAAAGATGTGAGGAATGGATCCTGTAGAAACTCATATGAGAATAAATAAACAAACTGTCACATTCATGCTGAATCTAGTGGGTTTATTATTGTATTGTAGCCAATTGCTATGATCAGTTGGAAAGAAACAGATAGATGAAATGTTTATGATTTACTAGTGAGGAGTAGTGCAGTGGTAGAGGGTATGCTTAGGGTTGCCATGGAGTGTGTGTTTAGGGTTGCTATCTCAACAGTGCCTCGTCAAGATGTGCAATGTGTTTGAAGGAGAAATGGGCGTAGATGATTTTGAACAGAGTGGTGACATCTGCAGGCTGTTTTCGTGGATAAAACTAAACAAAAAAGAGTCTAGCCCTGCTTTCCCTGTGAAAAACAAACCTTAATAAATGGCTTTGAATTCTCAAGATTATTTTATTTTAGGTAAGTATGCAATTCAGCAAGTGCTTTTTGTTGAAGTGAGGCCATGAGAAATAAGTCATGAAAATATCTAGTGATGATAAAAATACACAATGTTAGTAATATGATTTCACTAACACCTCACAGTCTTAAGTGTAGTTGATATTTTGTTGTACTGTGAAACAAAATAAGCCCTGTGCCCAGTAAGCTTATAGTCTAATTTAAAATAATGTACAGTAAATAATCTGGTAAGAAGAAAGAAGTGATAAAGGAAACAGGGAAACTATAGGCAACAGCATAAAAAATGAAGAATCACAGGCTGTCAGTGATTGCCTGGCCCTCTTATTCGCTGTGTTTGTGAGCAGATGACGCTCCTATCATGTTTCAAACTATCTGATTACTTTCAACGAGGTCATAACTCTCCTCTGTTTTCTTTCTTGACAAATTAAGCCAAATCTATTGATGCTGTGCAGGAGTTCATAACTTTCCTTTCTGTGTGGTTTTAGCAGATCAGACAGACCACCCATTCCACTTCTCTGTTAGCAGATCTAGAGGTCTGTGTCTGCTGTTTGTAGTCAGCAAAGTCACTCCAATCTCAGTGGTTTACCAGCTCTGCTTGGATAAGTCAACCAAGAGCTCAGCCATGCAATTCCTCTTCTGCATGCATAAAGTTAATGATGCTGTAGTTTCTGAGTGTATAGGATCACAAGTTTTCCGAGGGGCTGGTATCAATGTGTGTCAAAGCATTGCTGAGAATATTTAGGTCCTATTTTACCTACTCCAGTAATGCGAATAGCTCCTGACACTGATTATCACAGAGATCATAAAGAGGGAAGACTTGGTCTCAAATCTTGCTTCAGCTATTAGATGTCTTGGGGTCACCCTGACAGAACTTCTTTTGCACATAGAACACTCTTTATTCTAGTCTCAGAATAACTCAAATGTTGTGCTTACAGCCTGGATGGTTCTCCAGCAGCAAGCTAGGGTTCTCTGCTGGTACTGTGAGTAACACATGGATCTACATCAGAGTATAAGATATTATTTTTCTTAAAGACTAAAAGCTGACACACATTTCAGTATTTCTTCAAAAGAAAACAGTGACTAACCAAGCAAGTGCAAAGCGATGAGACTTCCCTAAGCATTAAAAAACAACAGTGACCTAACCCTCCAGAAATTCCAACCAGATCGATAACGTCATTGTACAGTTCTTTATCTGCAATAAGAAATTTGTGCCTGTCTGACCTAAAGTATGTGCCCTATCTTTCATATCTAAGTATTCCTTAGCTAAGGAATTAGGACACTGAGACTTCTCTACCAAGCGTTTTAAACATAGGGATTCTGCTGTGGTAGAAAATGGAGAGCTAAACAACAAAAGGAGTCAGCAAATACTATAGCAAAGACATTCCCAAAATGAGATTCTGAGGGTGTGTTGCAGTACTTCGCAGTGTGGAGATCCCAAGAACAAACCTGGTAAGCCATTACAGCTCATCACTACCCACTATAAACTGGCTAGCAATGTGTTCACGCTGCTCTGGACCCAGATGCTATCTAGAGCAGATGTCCTGTTCTTCTTTTTTAGGTATGCCATGTGTAAAGTTATCACAGTGTTCTGTAATGCATAGATAGGTGCATCTGCAAAAGTTTAGTAGTGTGGCGCAGGAGACAATCAATAGATGGCCAAATGAAAGTCCTCTGTTTTCATTTGGTAGTCCCACTCACTGTACAAATGCTACGAGTGATGCTATGCTGTACGAATGAATGAACGGAAAACAAATTACATGAGTAGAACTTCAAGGGGAGAGGAAGGAATAATATATAAAATATGGTCTTTTTATAGCTCTTCTGAACTACATCTCACTCTTCTATGTTACTGTTGCACCTGAGTGGTAGGTTTTATTGGTATGTGGTTTGAATTCAAGCTGCAAACAGATTTGTCAGTGGCTGAATTTTAAAAATGACTGGCTTAGACTGTTATTCAAGCATTTCATTCAGGAGTGCTTTTTGTCCAACCGTTCTTGTGCTGATCAGAAGTCACAGCAGAGACTTACACTTACAGATGTCACTGTTCCCTTTTATGTTTTTACAGACATTGGTTGAATATGGAGCAAATGTCACCATGCAAAACCACGTGGGAGAGAAACCCTCACAAAGTGCTGAGCGACACGGGCACACCATGTGTTCCCGCTACTTAGTAGTTGTGGAGACATGTATGTCACTGGCCTCTCAGGTTGTCAAGCTGACTAAGCAGCTGAAGGAGTAAGTGTTTCATTGTTAGCAGGAGGGATTGATCTTAAAACAATACCCTACTTCACCTTTAGTTTATTAGCGGTGTCTGTTTTCTTCTTCTTATATATGACATTTTAAAGTCGTATTTCTACCTTATTTCTCCACTCTTTCCTGCTTTCAAGTATTTGTTCCTTCACCTTTAGCAGCTCAGTTTTTCAGCTGTTCTTTTTGTGGCAATTTGCTGTGAACATACATGAAGGGAGTGGCAGCTGAAAAGGATATGTATGAAGAAATCCAGTCTCTTTTCACTTGCATATCTTGCAATCACATCATTACAGATCATCACTTCTGTTCATATAGCATGCTTTCATATACAGGTTACAATGCTGGGTGTTGATGTTGGGAGGAATAGCAGAAGTGGTAGTTGGAAGGATTTTTTTTTGGTCTTAGAAAGTCACCAAAACCTACAATGGCTACTCAGAAAATATCTTCTGTTCTGTGTTTCTTCAAATGAACTGCTTTTAATATTTTGGTATGTTTTTTATGAAGTATTCTGTAAAGAGCCTATTATTTTGAGACACAAATTATTCTAATTGCCTGCTTTAATTGTAGATGCAGTTACTGTGGCTTAACATGTCAGTATTCTCATAAGACTCTTAGAAACCATCAGCACTGATCTAACATTGTCCTAGCGTAGATATGTGATCAAAATACCAGCTATCACAGTCCATCAAAATGGCTTCTGATAACACCGTGTTTCAAGGGGACCATATCGTTTTATGCAAGCAACATGCAGCTAATTGTATTGGGTATAAATTACAATACTCTGCTAGCAGGGGAGCTGCAGACTGGCCTCGGTGAGAACAAGTGAGGGGCTTCCCTTTGCTAGACAGAACTCTCTGCAAGAGACCCACTGCAGGACACAGCTAAGCCTCACCAGTCATTCTTGTAGCAGCCCTGTGAAAACATATCTAAAAAAGAGCAGAAAATGCCAGAGAGGCCAAGAAAACAGGAGAGTGACAGTCAGAGGGAACAGCAAAGTCAGAGGAGCTGGAGGTGCACCAAGGTGGAGAAGGCACACCCCCAAAGGGACTGTGGCCCATGGAGTACCCATGGTAGGACAGGTATATCCCTTGAAAGGGCTGCAGCCCATGCACGAGCCCAGAGCCAGTGATTTCCTGATTGGAATGCAGCCTGTCAACGATCCAAGTTAGAGAACAGAAAAGAGTGGGGAGAAAGGAGCAACAGAGAGAAACTGCTACACATGAACCCTGACCTGTGCTGCATGTTGGCTTACTGAAAACACTGGGAGTAACCTGCAGCAATGACAGGAGAGGGAGAGAGGTGTCTGGAGTGAAGCCTGAGAATGGTGGAGAAGAGGAGCTGGGAGTGCAGATGAATCTGGGAGTGCAGTTGAGCTTGGAAAAGGGGAAGATAGATGTTTTAAATGTCTGTCCTTCTTTGTTTCCCAATGCCTGAACCAGGCATGAAATATTTATGCTAATTAACCACGAATTAAGTTAAATTCCTTATGTTGAATCTCTTTTGTCCGTGAAAACAACTGGGAAATGATCTCCCTGTCTTTACCTTTAACATTTTCTCTTTGCAATATCTTCATTCTTTTACATTTATACTTTCAAAAATACAAACATGGAACTGAGGATCATTATAACATTTACAGTTTTTATAATTTTACAGCCTGACAATGTTCCCTGGATATGTCAACATACCTGGTTGTACTTGGTCCTTTTGCTGAAAAATACAGTCAACTAACATAAAGGAGAAAGAATAAACGTAGGGCATTTTCGTAGAAGACAGCATTAGCATCTGACTCATATCAATATGAAAAATATTTTCCCCATAATTCAGCGGAAAAAAAAAAAGAAAAACCACACACACACACTAGGAAGTAGAGGTGGCAGCCGCAAAGTACCCATGTTTCAGTTCTTTTCTGTTCTCACCCAGTACTTGATAAAAGTTTTACCTCTCGTATGGAAAAAAATGAGTTGTTATGTGAGTCAGCAGGCTGCTTACTCCCACAGAAATAGTCTAGTTGTTACTTTGATGACAAAAGCATTAACACTTCTCCGAGTATCCTCACTGTCGTCTCATAGACTGCGTTGATAGGAAGTCATTTAAATGATTGTTGTCTGGCTCCTGATGAACTTCTTTGCTTGTTTCAGCTGGAGTTAAATCTGCTTTCCTTCAGCAGCCTATTTTTCAGGCTTCAGATTAGTTTCAGTAAGTACAGCAGCAGCCTTTTCTCCGTCTTCTACAAAGAGATATCTCTTGTACAACCCTGTTGCAATTTACTGAGGCAGTGAAATAATGTTTTCTGCTTGAAGGAGCAGCTTCTGCATGGCTATTTAGGCTGCAGGCCTCAGGCCACAAGTGGTTTTTATAGATGCAATGGACGATGTTCAGAGGCTCATGCTCAGGAGGCAGAAGGGACATGGAAGAAGACTCTCACCCTGTTTTGCAGTCCTCATCCTTCTTAAAAATCCAAGGATGGTACAAAGTACATCCGTGGAGCAGCTTCTCAGGGGGACCTTAATCACAGCAGGAGAATTCACTGTCTACAACACCTCTGAAAATCCTGAGAGCAGTTCTGAAGATCCTGATGACATCAGATGGCAACAGACAGAAGTCAAGTTTACTATCTAATTCTTTCAAATTTACGTAACGTAGCTGTAATGTAGGAATAACTCCAGCTTGGGCAGTTGAGCTGGCTTTCCTGGATTTTCACCACCTACTTCTCCCAGAGTTAATAAACACTGTTCTAGAGACAGAAGAGGTATGATTATATCATGATGGATTACCTGAACAGTCAGTATCAACACTGAAAGCCCTTACGTGCTTCCCAGCCTTCCCTCAGCTTCCATAAGCATAAGTTGATCATGCAATCTTCTTTATTTTGAGTGCCTTATTGATGAAATAAAGGAGCCTCATCTGGTAACACTATCTCCCCAACCACAGGAAGACTGGAATGGTTGATATTCTGCAAGAAGAAAACCAGTGAAGAAACTGTCTTAGACAAGCATTTATCAAGACCTATATCTTCAAAGGTTTTAATCCAAAGAAGGATGTATCATCTTCCATTCTCTTTTTATGAGTTCTTCCAGTCATCGAGCAACACAGAGGAGTTCTAGAGAGAAGTTATTCCAATCCATCACACTGTTTGGAGCCATTCCTCAACAGAAGGCACAAAAAGAAAACAATAATATCACATTTTTCTAGTCTTCACATCTCTCAGCTCTTTGAACCAAAACAACTCAGATGACAAATACTGAGTACAGAAAAATATTCTGAGCTGGGTCTGTCTCAATTCAGAGACAAAAGCCTTTATATTTGGAAGAAGGAAATAAGTGGAAATTACAAATGTTCCATCAAATCGTCACGAGAGGATTACCTGAGGTTTCTACTCAAAACGGAAAAAACCAAGCAATTCTTTCCATAGGTAGAAAGGAAAGTGGCCTATAAAGACATGCTGTTACTGACTTCAAAATGCAAGCTTTGCTTTAAATCTCTTGCTAATTACGGAAGCTTTTTCAATCCAGTGTGACTTTCTGAACTAAACAAAATACTTAGGACAGTCACAAAAGTTTCCCATAGAGACTATACAAAATAATTTGCTTTCATTTTACTTCCTTAGGTCTTCATAGGTCTTAAAATCTAAGTTATTCTCTCACTGATTTCACCTGCCTTAAAAAATCCATTGTTGCTGGTGTAGAAAATGCCTACATGCAGTATGACTTGTATTATCTGGACTTTCCTGGTCTGAAGAGACCGCGTCAAAATTAATGACATAAAGTGAATACTTCCGTAGACTCCTTTTGCAATGCTGCATGATGATGGACCTGCATTTCCAAATTGCACTGTCCTACATTTATGGACCTGGGTGGGCAAATCAAATAATGAATGAGACACCTACTGATTCTTTTGATATGCTATCAGGCCAAAATCTCTGTCAAGGCAAAGATCAAAACAAACCATGAGTCAAAAGATGAAGTTGAGAAAATAATTTAACATTCTCTGTTGTAGGCATTTCTCTGTGTTGTGTGAAAGGAATAAATTATTTTCCTGTAACTTCTTAGGATTAGCTGTAAAAATAGCTGAATAAAAAATCTCTGTAGTGGTATGGTAAGATGTGTGCAAGTTGCTGGGGCTTTTTTGGGGTAAAACATGTTATATAGCCATATAGTAAGAAACCCAATATAAACTTTACAATGTTAATTTCTTTTTTACTTAGTTAAGCCATTTTATGTTCTGCTTTGTAGCAGAGTCATTCTTGTGTTATTTGAAAAAAAAATGGAGAAGTAAGAAAACATGCTATGAGAGATACTCCAGTAGACCCCAGTGCCTCAGCCTATTTTCTCTGCAGTTACTGAGCTCCCTGATTTTGTAAGGATGTAGTTGGTGTCCCCAGATGTCTAAGTAGATACAGAAGAGTCCTTACATATTGCTCACTGGGAACATGGTCTAAGCTAAGACCCTGAGAATTTGGCCATCAATTATAATATAACAGATATACCCTCTTACCACTGAAGCTAGATTGATCTTGTCTCCTGAATCAGTCTGGCTTTAATACTTTACAGTATTGCTATTTCAAGAAGTTGTGATCCCCTGTTTCCAATGTTATCTTGGAATATAGATGTGCATGTTATTTATCTTTAGGGATAGTGCTGGTAAGATGTGTGGGTGTCTGTGACTTACATACTAACTAGTTTAACTGTGAAAATGGTGTAAACTTCAACTCTTTTAGCACAATAAATTCTTTAAGTAGAATGAAAACATTACCTCAAGAGGAAGATACATTAGAGATTTCCACTGAAACTAAAAACATAAAAAACTGTTAGCTGCATTATTTAGAAATAGAAATTGAAGGAATGATAAAAGGAAAAGAAAGCAGATAAATTGCATCACAACCTAAAAATAATTTCACTGGCTCTTACAGGAGAGTATCTGTGGAACTGCAATAAAAGCTAATGTTGACAGATGGTGGGAGTAATTTTAAAATAGTTTAAGGAAGTGTGTAGGCCAGAGGAAGGAAGATGGAAAATTGAAGGAAGAGAGGATCTACATAAAGCATGGCTGTATTGTAAAATGCAAGGCAGTATGTCAAGATCACACCTTTATTTCTGTAGCACTTTTCAAACTCACTTTGATATATTAAAAGTAAAACATTTTTTTTCTGCCAGCCCTGCAAGTATAACCTCTAGTCTAAAAAGTGATCTGGATTCTTTCTGGCTCTGACATTGCCAGTTGCAAAGACTGCACTTGGAACTCAGCTAAATCTTCTGCTGATGGCATGTGCACTAGGAAAGTGTCCAGCTCACTGGTAGAGAGCTGCCTTAGTTCTGCAGATCCAACAAGAATAAAAGTACTAAAAAAATAATACTTAGACAGCAAGAGAAGCAGAGCCTGGAGGTAGCAGATGAAAAGTCATTTTCCCATGGTCATTTGGTCAGGACCAGGGAAAAAACCCAATGTACCAGTTCTGTTTCAGGTGAACGATAGCATATGTACAGTAATAAAAACCTCTAAATCTCTAGGTTTCTAGAAGTTTTCCAATAATTCTGTCTGTGCAGTGTTTAGATGCAGTGGAAATTACAGATCACTAAACAAGATTGAATGTTATCTGTGGTGGTCAACAAAAAGGGATGTTTTGATGTGAGAATGGAACGTCTGAATTGTATGGGAGGAGGGAAAAGAAGACCTTTTTGTGGCAAATTGGTCTGTCATTCTTGTAGAACTACTTGAAGATTTGCAGGTTATAATGCTCAGCTTAGTCCTCCGTCGGGAAATAGGTATGTTGCAGGACAGCAGATGTGATTACACGTGATAAATGGTAAATAGAGTTTCTACTATGGATATCACTCTCATATTACTAACAATTTTTAGGTACTATTGCAATTTTTTAAGTGCTGGTCTCTAAAGTTATTTGCAAAACAGTGTAGATCACACCACCACACTGAAAGTGATAAACTAGGGCAGGCAGTGGGGTGAAGTGGATGCAGAGCACAGGTAGGACCTTTGGTAAAGTTGGGCAACAAGCAAATGTGGCATAGATGTCATATACCTAACTCCATCCTGCAGCTGTAGTTTGGACCAATCCTTTCCAGTGGGCAGAATCTCTTCTCTGAGTTCATTTGCAAATAGAAAGGGAGAGAGCAGTTGCCTGAGCCATTGCTCAGCTGTTAAAGACCATCCACCGAGCGTAGGAAGTGACTGCTTAATCTGTGTGCTTTCTGTTCTTTTCCACAAACAAGTAAGAAACAAATGCCCCGAAGTTTACCATATATTTGTGTCTGTGAGTCACTCAGTTGCAATTCACTGCTGCTTATGATCACACACCTGTCCTTATATGAAGTATAATAAATAATCTGGCAAGTAAGTTTCTCTCAGTTGTTCTTGTACGGTGATCACAAAATGTCAGCAGAGATTCAGACAAAAGTACAAACTCTCTGTGTTCTTATTTATAAGTTCTCTATTCACTACATAAAGTACAGGTGAAGATGACTTCTTTCTTTAGTACAAAGGTGGAAGGGTAGTATCAGTTTTCCTGTAACTTACTTATGCAGTCGGTTTTACAATTTGAGGTAAACAGTCTTATATTTTCTTGCAGGCAGACTGTGGAACGTGTGACATTACAGAACCAGCTCCAGCAGCTCTTAGAAGCCCAGCGGTCAGAGGGCAAGTCACTGCCCATGTCCCCAAGGTAAGCTGACTGGAACTGTATTGCAACCTGGATTTGCACATTTTCATAATATGTCAATTGTCAGGAGAAGCTGTGATCTGGCTAAATAGTAGATGCGTTCTGTAAAGAAAATAGGGGGGTTTTACCTTGTGGACTCAAAGCTGAGCTTTTAGAATTTTACAGTGAGTAATGCTGACAAATACTGGAAATTTCTGAGTATGAACTAAATAGTCCCTGCTTCCCAATAGAGTGAAAGCCAATTTTACAGTGGAATGTAGTCTATTTGGAATTACATGAACAGCAGAAGATCCTAGAAAGCCCTAGGAAAGTTGTAAAGTTTGATATTTTGGTGGTCTATCATACATTAGTTTTAGCAGTAAGTTATAAAGTCAGTTACCAAAAAACTGCTTTCATATTAATAAGGCTCCTTATACTCATTAAATCTTTTACATGCTGTAGCTTATATAAAAAGTCAAACTCTGAAAACTTTATGTATTGCTTACCTGTATCCTGTCAGAAGTCACAGAAAGAAACACAAGTTTCAAACATTAAAGAGGAGGACAGTAAAGACAGAGGACTGGATCTCTCTGACAGTGAGAGATCTGCATGGAAGCAGATAAAGCAAGCATGACTTCACTCTCGCAGCAATCCGAAGATGATTTTGAAAGAAATAAAGAAACTCACATGCAAATAGAGCCCAGTTTATCCTTATTTTTCAATCCGTTCTTCTCTCTGGAAGCCATATAAAGTGCTTCTCCTTGTTTCAGAGTTGTTAGGGAGTTACATATATGTGAAACTATAAAGCAGCCATAAAAGCTTCTGCAGCCATTGACGGTTAGAGCTGTGGGTCGTCAAGTGTGAACTCATAGGGTCAGTGACTTCTTTTTTTCGATTCACACAGAATCTTGAGCATTTTTCTGTACGAGTGCTCCATGGCCCTGAATTTCAAGTGTCACTGTTTCAGACAAGTGCAAACAGTTACAGTTGTAGATAACAAAGACATTAGAATTGGAGATGAATTTGTGTAAAGGAACTTCAGCTAGGAAAGGGCTGTTAACTCCAAACTCCTGCTGAAGTAGAAAACCACACTGGGAAGAGGGGGTTTTGCCTTTTTTTCAGGAATCTTTTTCTTCCCTGTGTGCCAGCTCGACAGGGACAATGGGACCAAAAGCTGTTTTCCAGCTCATTTGGTTTCTGTGATTTTTGCTGCCTGATGTTTCCCAGTGGTCTCTCATCTGAGTTCTGGTGTGCACCAGGACTGTTTTACTTTCAATATCAGATAAGATCAGGTAAAAGCAGATCCCTTGTCATTCATTATTCCTGTAAAAGGGTAGGCTTTAATATCATTTTAGTTAAGTGAGCAAGTCTGAAAATTACACTCTATTTATTTTATTTCATAGTTGGCTACTACTTTTCCTTCTAGTTGGAACTCACTTGTAGATATTTTCATCATCCAAGGAGGCAGTAGCAGATCTAAGAGAACATATCCCTTTTACTAGGAATGTGTGCTATAGATAAATGCATGTTCTTCAGTGTCTGTTTAAGTTTGCCACAGGAAAGAAAAAGCATAAAATTAATTGAAAATTAGGCATTTAGTATAGGCATGTGAATTTTGTACACTGTGAGAACTATGGACTCATCAGAGCAGAAGGTGCTTGCCAGCCTCACAAGAACCTAAATTTTGTCACTTTGTCCTCACTTAGAGGAAAAGTGGTTTAAAGTAAGAACATGAAGTGTTATGAGATCTAGCATATGTCACGGGAAAAGAAAAGGTCTGTGCAATTTACATTCTTCACAAATCAGGCATTGTTGAAATTGCCGTTTCCTTCTGTAAAACAGTTGGAGTTCTAAGTTTAATTTATTATTCTATTAGTATTGAAATACATTCATGTCACCTTTCTTTTGCTTTTCAGTATTTCATATCTGAAAAGGTTTTGAGTGCAAATTGCCTTGAGTTTTTATGAGGTTTTATAAGATTGTTATTATTAATACCAGATGCAGTTTAGATTTATGAAATCGTTGCTATGCAGAGAGGTGGTACTTTCACAGGACTTAAAATAAGCTGCTTTTGTAATATGATGTTGATGGTGGGCATTTGGCCTTGTGGGGTCTTTTTGCACACACAAATAGGAGTAGTTTCTCTACAGTTTTCCTCATAAAGTTGTATTTGGTGTTTGAATAACCATTCTAAGTTTTGATTTTAAGGATTTTTTTTTGTAAGCAAAAGTGAAGATATTCAAATTCTAAATAGGAGTGGAAGCAGTGTTACATCCTTCTCTATGTAATCTTTGCTGTGGCATCACAGTAATGAATTGCATGTGACTAGCGATGAAAAGGATAAGTAACGATAAACTGAGACAGACACATACATTGGAAATGGCAGTTTCACATTTTAGATGTGCCTTAATTTTACTGTGGCATTTCTTCTTTTTTACTTTAAGCTTGCCATCATCTCCTTCTTCTGGCAAACCCCAGTGGAAACCATCTGAAGCAGATGAATTGTCTCCACCAAAAAGTAAAATGAACACCCAAGATGGGATTCAGATTCTTGGCAGCTTGGGAACGAGCACGTCTACTCGTGCTCGAGCTAAGATAAAAGATGAGGACTCTGATAAAATCTTGCGCCAGCTGTTGGGGAAGGAAATCTCTGAAAATGTCTGTATGCAGGAAAAGCTGACTTTGGAATTTCAGGATGCTCATGCATCCTCCAAGAATGTGAAGAAGATTTTGCCAGAGAAAAGGGAGTTGAAGTTAGCCCGACTGAGGCAGCTGATGCAGCGGTCTCTCAGTGAGTCTGATACAGAT
Source organism: Cnemophilus loriae (assembly GCA_013397755.1). Lineage (NCBI taxonomy): Eukaryota > Metazoa > Chordata > Aves > Passeriformes > Corvidae > Cnemophilus > Cnemophilus loriae. Next base: position 554,808 of record VZTF01009746.1, on the reverse strand, counting down.
TCAGCTAATTCTGAGGACCACAAGAACACCCCTGTGAAAAGAACTGACAAACCAAGACCTCAGCCTATAGTGGAGAGTGTTGAGAGCACAGAGAGTTTGAACATGATGCTTAAGAAACACACTTCCACAGCAGGACGGCGCTTCCCTTTTGGTATCAGGGTCTCCAAGTCTGTGGACGGCCACAGTCCTTCCCCTACTTCGGAGGGCAGCGATCCGGATAATGAAGCCCCATATCAGTCTGGTACAGTACCTCAGAACCAGTTCTGTGGAGACAACTCTCCATCCAGCGCAGACAGTGCCACTGCCCAGAAGGTTGCCACCAGCCCTAAGAGTGCTCTCAAGTCTCCGTCTTCAAAGCGCAGAACCTCTCAAAATTTGAAACTTCGAGTAACTTTTGAGGAGCCTGTGGTGCAGGTGGAACTAGCAGAGTCAGAACTAAATGAGGAAAAGGACAAAGACCGGAGCAAAGGACTCATGCGGGCTCCAGCCAGCTCTGGGGATCATGGAGGGGACCAGCTGAAAAGGCCTTTTGGAACCTTTCGGTCCATAATGGAGACACTGAGTGGCAACCAAAATAACAACAACAACTGTCAAACAGCAAACCTCATCAAAACCTCCTCAACGCTGCCTTTTACCTCACTAGGAAGGAAGACAACAGAAAGCAAGGGAAATCCAGCAGTTGTCTCAAAAGGAAGAAACAAGCCAGTGAGTGCACTGAAAGAAGGAGGGGTTTTTTTTTCTTGTCTCATTAAGTAATGCATAAGTTTGACAGCTTCTTCCTTCTGCCTTTCTGTAGCAAAATGATTCAAATACTTTATTGTATTTGACCTATAGAAAGCCCATCCACTTTTTAGTTTTGGAAGAATTTTCCAAGAAGGGGCAGATATTGTTTCTCTATAGAGTCTCTACTCTTAGGGCACATAATTCACGTATTCTGTGTTGAAAGCTTTCCACAGAGATGTGATTCACATGGAAATGATGTTTGGTGTTGCCCTGAGTGACAAACATACGATGAGAATGACAGGGTTGAAACCGTGGGATTTCTGAGGAGTAAATAACTGAAGGACTAGCTCTGTCCTATCCTAAAAAGACTGATGGGGCCAATAGAATAAGAAAAATAACAAGGAAAAATTGCAGAAATGGTCCTTTCTGCTGCTGTGGGAGGAACAGCCAACCCTAGATGTTGAAGCTGTCAGCAGCAAGTCTTCTTTGACCACCTTCTCCTCATATAACAGAGTCTTCTTGTGTCAGAGCATATGGCTGGCCTGTCACAAAACATGCTGGATCCAGATCTTCCCCTCTCTGCACTGAACAGAGTACCTTTTCTGGGAACCTAAGGGAAAGAGGGGCGTGTGCAGTTAAAAGGCTGGTCCTCTTGTTTAAAAGAAAGAAAATACTTTGAACAAGTGCATCTTTCAATGTGTTAGGTCATAGGTTGGACTTGATGATCCCGAAGATCTTTTCCAACCTAGTTAATTCTGTGATTCTGTATTGAAGAGACAGATGTAGGAAATACTGTGGGTGCAGTATGTTTGTGGAGTGGAGAGAAGTGTGAGCATCTGGAGATGCAACAGAAGTGAGTGAGAGGGAATGGTAGATGATTTAATCCTCTGTGGAAGACAGGGAGGGAGAGAAGCAGTAGATGGAAAGACATGAGGTGAAAAAATAATTTCAAGATGAAAAAACCCCATAAAGCAGGCCAACAGGAGGAGGAGCAGCAATAGTGAATTATATACAGTAAAAAGTATGACAAGGTAATGGGAGAAAAACACAGGAAAATCTTAGGCAAAGAGGAGGCAAAAGAAACAGTGGAAAGAGAGAACTGGGAAATAGCGAATAGTCCATATTAGTGGGTGCTGTTAGAGCAGGAGTGCTATAGCAGACTGAAATGAAATTAAATGAAACTAAGTGAAAAATTCAAAGGAGACCTAAAGGGCTAAATTGAAGTGGGACTGCATTTCTTAAAGTTTACTCAGAATTACAACATGAACTACTGATTTGAGTCTTTAAAGACAGGCACTATCTATTTGAACAGCCAGTTCAGCATAGAAGTATTTTTATAACACAGTGGCTTTTTTTTTTTCCAAATGAGTGATTCAGATTTTGTAGTGACAGGGGAAAAGACAGTCTGTCTTCAAAGATGTTCTCATAGGTTGCAAGGCCATGAGCAGTTTTCGTAGTTCCCTAAGAAATTTGAAGGATTGTATGAGGTAATGCTAACATTATTGATGCTTGCACTGTAAAATGCTTGGTCTGTGAAAATGCCACGCTTGCATGTCACTGCTGCCAGCATCAGAACTGTGGAAAGAATAAATTTTCATACCAGCCCAAAGGACCACAGCACCTATCTCAAAGAAGTAACAGATTCAGGCGCAAAAAGAAATCTGTTAAAATGTTACTGTGGCTATCTGACTGCATGTTTTGGTAGATTTCCATGTTATGCATGTAGGAAGCTCTGTGCATGCTCTTAACTGATATGATGTTGTACTTCCTTAGGATCCTTACTTCAGCTACACCAGTCTTTCTTCTAGCACACTGAATGAAGGACTTCTGTGTAACTATGCTTGGTATGTGCTCATGCATGGTAATGTTTAGCATCTCTGTTGCCTTCTTTTCTCAAATTGTATGTGTTTGTTAACATTGTTTGTAACTGAAACACTGGAATCAATTGATTCACAAGAAGGGAAGTGGATGAACGTCTAAATTCCTAGAAAAGCAGAAATTTATGATGGATTTCTGCTGATGTCACTATTGAACTGGCTACAGGATTTCAGTTCCAAGCAAGTACAGAAAGTATTCATGCTCATAAATCCACCAGGGTGTATAGCAGACTTTGGCTGAGTATTCTGCCTCTGTTGAATAAAAGTCAAGTACCAGATGAGAATGGAAATTAAATTTCCTCTCATGAGAAGAGCGAAAACACCACAGTTAGTCTCCAAATAGAGAATACAGAGAACATGAAGCAGAATGCTGTACTTTAAATCTAAGTGCTTTTCTATTTTCACACACTTTTCATGCTCTCCCTTAGACTTTGAAGTTCTGTTTTTTAAAAGTCAGATTAACTCTGACTGTATTCAAACTCCTTCATTTAGTCCTGTTCCATCAGGACTATTCAGGCAGACAGAGACCAGTCCCTCAATTCCATAAAGATATGTTGGAAAAAACAACACTTGACAAAATGTTTATTTCTTTTATAAGCAAATGTTTTCTAAAAATGACCTGTCATTTTCACTTAACTCTTAACACTCACAAATTCCTTTTTTCTTTTTCTGTTAAACTGAGATGAAAAGTTAGTTTGATCTTAGTTATTCTGCAGTTCAAGAGCCTAAGTCACTCTCGGGTTAGTGTTTTCTAAATATCTGATACATGGAGGAAGGGGGGTCCATTCACTAGTTTTCTATTGCCAGAACCTTCCCATACTTAAAAACTCAATTTCTGTAATGGAAATATGAGTCTTGTTCAGAAGCCATTGGCACAGTTTATGTGAAACCAGAAACTGTAAGATTTCAAAGAGGTTTCATTCTCTCCTGAAAACAAAGAGGGAAACTTCTGTGCAGAAAACTGGATAGCAGCATTTTGAGGGAGCATCAGTGAGCAGCTTCCACTCAAAACATCCAGCTGCCTGTCCAGATCACAGAGTAATGCAAAACGATTAATCTCATCCTTGTGTTAGAGCCATCTCTCAGGTGTAGGCAGTTTTTGTAATTTGTCACTTGCTTTGTGTAACTGCTCTTGTGTAAGAAATCCCTGGCAATGTGGCATTTTCCCAGAAATGAGAGACAGGGGAAGCCTGGCTGCCACTGCAGGGCTGTGGAGTCACTTGCTGGGAGGGTGATGGTTGGGCATGAACTCCTGGCTATCCCTCCAGGCACTGCTGGTCCAGGCACCATGTCCTAAAGCTGCTCCCACGACCATGGACACATGGAGAACCAGAGAGTAGGAGTGCACCAAGGGCACAGCTTGAGGAGGCTGTTACAGTACCCACAAATTAGGAAGTGGGCAAACTATGTGCCAAAGCCTGTGGCATGAGGTTTCCAAATATCACATAAGAATGGAAGTTGTATTTTGCATTTCAGAAATCAGGACACAGACCTGAAGGTTCTCAGAGCTTCTAAGCTAGCCTTTGTAATGACCTTTAACATCTGTTGTGATTTTTGAACAGCAAAATGGGTGCCTGTCGTTAGTCTACTGCATGATGCCCAGTAATTGTGACATTTAAATCTTAAAAGAACATCACCACTGTGTGCACTACAAGCTCCTGGACACTGTTTAAATTTTCCCTGGATAGTCTGGGAAGACTATGTAATTACCATTTCAGAACTATTTTGAAAAAAATTACTTTTTTGGAAAAAAGTACTGTCTTTGGTGGTTTAAACCTTTATAGACTTTTATATTGGGCAGTTATATTTCTGAACACTGTCCCATGCCCCTTTTGACACTACACCCATATAATAGGGGATTTCATTAGCATTTTCTGCAATCTGAAGTCATTATACAAAATCTACTTTCAGTAAGATAACATTCCTGTCAGCTAGTTTCAAGCATCTTTTTCTTCAGCTTCAGTTCCTTTCATTTGTTTTTTTTCTTTTCATTCAAAATACTCCAAAGTGCATTAAGGCTTTGTAGTTTACTTTTCCAAGTTGGTCACGGCTTAATAGTAGAGGACTGTGCTAAATTTTTAGTGCCCTTTTTAAATTTTTTAAGTTTGATACACTGTATTTTTCTTAAAGCCTTGGAGGAAATTCTGGATGTGCAAGATGGTTTGGGGTATGTTTTCCTCTTTTGCAAGGATTAGCTAGTTTCTGCATATTACAACTCCAAGCAAACACTTGTCGGTTTTTTTCCATTTTACATGTATGCCAATGAACAGTTCTTTCCCACACTTTACATCATCTGAGATCTGCATTACATTAAAATAAGCAGTAACTCACCATGTCAGTATAAAACCCTCTATTAGGTACAGCTATCAACAGCAAAAATTGCTTCCTACATGGGGGCACTCAGCAGAATCCACCATCAGATGTCTGTCAGACAGTAAAATGGACATGCTTCCAAAACAGTAAATGGATCTAACCTAATATGTATCCCACTGACAGGCCTAATGCTGGATAAATTACAGCTTCAAATATATCCTCCAGAAAAAGAATTCTTATCTATATGTCTAACAAAATAGTAAAAATTCATACTAGTAGAGTATAAAATGAATGTGAAAATAACTTTGTTGCAGAAGATTTACATTTGTTCTCTTGTGAACTGTTATGATCATACATCACTGCTTGCTGCATGAGAGGATGTATTAGCGGTGATACAGGCACTAGAAGATGTTAGAAGTTTAATTAGAAATTTGGTTACTAATTAGCAGTGTTGGTAATGCATTTTCTCCAGGTCAGGAGGCACAGTTGTAAGAGGTATGTCTGTTCAGTACTGTCACCTAGAGACACCTGCATTAGCTAAAATTTTCCTCTTTGAGGTCACATGCAACTGTAGAGCTGCCAAAGTGGGTCTTTGGTGTGCCTAGTGAGCCTCTACATGGGGAACTCACGCTCAGGATCTTTCAACACTGAAAGCCTAAGCCAATGCAGCAGGTAAATCTTAGCCTTAGAAAGCACCCTTTAGTGGTGCCACTGGTTAACACTACGATAAGCAGCAATGCGTGTTAAATGCCAAAACGTAGGTACGGCAAAATGTTAAATGCTCCTCTTTTACCTCCTCAGACTCAGTCCTGCAAAGTCTGTCTCGCCTGGCTCAATTCTGTGCCTTTTGCTCTTGCTTTGGGTATGTGACAACTGTAATTTAGATGAACGAAGGGGGTTTTAAAATAGAATGGTTGCTCATGCCCATCTTATTAGGACCTAAAACAATGGTCTGTGAGGTCAGCTTCTGTTAAACCCTGAAGTAACCACCAGGTTATCTAACCATCCTAAATATAAGTTTCTTGGGAATGATTGGTTCTTTGTGATGGTTGTAGAAGGAAATAAAGGTATTCTGGCTTACAAAAATCAGGCTCACCAATACATGAGTTAAAGGCAAACTTCTTCATACACACACTCTCGCTCTCACTCTAGTGTCTGTCCTTTGCAGCAGTAAACCAGCTAGTCATGATTGTATTGTAGGAGTTCTGCTCTTCAGTAATAATAACTAAAACTGAGGCTCTTAACAGGTTTGAAAATTGCTGTGGACTGGATGCTTAGTCGACAATCAGTTGGAAGGTTAATTGAAGAGAAGGGGAACGTACTGGGAATTCAGAACAAGAACATGTGAAAGAAAGTGAAGAAAATGAGTGCTACAAATATGTTGTGCTTAATTTTTCTACTCTAATTGGCAAGCTGTCATTCAAATCTCCTACAGATAGATTCATTTCTCTCTGATGATTATGAATGGAGACAAGATAATTCTATTACAGACAGAGTCAGAAACCAGTAGAATATGTCTGATGTTGATTGTGGTGTATCTTTTTGTCACTGTGATACTTTTCTCTAAAGTATGAGGAATTTTTTGATATTCTGTGCATTATTACCAGAACATTACAATAGCACACTAATTAATGTGTGTTAACTAATGTGTGTTAACTAATTAACTTAGAAAGTTCCTCATCGTCCCATTGGTTTCCAGGTTTGATTTCAGAATGGAAGTTACAACTCAGAAAAAATCCACAATATTGAAAAGTATTTTGTGTAGCACATGTCTAGAAAAATAATCTCAGAGAGAAAGATGAATTCAGATTTCAGTACATGCAAATGGAACAAAACAGGGTAAATAAACACATTGCCAACCTCTCTATATTTTTCGTGTTACCACTGAGTAATTTTCTCCTTTTTTTCTCCAGGCATGATGACATCAACTGGAAAATCCAGAAATCTGACAGTCGAAAGAGTACTGAAGAGCCAGAGCTGCAGGAATTCTTCCTCTAAACCATGTCATGATGTCTCACTTAGTTTGAAATACCTGAAATGTAGCCTTTTGAAACACTAATATGAGACATACCCCTCACCAGCAAAACAGCAGCTGTTAGGATGCCTTAATTTGTATCAGTTAGACCATATACAAATCTTTTTTATGATATATGTGTATATGTAACTTGTTTGTAAGCTGTGCTGTGTAAAGGCATGGGTGAACAGAAGTAACAATTTGAAAATTGTTATGACACTTACAACCTCCAAAATGTGTGTTAGGCCACAGAACACGTTTTGTACTTTGTGTCTTGCATGGATATATTGTCATATATCTTTATTTCCCTTTGTCAACAGCATATACTGTCAAAGTTTCAGCCAGGACTCTGCCTGCACACCTCCTCAGTGAGACCAAGGCAAAAGCATTGATTTTTTTTTTTAGTATGTTTTGTCTGTTGTTATTTCTATTTTTTGTAAAAAGGAAATAAAAACGGTGTTAATAGGACACATTGAGTACAGATACTTCCTATACTTCATTTCCTCTTTTGAGCTTTAAGTTTTTTATTGTTCTTTTTGGTGTTCATTTGATAATTAGGCAACATCCAGTTTCTGGATTTCAGTTCAGTCAATTAGTTGTGTCAAGAGTTGCTTTAATGTTTAGTGATCCTTTATCAGCTTTAAGACTTGTAGAAATAAAAAGTATAAATGCAATTTTAAGCTACCAGTTACTGCTACTTCCCAGACACTGGCAGTGTGCTCAGCTTTGTTGAAATTACTGCATAGTCTGCTGAAACTCTAATCCACATTCTCTCAAAGCTGTCATGATGTTCTTTAATGAATGTTCTTTTAACTTTTCAGGGAAAATGAATTTATTCACTTTGTTTCTGGTAAACTATGAGTACATTCTTCAAACGTGTCCTACAATGCAACATCCAAAAGCAGACGACTAGGCAATCTTGTCACATTTATTTATAGCAAATATGTGTGTATATATCTGCTTTATTTTGATTCTATTGATTTATTTCCATTTGAAGACTGATACAGTTTACTGAGAAAGATCCAAATTCATAAGGATTTATTTTGCTGACTGTTCTAATAGAACATTAGGGAAGTCAAGGAAGGGAACATAGGGAAGCTTGCCAAGGAAATTTTTTGTCACGAAGACAGTCGTAGAATCTTGAAGTGGTTTGGGCTTGACAGGACCTTTATAGATCGAGTTCCAACCTCCCTGTAGTAGGCAGGGACATAAAAATTATGATATTGTGATAATTAAATTCCTGCAAATGCAGAACTAGTAACTGAAAAATGTGGACACATGAGGATTTTGATTGAGTACAATGGAGTTGCTTTCTGTGCAGTTTCTCTTGCCTATTTTTTGCTGTGTTTATGTTGACTGTTGGGCTTCATTTAAGGTCAGTGAGGAGAGAGAAACTTCCTGAATATCATTCATTCTACCTATTAGATATGTTTTATTTGCCAGGAGAACCAGCTAGTCCCTTCCTACTTACTAAAGGGAAGCTGAGATAGTAAAGCTATTGGAATAGTTACTTAGAATTTGGATGCCTTTAATTAGGTGATATAAATGTCTTTCTTTATGTCAGTCTTCAGAGTGATGTCACATTTGGCCATGCAGCTTGCATGGGCCAAGATGGCTGAATGCTTCAGGCACCCTGTTTTTAGCGTTTGGATAAGCACAGAGTACTACTGGATGATACAGGGCCAACTGAGACATCAGAAAAACAAACCAAACCAAACCAAACCAAACCAAACCAAAACACAACATGCCAAAAAAAACTCCACCCCCACACACACACATACACACAAAAAAAACCACCCCAAAGCCCTCAGAATATTAAAAAATAAAAGCCTGTACTTGCAGAAATGAAATTCAGAAATTCTTTCTATAGTTCTTATCTGCCACTTGGCAATACTCTGATTTTTTAGCTAAAGTGATAAACCTAGCACTCTAGCTGACCTGTTTAAAGAAACAACCAAACCTCCAAAAATATCTGTGAGCCAGGAACAGCAATACCTCTAACTGGGCCTCCTGTCATCTGTGTGCATATGAAAAATCTGCATGCAAAATGACAAGAGACACATGTGCTGCAATTGCCAGAGTGGTGAAAGAGAGCTAAAAAGGAGAGATTCTGTGTCTAGTAGATGTGCTTAAAACAAACTGGTAATTTGCATTTTTGAGAATGTGAAGAGGGTTGACTATGTACATGTGAGTGGCAGAAGCAGAAATCCTGCTGAGTGATCTTGACTGACTGGGGATGTGTAAAGTCTGCCACAGTCTGTAGTATCTAGCTGAAGCAGGGGATAAAACTGAATTTAAGTGAAAGGATTTGAAGCAGACCAAGATGTAAATATTGTCAAACCCTGGAAGTAAGAAAATGCATACTCTAGAGACTGAGGATTTAAAAGTCACCTGCTGTCTGCAACGTTGCCATTTCCAAAGTATGTTCTTATACAGCATGTGAAGAATCAAATTATGCAAGTATCCTAGGGCAGTGCAGATTACTACAAGAGATAAAATGATGCCAGGAGATGTCTGGGGTTGAGGTTAAAGGTATCCATGGCTCCTGAGCACAGTGCAACAGAAAGATATTTTGGGGCAAGCTAGTGCAGAAGAGACGCCAGCTTGATGTAAGCACGAAAAGTAGTCTGGAAGGCTTAAGGTGAACTCATGTTGTATAAACTGCTGATTTTATTGTTCCTAATTTGTAGTCTCTTTCTTACCTAGGGCTCTAAAGCCTGCACATGGTGCACTCTGATGTCATGCCTATTAGAGGAATGCTGATTCTGTGATCTTCAGCTGGCTGATGATGCCTGTGTACTTTGCATATAAAATCGAGGTGCCATTACTGCTGTTTAGTTTTTAACCCTCCAAGCATATCCCTTCTGGCGTGAACCTAAGTCAGGCTTCTGTCAGCAAAACAGAAGCATTTCCCAGAGACAGAAAAGGTGATCGAAGAATTTCCACCAAATATCTTCAGAAAATATTGCTTACCCAAAGCTTTTAACAGCAACATAAATCCCTTATGATTACAGCTCTTGCATAAGAGATCCTCCTCCACTGACTCAGAAATTTTTGATCGAAGAAGTCAGTAATTTGCTAATGAACCAGTGTGTGTCCTAGCAAAACTGTACCTGTGGACACCACAGATACAAAGAATAACTTTCCTTGATCTGTCAGCCAGAAGATGTCAGGATAAGCCTCTCTGTGTTTATCCTGCAGTTCGGTACCAAAGGTAATAAACAGGGTGCCAGAGAGCAGTAATGAATTCCCAATTTCAGGTAATCTCTGACTCTCCTTTTTTGAAGAATGAAAATCATTTGCTAAGAGCCTTGTGATTTTTTCATGGGTGACTGATTTATTTGGTTCTGGTATTTGAGACAAGCAGCATATGGATACACATGCAGCATCAAAACTGTAGGAATGGTACTTTAATTTCATCAGCAGAATGGTGGGCTGTGCTTTGTCCTGCATCAGTAGAGCAACATTTTCATAATATTCCATTTATTTGCCTTTCAGTGTCCAAATTAGAGGTCAAATACATTGGTTTAATAAGGTATTAATGAATAAAATACCTATAGTCAGCATAGTTGTTGTATGAAGTGGATGAAAGAGACTAGTTAGACAAATAGTTTAGATTTAATGTTTATCTCACTGTAACTGTCATTCAGAAACCTTTTTGTAACATCAAGCTGGCATAAGATCAATGGCATAACAAAATATGGCTGACAGCATAGCAGTAAAAAAAATACTCCAACATCCACTTATTTATGACAAAATGGTAGCTGTCTCAGAAATATGCTCTCTGAGAGCTAATTTGTTGCCTGTTTCATCACCTACCATCACAAGCAATGTCAGAATATGGTCATGCAACACAGTCAAAACTAAAGTAAAAATGTCAGCACATCATATGCCAGGAATGAATCAATGAATTAGGGAACAGATCTCAAGGTAGAGACAACTTTGTCTGCATGTAGACTGATTCACCTCCTCATATGCTTGAAATATTTCTTAGCTTTTTAAAAGCCTGCTTGATGAAAAATCAACGGAAAGATTTATTTAAAATGTAGTCTCTGCATGTGTAGCATCAAACTGCAAGGCTTAATTGTCTGTCATGAAATGGTTTTTCAATGACATAGTAGGAATAATTTCTCAAAATATATTTCATTTCCTATCATAAGTTCCAAAATGTCTTTCCAACTGTACATCAGCTGTGCCCAAGTATGAGCTGTTACTTAGTCAGCTTTTGTATAACTTTGTTTCTCTGCATTTTGAAGTTGGAAGTAAGCAAACAATTGTGCAGGAGAAGTACAGCACATGCACTGCAAACGAAATATATTTCAGAGACAGAGCTGTGCTGAGCACTGTATGCCCAAGTGTAAAAGCCCAGGCAGGGGATTACCTGTGGTTCATCCTCTGTCTCTGTAGAATATCCCTGCCCTGTCACCTTCTTGCATACACCAGACATACTACTCACTGTTTGTACCCATCTTTTCTTCATTATGATGGCCACTCAATATGTAACTTTGATCCAAGTATCAGAGACTTTAGACAGGAGAAATCAGATAGGTTCTTAATATACCACACAAACTCTTCCAAGTAAAGAAGGGTGCTACCTACACAGCATCAACCACCCATCCTCTTGGCACACATTTAATAATGAGTCACCAGTTTTCCAGATACTCCAGATTTTGTAATGTGGACAGCTTTTGTCTAATGTACATGGTCATCTGTAAATAATAGCTCTCGCCATCTGTTTCCTGGAGAACATTTCTTTGACAGCTGCAGAGTCACTTCCTTTCCCACTCTAACTGTTAGGTGTTTTGCCAGTGTGCTTACTGGCAAGTAATGTACAGGAAGAAGGAAAATAATTATTCAGGGTATATTTGGGAAACTGATAAGAAATCCTGATGCTGTTAGAACACAGAGCTAGCTTTTTATCTTTGTTTTCAGAAGGCAGTACTGCTCCAAGGAAAGAAAATCGTGTGGGTCTGGAAATGAAAGAAAAAGGCCCGAAAGGAATTTGCCCTCTTTCCTGTACAGACATGAACATAACCTTACGTGTAGGTAGGGTATGGAAAAACTGCAGCTTAGGGACCAGTTCAGGGGCTTTGCAGTTCAAAAAGCTGTGGCCTTGGCCATATACCTATGTGTTTGCATATGCATGCCAATGTTAAAGACAAGGCAACTGTCTTCCAGTACACAGCTGAAAATGAGAATGGAAATAATGCATCTCCTTGTCAGTCTGCACATTGTCTACTAGAGACAGAACAAGAAGCAGTAAATATAGAACTGTAGCAAAGGGTATGGAGATCATGTGTTAGCAAAACTTTCCACAAGTAATGATAGTGCTGAAAACAATAGCCAGGGGGAAGATGGGAGAGAGTCGTAATTGGAGGATTTTAAGAACAGGTGGGAGAAGCAACTGTCAGAAATGACATGCCAGCAACAACCATCAGAAATGCCATGAGGCAGGCAGCTGGACTTGGATGACCTGCTGAGATCCCCTTCAGGCAGCTCTCCTTTAATGGGTCTGTGATTCTACTCTAACAGAATCAACTTAAAAGGGAAAACTGTGAGGTCTTTACATCTTGTGACTTTTATGGCACCATCAAGGCAAACAACAATTCTGCCAGTGATCCACGATATGGCATTTATTTTCTGAGAACACTGGTCGAATAAGATTCACCTACAGTTTTGCTGAGGAATCAAATAAATGACTTAACTTTAAGCTTTCTTGAAAATGTCTACCCAAATGTGACAGCTTCTAAAATATTCTTCTGATCTTTTAAGAGAAAATCCATTTGTTCAGTGCAATGCTAGTTTTCACTGGGCACCAGGACCAATAAGCAAAGGTTTGTTTACAGGATTCTCAGGTTTCACTGCACCTGCAGTAGTGGCAAATGAGAAAATAGAGCCAATGTGTCCAAGAAGGGCAATGGAATCCTGGGGTGCATTCAGAGGAGCACTGCCAGCAGGTCAAGGGAGGTGATCCTGCCCCTCTACTTGGCCATGCTGAAGCCTCACCTAGAGTGCTGTGTCCAGTTCTGGGCTCCTCAGCAAAAGAGAGACATGGAGCTCCTGGAGTGGGTCCACCAGAGGGCTACAGAAGGGAACTGAAGCCCCTCTAATATGAGGAAAGGCTGAGAGAGCTGTTCAGCCTGGAAAAGACACAGCTGAGAGGGGTACTTATCAGTGTCTATGGGTATCTGAAGGGAGGATATCTAGAGGATGGACCTGGCTCTTCTCAGTGGTGCCAAACAATAGGAAGAGAGACACTGGGCAGGAACTGGAGCACAGGAGGTTCCACCTGAACAACATGGAATATCTTTACTGTGAGGATGCCTGAGCACTGGAACAGGCTGCTCAGAGAGGTTGTGGAGTCTCCTCTGTGGAGATACTCAAAACACATGTGAACACAATCCTAAGTAATGTGCTCTAGGGACCCCTGCTTCAGCAGGGGGCTTGGGCTAGCTGACGTTTAGTGATCCCTTCCAGACCTAATCATTCTCTGATTCTGTGATGGCTTACTGAGGGTAATTGAACAGTCCAGCTTTAATTAAAGGGAAGAATCTTGAGCAGCAGCTAAAGGTACACATTTTGGTGAAGAGAAGTTGCCACTGCCCAAGTGAGTTAGTAGAGCAAGTGTGGAATGAGAGAATGGAGATCCTGGGACTGAACCTGTCCTGTGCTTAGCACTCTTAGTTCCCTTCCCTGTTGTTCAAACAAGAATTCTGCCATTCCCTAGCTGGACATACGCATAAGAAAGCATCTTAGATATACCAACAAAAAAAATATGTCTTCTTCTAGCAGCAGCACAGTAAAAAGTTTTGCCATTCCAGTCATAGAGTTCAGTTCTTTGGCATTAAAAGGGTCATTGGTGAAGGCTCTTTAAAGCTGGATTTGCTGCTGGTAATGGCATGTTCCAGAAGGAAAAGAGGACTGAAGAGTTGCATCATTAGCACTAGCTACTTCATAAAGTACTTAGGCCTTTCACTGAGGAATAGCCACTGTGATTTGCACTGCCCTAACACCTGCAAAGTGGCAGGAATGCTGGTGCACCACAAGCTGTCTGCTTTACTAGGAAGGGGAGCAAGGCCTGTGCAGAAAAGAGCTGCACTGTAAAAGCATGTGTGAAACAGGCTGTTAGCAGTTTTTTCTTGTTTTTTCAGAGGGAATCATTTGTAATATGTCACTGGGTGAATTTGCTACAGGTGCTGCTAGCTCTCTTGGGTACCTCACTCTACAGTGCACTCACGTGCTGCAATGGTCCCTGTTTCCTGCTGGTGTCAGGGGATGATTCACTGATGTTGCTCAAGAGGAACTCATTTGGCAATACACAATAGGATGCCGATTAGATCTGGGTTATTCCAGGTCCTTTATTTACCAAGTAAAAAAGTAAATAAATCAGCCAAGTTCTTTTATTTCCTGGACCATGACTTCTGACATTTCACCTAGAGGAGACAATAAACTTCCTCTTACCATGAAGATTTAAATCCCAAAAACATGTCTGAGGCAGCTGCCATTTGTGTGAACTACTTTGATAATGAGAAAATCCTTTGTGTACCCCTTACAGATGATGTTACAAACCACAGTTATACTTGGATTTCCTAAAATCTTAACAGAAGAAAGAAATATCCTCAAAATCTATAGCCTGTAATTTTTGGATCCACTGGGAATGCATTTGCAAGAAATAATTTTACATGCATTGCTTTTAAAGTAGTACAAACAGTGGGCAAAGCCCTGACTGGTCTCACCTAAAAGTCACGTGGATGTCTCACTGTCTTGAATGAGTTTGCCTGATAAATTCCTGACATACTCTCCTAAGTGGCTTTTCTGAAGCTGTTTTCCCTGTACAGTATGAAGTAGTTAGAAAACAGTCAAACATATTCATGAGCAACTCTAATTCTGTGGTAGAAAATTGCCATCCAGTGACATCCAGTGTCAGCACTGAGGATAATTTTTGCCAATTTTCAGTAGAATAGCAACATGTCTTCACAAACCTTATGGTACTGAAGGTAAGTGCTTTAAAGTGTACTTCAAAGCATTAAAAGAAATTAAGAATAAAGATTACTACAAAGAAATCCCGTTGTAGATATTCACATTGAAAGCCTTTGCTGTCTTCATATGAACAGGCTAAGCACATGCTGAAAAAGACCACAGTAAAAGAAACTAGGAGGAAATCATTTTTATGCTGTAGTGATAAAAACCCCCAGGCATTCTCCTAGTTTGCCTTTATTATACTTTTAAAACAAACATTAAATAGGCACATATTTCATTAGGGAGTGTTAAACAGGGAAAATATTTATCTGGACATCAGATGCATATGTATGTTCCAATTTAATTTGAGGTTGTATTTGTGAAAGTCTTCTACTGGAAAAGTAGTGAACTTGCTCTTTTGGAATTTCTGGTTTTGTTGGGTAAAGAAATTTGCCACGTGACAAATAGTAGGCATCTGTAGGGAGCTGTTTCAGTGCCGATTTCAGCCTTTCTCCTGAAAGACAGGAGAGATTTGTGTTTCCACATGAAATTTTTAGACCAGAGTCTGTATGTTTAATATGTCTGTTATCTGTTCTGAACAGCCTTTAAAACAAAGACTGGACCATATCCAGCAGAGACTGAGGAAAAGAGAGTTTAGTGTTGACTAAAACCAAAGCAGCTAAGCCACTGGAGACTTCTATTGCTGTCTCTTGGAAAAGTGCTTGGCAGTCAAGAGGCCTCTTCGCGCTTCTCCTGTAACTGCACCTTTTGAAGCAGCCACCATCTTGAGGACTATTAAGTCAGGTAGGGGAAGAGAATTAATTTGTTCTGAAAGTAAAGAGAGTACAGAATCCCAGAAACAGGAGAAATTCATCAACAGAGATTGGTTTTTCATTTTTACCCTCGTCCTCTAAGTATGTGGATGAGTGTGGATAGATATACACTCTTTCATATGTATATTTATATGTAAATGTATAGCTACACATCAGAAGAATTTAAGATGTCATACAGATAAAACACAAAATATAACTTGGCAGCTACTGTTAAACTAACAGGTTTTCTCTGGCATTTTATGTTCTTCATCTAGATTTATGTAGCAAAACATATGTCATTCAAACACTGCCTATTCAGAATAACAGTAACTTCAAAGCACTCAAAGTGTGTTGTGCAAGGCAACAGGGAGCTATTTAAGAAATATTTCACATAAAAGCCTCTTTAGGAGCCACAAATCTTCTAATGATCTATTTAGAACTTGATTCAACATGGTTTGAAGAGATTTTGCATACAAAGTTTTTAGAAGACAAGTTCAAACCAGTTGCATTGGAATTCTATTTGAAACTCAGTAACTGCAAATTCATATGTAGGTAGTATGATTATCCTATTAGTAACTGTACTCAGAGTATTAGTTTCTGTATTCCAGATGCTTTTTTTATGCAACACTGAGTGCAGCATGCTCTAGATTTTAAAGCATAAGTCTCTAACATTTTCTCTAGCTTCAGGCATTAAAGTATTACAGGAACATTTTTCAGCAAACTGTTGACAAAATGCAGGGACTAAGCTGTTAAAATAAGAGGTATGTGGGTAAGAATGCAGACATTGTTTGCATACAATCTTTTGGATTTTGAGTGGCAAATGAACAGTGTCCTGTGTGCAGACCACAGGTGACAGAAATACATCATGGGGATGCTGGCTGCCCTGTGGCCTCGCTGGTCACCAGAGGGAGACAGAGCGTGTAACATTTTAAGATAGTGCTCAAAGTGGCAAGCAATGCTCAAGGTAAAGGTAGCATGAGATTATGCAAGTTTCCAAAACAGTGACAGGTATGAATAATAGTGAGACTTCACTGCTCTGTTCTGTTTTCTTTTGGGTGGACGTGCATATGACGGGAGATAGATGAGTAAGTTCATGCCAGCACAGGAAAAAATATTTCTGAATATAAGCAGACTTGCTAGTAATAATTTTGTTTTATTCTAAGTTAATGAAATACATATGTAAACACAAATGGTTTGATGAATTCAGCACAGAAGCACGTGCATATGTGTTTTTTGGGGTGCTGCCTTATTGAGAGAGAACAAAAGAGGTGTTTGAGACCCCCATCTTCACACCAGAGGGAACCTGTTGTTGTTAAAAATGACGTGTTTACAATGATATTTAATTATTTCAAAACTTCTTGGCATGATGTAAATTTTAGTGGTGAGAATACTGAGAAGAAAAGCACATTCTCTTTTATAACCACAGTGCTTGTAATTAACCTATGTTACAACAAGGCTGAAAAGACACAAGAGATGATCTCTGCCTGACACCTGCAGAGCAGTGAGATCATCCTGTGGATGATGAACTCAAGCCTTTACTATTTCATCAGCCAAAATAATGATTTAGAAGTCTACAGTGGCTGTAGAGATTACTGTTGGAAAAAATCTAGCAGCCAAAAATCATGGTACTGCTCCAGGCAATAGACCAGCAGGTCTCAGAGGCCTCATAATTACCTGTATGAGATGGCTTCTCACAGGTCCCATAGCTAATCAACATCCTCTGCTCTCAAGAACTTGCATTTGCTAACTGCCTATCTGGCTAAATGACCTCGTTCTGCTTTCTATCTTACTTTATTGATAGGAGAGGAAAAACTGGCAACTTAATGATTTGCAAGTAGTTGGGCTGTCAGACAGTTTTTCCCTGAAAGCCCATTCAGTGTCATTTCCCTGACATGTCTTGGAGCAAAACCATTCTGTAATGGTCAGGATAATGTGGACTCTCAAGTATTCTGTATTCCAAAACGCACAGAGAAAATCTATCATTTCTTCTGTGTACCACCCATGATTGCAGGAGGAATGAATTGCTTACACAGCACTCATTTGAAGTTACCAGGTACAGCTTTTATCTGTTCAAACACAGTGACATGAAAAGTTATTTAAAGTATAAGGGAAAAGAAAGAAAGACACTGAAGCTTCCAAAGCATGACAAGGCAAAAAAAAATAATTCTTTTAATCAGATAGCTCATTTTGTCTGTTCAAAATCACACCTTCATATAAGGCTCTGGCCTTGGCTCATTTTGGCTATTGCAACTGTTTTAAATTTAGTGTGGAAAAAGTGTCCCACATGCCAGTTCTATGAACCATTTCTTTTGTAGCACTGGAATAATGCCATTTCTTGATCAGTCAGGCCAACAGGATTACCACGTTGTTAATTGTTCGGGTTTGGCTTTACTAGAAGTTTTTTGCCTTTAAAATTAAGCTCAAATAAATAAGTAGACACGTATTGTTCTCTTATTCTATTTCCTCTCAGATTTGTCAGGTTTGTGCTGATTCACACTAGCAGGATGAATTCTATATAGCGTGCAGCAAAAAGAAGCTATATATATTTCCACAAGCAGGCAATGTGCACTCACATGAGTATTACCTGGACTGGAATTTACTCTGCTAGTGCATGGTTTGATTTAGGAAATCTCTCTGTTAGTGCAAACAGAAACTTAAAACAGGGGAAAGACTTTTTCAGGAAGGCGAAAGCCTAGAATTACATCTATTTTGAGAAGGCATTTTAAGATTACTTTAGAAAATATATACTACTTTTGTTTTTATTTCATCGTGTCTTTTCCTCCTTTATTTAGTCATTTACACAGTATCCATCATGATAAAATTTAACCATCTGTACTATGTCACACGAGCCAAATATTCCTTCTAATGAAGTTCCTTGGGAATATTGTCATTAATTTCCAGCTATACTGGGACTTTTTCCCAGTGTTTAAAATTAAGTAATGTCTTTCATCTCCAGAGATCCTCAGAGTTTCTCACATGCTGTGGACCTGCCCCCAGTCATGCTTAATTCTTCAAAGAATTTGCCTCCAGTGATGGGATTTAGGTTTTAGTTAAGCACATGCAGTGTTGGGTGTGTATATATAGTGTTTTTATATCAAAAGCAAACACGTTATGTGTGAGTGCTTGAGTCTGTACATGCACAAAGACGGGTTGTGTGTTTTAAAGAGCCATTGTTCCATTTACTGGCAGAGCGTAACGCAGGAGAGGCTGACGGGAGGCAACGGAAATATTAACTATTTTGGCATGAGAGTCAGGAAGATAGCTGAGATCCAAAGAAGAAATTTGATGCTTTTTCACCATCTGCAAAAGGATTTTTCTCAGCTGGTTGGTACAGGCAGCTACAGACCACGAGTGAGCTCAGGCCTGCGTCTGTCTCACAGAGCTTCCTGCTGCAGTTGCTGGAAAGCCCATTTTCTCTCTCTGCAGCTTCAGGCAACTTCACTAAGGAAGGACCATGACAGCATGAGAGTGGAACATTTAAGAGCTTCCAATGAGAGACCAACTTCCAAAAACTAGTTTTATTCCTTTTTTTGGTCCTTTGACTTAGAAAATAAGTTGCAATTCAATTGTAATAGGAAACTACTAATAACCTTTCTTCAATATCCACGATTTTTGTTTGAATCTAAACCTCACCAGCCACTAATAGCTGCTCAAATTCTACTTTACTTTCATCTGTGTTCTTTCTCCATTCTTCTTCTGGAGAGAAGGAAGGGTTAAGTCCACATCCTCACAGAGGAGTAATAGTTCTGCCCAAAAGACAAGTCACGACCAAACTATTTAATTGTAAATGTCTCACTGAAGAATTGGTACACGAATGAGACATGACTTCATCCTTTAACCTACATGCTTCACTGGTCTAGGGAACCCTGGTGGGTTTGGCCCATTTTAGTCATAGTTGTCATGGGAGATCCTTAATGACTGAGTAAAGTAGCTTAAAAAAATCTCCATACAGAATCCAGTTTATGGTATATTTATTGGCAAATGTTAATCCCCCTAGGAACAAGTTCTGTAGTAACAAATGATGAATTATGTGGCTTCATAAGCACTCATGTCATCAAATGCACCACTGACCTTTTTACATTTTCTGGGGGATTTTCTGCTGCGTGCAGTTTCTCTGGTTTGGAAGTGAAGCAGCTTAACACCGCGTCCTGAAGGAAACAGGTAATCAATAATTTCAGTTTTGGTTACTGCAAAAGGTAAATGAGGCCTGTGTATTTGTTGGGAAAGTAAGCAATACAGGGTTTAACAAAGCTTAAGCAAGGCCTAAGAGAGAACTTGAATACTTGTAGTACAAGGACATAAAGTACTTCCTTTGCAGGAGAAAAGAACTAAGAGTAGGCCGAAAATGCCAGTGTTAAAACACACTGTGTTTAACACAAACAGTGCCANAAAAAAAAAAAAGTAAAAAATTCAAGAGTGTTTTCTGAGGGCAAGAAGCTAAACAGAAAATACGTCACTCCACCGAATGAGGCTGTTATAAATTTTAACAGGAGATGGCCACAAGGTGGCCTGCCATTAACAACCAAGAGGATGAACTCCCATTGCAGTTAATCTGATAGATTATCTGAATCTGTTGCCTGGATCCTGTGGTTATAACTTTGGTCTTGTGCTTGTTTGGAGGTGGAAACTCTAGGAACTGTACCAAGAACAGAGAAGACCTGCCTGAAATTACCAGATTGAGAAAGGGAACTGAAGATCAGGATGCAGTCATGTCTGGCCATTTCCATAACTTGAGACTAATCTGCCCACAAGAACAGTGTCTGAACCATCATTTCAGCAAAGTAAGATTGCTGCTGAAACCAGAGCACCTTTTCCAGCAGAATGGCTTTCCAAAACTTACATTTTAGGACCTGATAGAAATAAGCAGCTATTACCACTTGTATGTAACACACAGAGCTCTGTGTACACAGCATACAGTCAGTGCTGCACACAGGTACCCACTGGCTGCAGTACAGACAGAGCTCTGACAACGAGTGCTTTCTTTTTCTCATTGGCCGTAGACCATGTTAAATTGAAAACTAAACTCTGTGTTGAGCCAGCTGATGAATTTGAGTTCTTCTGTTCTTGATTTAATCACTACTACACTCTGCTTTACCCAGCAAGAGCTGGTATCAGGTAAGGCAGCCCCACAGGAGAAATCAAACGTATATTTCACAAGGCGCATCAGCTGCCAAGTGAAACAAAGCTGCAGTGGTAATGTACTTGGTTTTGGTCCTGGCTTCTCCTTGTTGCTCTGCCGGACAGCTGAGATGCACTAACAGAACACTGTGTTGCAATGCTCGTGCCCAGCTGTGGACAGACAGGTAGCTGTTGGAAACACCTTTTGTCCCTGTGGTTGAATCTGTAGAAGGCATGTAAGTAAACTTAAAGGTGAGTTATCTTGATTGTAAGTCTCTTGTGTAGTAGATATCAGCACAATTCTGAGGAACAGCTAATATTAGTTTGCCATGTGTTGCACTACGTGCCGCTAAAATCCATACTAGGAATTGTTCAGTGACTAGTCAGAGGGAAAGAGTGAGTTGTTGGCTGGACCACCACCACTTTTTCTTTTGATGTGAAGCCTATGGGGCGTTTCTCTGTGGCTTGTCTGGGCTGTACCACGCTTCACTGTAGAAGCTGAACAGATTGGTGTGGACCTGAGATGGAAGTGCCACCTTCTCCATTTTTGTGAAGACTGACCATAGCCACAGAAAGCTGTCCGGAAAGCCGTACACTTCTGCAGCTCCTCTCCTATCTTATGCATCAGGATGCCCATACACATCCACAGGGAATGTTCACCAGGGATCTGTCAACCACCTCTGTTATCGCTGTTGCTCACCCTCAGACCCCAAGGTAAGTAGATGCTTTGTCAGCAGCACAGAAACAATCCTTGAGGTACCACTAACCCAAGAAGTATTTGCCAAGAGGCAAATGAAGAAGACTAGTACAGGCACACTGGAAAACACAGTAATTTAAGCAGACTGAATCGCTTGGGGCTGGGGTTGCCAAGAGAATTTTTGGGCCATGAGAACATTTATACACCCCAGGCCTGGGCTCCTTCTCTATCCCATCATGACTTCCAGCCCTAATTGATTGGAACTGCCAAGCCTGGCTGCCAAGCAGAATATTTTTACAGTCCTAGTTCTATTTATGCACTGACAAATACAAAACTTGGTGTCAGAAAAGAAACTGTGAAACAGAACTGCAGAAAAAGAAAGGAATTGGCAGAGAGGACTATGAAATGATGAACAAGGCACTGAGGGGTGGTGCCACATGTTAGTATTGTGCCTGGTGCGAGCGAGTGCTGAGAGCACTTCTAGAAACATGCCTATACAGGTCTCTGAAACACTCTTTGGCAAGATATTTTATTTTGAAATATGCACTGGCCTCTGCTGGAGATGAACTTGCTTTTCTGCTTTCAATCTGGTTCAGAGACAAATGACACCCAAATTTATCACCTTTACCAGAGCATTTTAAAGCATGGAACCAAACCTATTACAAAATGAAAACCACAAAGGATGTCAGTAGAAGCAGAGTATTTTTATTTTCTGTGACAGAAAAAGAAACGTGTTTTGGAAAAAAACCCTCTTTCTCAGGCAGTGTGACAGCCTTTTTATCCATGGAGGAAAAGGTAGTGTCCTGGTTTGATTTCTTCTGCTAGCCAGAAGAATTGGTGCATGTCCACTAGTTATAGAGGAATCAGCTTGGAGGATCACAATATTCTTAAGGCTGTTTTTTACACCAGTGCCTGACAACCCAGGTATTTATTACAGCTAATATCTAAATATCTAAAATATCTTTTCTCTTTCATTACTGCCTAAAAAAGACACAAGAATAGTAACAACTTCTCTCACAACAGCTTCTCAACTCTGTTTCTGCTTATGCACTGACCACAAGCCTTCACTGAGCTTGTTTGTCATGCCTTTAGTCAGATGGGGCTGTGTCGTCAGTTACACTTGCTGTACTTTGGTGTTAAATGGCTTAAATGACACACTTAGTAAAATCCAGAGAATATCTCGAGTAGCCCCTAGGAGATAGAAAGGTGAGGGTTTCTGTAATGAGATGGTTTTTAGTATATCCGAGTTTGGATTCTCTCTGCTTTTGCTCTTTTGCTATTTGGTATGATGAACTTTCAATTCCTGTCAGTTTCTGAGCTTCCTACAAAACAGGCTGTCTGCAGCTGCCAATCAGGCTGCTGGATCAAAGAGTAAAAGTGAGAGTGGGTGCATTTCCAGTATTTGGTAAGAGCTCATCTGAACTCTCTGTGGGTTTCCTGACTACAGCCGTGAGCGATGAGATGCCCATGTGGAGACTGGAAGAAGATAAACTTATCAAAGGACAGGAACAAAGGAAGGAGGTTCAATAAGAAGTTGTGTTACTCCTTGAGTAAATACAGCTGCCATCACAATTCTGTAGGCAGACTGGCCCAGAACTGGGTTCACGTAGTAAGATCAGTGTCCCTCCTCGTGCATTACGTAGGTGACCTGATCTTTAAGTGATCCACCAGGAGTGTTTTATAAGCAGAACTGCTACATAGCCATTTGTCACTACAGGACTGGGAAGATGACTGCTGAGTCCTGCCCTTCTGTCTGCCTCAAGTTATGAAAATTGATTGTGTATTGATTGTATGGTATATTGACTTACTGCTAACATAATAAATAAGGACTGTAAATCTGCCTACTTTTTCATAGCTAAGATAAGGAACTGCCTACACGTGAAGGATGCCCTACCGTGCTTTCACATCCAGGCTTTTGTAGCTGCAGCTACGTAGAGAGAGAAAAAATGCCCAACCATCTCATGTGACAGAGTATCAGACTGAAGCACGGCCAGGTGGGTAGCTGCAGGTACAGGAGGTGAAAATATCCTGTGAGGTGACCTAATCACCTCTTCCTTCCCACTCAGCCGCGCTGGAGAGAAGAGATGACAAACCTTCCTTCGGGCATCCCCCCAGCGGGCGAGACGCGAGGCTTCAGCCTCTGTCCTAGAGCAGCTCCGGCGGCGAAGGCGGTGATTTCCCTGGAATCTCGTTTCCTCGAGGACAGCAGCAGAGGGGGCCCTCGCCCCGCGGAGAGGCGCGGCGGCTGCGG